>CM043875.1:15669474-16101974 GCA_023846275.1 Vanilla planifolia | reverse complement strand
TTGCTCTTCTTCTTATGCAGCTTCTTATTCTTCTTCTTCCTCTTCTTCATCTTCCTCTTTTTCTTCTATCTTTTTTTTCCTCTTCTTTTTCTTGTTCTTCATCTTTCTCATCTTCTTCTTCCTCTTCTTCTTCTTCTTCTTCCTTTTCTTCTTCCTCTTCCTCCTCATCTTCTTCTTCTTCTTCTCCTTCTTCTTCTTCAACTTCTACTTCTTCTTCTTCTTCTTTTTCTTCTTCTTATTCGACTTCTTCTTCTTCTTCTTCTTCCCCTTCTTCTTTTTCTTCTTCTTCTTCTTCTTCTTCTTCTTATTCTTCTTTCTCTTCTTCTTCTTCTGCTCCTTCTCTTACATCTTCTTCTTCTTTTTCTTCTTCTTCTTCTTCTTTTTCTTCTTCTTCTTCCTCTCCTCCTTCTTCTCTTCTTCTTCTTCTTCTTCTTCTTCTTCGTAGTGTTCTTCTTCTTCTTCTTCCAACTCTTCTTCTTCTGCTTCTTCCTCTTCTTCCTCTTCTTCTCCTTTTCTTCTTCTACTTCTCGTTTTTCTTCTTCTTCTTCATCTTCTTTTTCATCTTCTTCTTCTTCTCCTTCTTCTCCTAAATATTCTTTGTCTTCTTCTTCTTCTTCTTCTTCTCTTTCTTCTTTTTCTTCTTCTTCTTCTTTTTCTTCTTTTTCTTCGTCTTCTTCTATTCCTCTTCTTCTTCTTCTTCTTCTTCTTCTTCTTCTTCTTTTTCTTCTTCTTCTTCTTCTACTTCTTCCTCTTCCTTCTATCTAAACCCAAATCCCTACCACATATCATATCCTTAATCTTTTATCCCTATTCTTTTATGCCTAATGTGTGATCCCTAACCTAAAATTCCAAATACCTAATCCCAATTCCTTATTCCCGAATCTTTACACCCTAATCCCTTATTATTACAAAATAATACATAATGTCTAATCCTTAATCCCAATTCACTAAGCCCTAATACATAATTCCTCATTATTAATACCTAATCACTCCCTCCCTAATCACTAACCTTTAATCCCTAATACTTAATCCCTATTCCCTAATCCCACTCTCCCTAATCTGTAATCCATTTTCTCTAATCACTAATTCCAATCCTCTCCCCAGTTAAACCCCAAACCCTAATCCCTAACCCCTAATCTCTAATTCGTATCTTCTAGCTCTTCTTCTTTTTCTTCCTCTTCTCTCTTCTTCTTATTCTTCTTTTTCTTCATCTTCTTCTGCTTCTTCTTCATCATTGCCTTTTTTCATCCTCCTCTTCTTCCTCGTCTTCCTCTTCTCCTTCTTCTCCTTCCTCCTCCTCCTCTTCTTCTTCTTCTTTTTCACTTCTTCTTCTACTTCTTTTTCTTCTTCTTCTTCTTCTTCTTCTTCCTCTTCTTCTTCTTCTTCTTCTCCTTCTTCTTCATCTTCTTCTTCCTCTTCTTCTTCTTATTCTTTTTGTTCTTTTTCTTCTTCTTCTTCTTATTCTATTTCTTCTTCTTCTTCTTCTCTTCTTCCTCTTCTTTTCTTCTTCTTCTTCTTCTTCTTCCCACGCTTCTTCTACTTTTTTTTCTTCTGTTCTTCTCCTTTTATTTCTCCTATTCTTCCTCTTCTTCTTATTCTCCTTCGTCTTCTTCTTCTTCTTCTTCGTCATCATTTTCTTCTTCTTTTTCCTCACCTTCCACTTCTTCTTCTTCTTCTTCCTCGATCACTGAGCTAACACACTCTCAAACTAAACTCCCTTTGGACTAGGGCAAAGATTCATTCTAAGGAATTGAAGAAAAGCTTCTTTTTATACCGTTTGTGCCATTTCTCTTCCCTACTCATCCCCTTTTCTTTGGCAGCAAAAGTCAGGAATCAAAAACATCAAAAGAAGGACATTCGATTATGAATTTACCATCCCGTGAAGGCCGGCTCACTTTCTATGATTTCAATCGATTCGACTATGACTGAGCCATCTCTAAAACTTCTTGACCCGCGGACCCAAAAACACAACTCTGTTCAACAACCTTTTTTGGATCACTTGCCGACTTAGAACCAACTAATGTAATTTGCTCTGTAGAACACTTTGACATGATCGGTGCCACAACCCCAGGTCACTTTCGTTGAATGGTAATGGCAACTCATTCTAGTTCCCTTCATTTCACATGTTTCATTTGATAGTAGACTAGTGTTATTGTTACATAATACCCCATGGGGCTCCCTTCTAAGGATCATGATTCTGAACTTTAGAAAAGTGGTCTTCAATTCATGAAGTGAACTACCTAACCTCTTTGTTTGAATGTTTGCTAGAAGCTTCAAAAAGTAGAAGCTTTGCTTTTTGTAATTCCAAAAAATGAGCAACAATGATTGGAAAAGCTTATCTTTGATAGCATACAATAAGGAGGGTTTAAAAAAAGTCTGATGATAGATAGAGACTAAAACTAGTGCATGGGGGTAGGAGCGATGTAGCCAAGTGGATAAAAAAGTGGATTGTGAATCAACCATGCATAGCTTCAATTCCCGTCATTGACCAATCCAATTCCTTCCAGTCAATTAGATTTTTAATGTTTCATGATAGAGGTGGAAGGGATGGGGATTTTGACTTTTGTGCACCAAACAACTTTTAGGTAGGTAGCCATCCTTATTGTTAGATTACTTCCCCTCTGAAAGCTGTAGTTCTAGATTAACATATTAAGTTAGTACTTTATTTTCTTTTTCTTATTTCGTTTAATAACATTGAGCAAGAATCGTAGTGGAGACTCGCATCTCTGAGTTTTTAGCCAGTGCTTGTCTATATGTCTCCCAGGTCCTACAATCTATAGTAGACAAGCTGATAAGCAATTGAGACTCGTTGTCCTCCCTCCATGTCCTTGCTTTCATGACCAAGGCTAGAAGGACCATCACCCAAGTGTCAACATTACTGGGTGACCTATCTCATGAGCTTAGCGACCTGAATAACTACGTGGAGAGGTTGATGCGACATTGGTATGGTAGCCCAGTGTAGGTTCATGACACATGCTAAGGAGGAGCTCCAAACAACAAGTTTGTTCAGAGTCTCATATTGTGTGGAGACGATGAACATAATTGAGCAAGAGCTTATGTTGGTAGAACACGAGCTTGCAGAAGCACTCCTTTGTGTTGAATCATTAGAGGCCAAGAGGACAGGTTCTAGAGAAGACCTTGCAAGGACTTCTACCTCTACATCAGATCTTCATATTGCCTTGTATAATTGTAGAGTCGTAGTTATGGCAGTGATGACATTGGGATTCAGGATATCTTTGCCAAGCTGTGTCATCATCCTATCATTTCTGAGGTCCATAATGTTGGTAACCTCTATTTGTTTAGTAGGAATTGTGTAGGCTTTGATAATTACTACATATTTGCGTATTTTCAATTTTCATCTGTGAATTGATACAACACTTTACATGTTTCTACCTGTTCAATTCCTATGAAGAGTACCTGCGAATCCTTGTAGCAATTGTTGACATTAATATAGTTCCAAGACGAGGCCCCTGACTTTAAGCTCTTGAAGTAGCCTACAATAGCCTCTCAAAAATGATTGGTGGGCAAGGAACTTAAAGATGGTGATGAAACTAGGTTCTTGTGTTTGATGAGATTGGTGTGTTTCTTGCCTCCAGTCTGAAAATGCTAATGGGTGTTTACTCTACCAAACTTGAATAGGTCATGGGATTCACTCTTGGCTCTGAGGCCAAGGTTTGCCTGTGCCAAGGCAGTAATGAAACGTACTTCCTTCCTAAATAATGAAATATGAGTAACGGGAAAGGATTGTCCCCGAAGTGTGTAATAACTCTTCCAATTTTTGATAATGAATTGGTGTGAGAACATAGTTGCATTCAAGGGACACTTCTTTTCTTGAGTAGAAGACACCTCCTGAATCAGAAAAGGTCCTTCGAACTAAAGTTTGAATGCGTTGCATCCGGGTCACATTCATACGCCTAATTACAACTAGCACTATGTCTCCCGACTTGAAAGATCATCTCTGAGTCCTTTGATCGAAGGCTTTTAATATACTTTCCTAGTAGATTTTAAGAAGTTTCTCTTGAAGATCGTTTCTAAGAATAAGGGCGATTGGAATGAGAAGCTTACACTGTGTCTTGTTGACTGACAGCCTCTTCATACCAATTTGTCGAAGCATTGAAAGGTGTCGAGAAACAATGTCGCATCTAAAACTTTCTACAAAGTCGATCTATTTGTTGATTTTTCAATGGTCTTCCATTCCATTATCGGAGATCAGGTAAGCGGTACTTCAAACCGATAGATTAGATGATTTTTGATCCACTTCATTTCCCTTTACTCATTTCAATGGTGTGGCCTCTGCCCACTTGAAAAAGAACCTGCGGTAGCCAGAATATACATATACCTCTTTGATGCGGGAGGCTAGATGTGGCCAATCACATATATGCTCCAATCCTTAAACAAAACATTACCGTGAGATGTCAAGGTTCTGATGGTTGTCAAATGAAGACTGCATGTATCTTACAAACGTGGCATCTCTTGGAGAAATTAATGTAGTCTTTCGACATGGTGGACAAGTATTACACTCGTCACCTTAATGATGGTAGAACTTTGTCTCTGATTGGTATGCACTACAAACACCAGCATGAGCTTCCTCCAAACCTTCTTTAAATTGTTTCTTTGACAAGCATCTTAAGAGGAATCCATTGAAGCACTCCTATAAAAGACTCTGTTCTCACAATAGTCTTGTACAGCTCGACGTCTAATATGGTTTCGAGTGCACACCTTCTTATATAGAATCTCCTACCCTAGTTTAGATATTCAAGCAATTGTTGTCACCAATCCTTTTCTGCAGTCACTTCAATGGCTTCAGTGCCACTTGAGTTTAGCTGAAAACGATGATATTCATCTCGTTGCCCTTATTGTTGTGTTTTGTGTAAATAGGATTACTTTTTTGTAAAGATAGTAGAAGCCTTTATCCTTCAACACAAATGTATATGGTCTCAAATGGGCTGAGGGCTATAGCTGCTGCTAGGCTGGCCAGTGCATCAGCTTTATGGTTATAACATCAAGAGTTGTGTTCTATCTTCAAACTTTGAATCCTAATATGAATTCTTTGACCCTACTAAGTAGGGGACTAGCTTCTATTTTTTCATTGAGAAACAGGACCCCTTTAGCCAACCAACAAAGCATTCCATTGAATAAAGCCCACTTCCCTCTAGAAAGCCACTTTCGAGGGAGAACCTTGCTCCTCGGCTCCCTTAATCTGAGAGACAAGACAAAAGATGCATAAAATGCAAAGAACACTATGGATGCGATGTGATCTTCTATCCTATGTCAAGGAGTAGGGAAGAGACCACCTTCAATCAATAAAGCAATTATTTATTGCTCGACCAAGTGTGTGAAAGGGAACCCTCTTCCAAAATGTCTCTAAAGTTGGATAATGGAACTACTATTCTGCTACTTTGACTTTAATTTTTGTTCAAGTACCGTGAGGTAAGAAAGAAAGGAAGCCAGCTTTTTGTAGGTCCGAATAATCGGGTCACTAAGGTCCACTCATCATGCAAAGCCTCACTTTTTTTGATTCACTAAACCTACCTTTTGACATCGCTAGAAGGTCTAGTATCATAGATTGGAAGGTTAGATTCTCTATAAGCATGTCTAATCAATGAATTTCACAGCCACTTGAAACTAGGGTACAAAAAGCTGAGGTACTTCTAGTCCTCCACTAAGAACTTCTAGCGATCTGATTAGTTGTGATCAAATACTCGACTTGCATAATACCTTGAAACTTAATGTGAATGCCCTTCAAAATTTTCCTGAGGTGCAATTATATGAAGACCCACATGTGACACAACATCAGGCTAGGAAAGATAGATGACAGAAAGAAATCTCTTCGAACAAGTCAAACTACGGAGTTGAACACAACAGTGACTTCGACCAGGTTCTTCAATCAATCTTCTGGACCTTACTGAACTCCTTATTCTGTAAACCTCTCGCTGATTGATTTGATTGAACCCTGTGAGGGCCCTACTTGATTCAAAAGTTCTCCAGAAAAGATTCCGAGAATACTGTCTAGTTAACCAATGGGGACCCCCAAGTGCAATCCTCAACCTGGCTCCCCTTAATTGTCAAGTGAAGTTCCCCTTCTCTTCTCGAAGAAGAGAAGGATGGCGAGTGGTAGGATATCATGTATTACATGAATTACCAACCTGTTGATTTAGGAAGTTCCTGCTGCAAAGAATGGAGCCATATGATGCGAGAGTGCCACATAGGATTGATTTGAATCCAAAGAATAAGTATACGCATGGCGATGAAGTACATCAGCGGATGTCATATATTCTTTGTATTCCTTGGGTATATTTTCATAGGGATGATATAGTGCATGAAGATGCCTTCAGAATCAGCTTGTTCATTAGTACGTTAAATGAAAGTGCATTCAACTGCTATGTCATGCTTCCAGAAGGCGCCATCAACCATTGGCTGAAATGGAGCGAAAAAGAATTTTTCCTGGTCTGGGACCGAGGGCACTTATGGTTGTTGATTTTCTTAGTTTGTCCCTATAGAATGGTTGGCGCATTATTATTACTAGTAGCTACACTCCTTCACTAAAGACTAGTATTTGATCGAGCCCTTCTACCCTGTTCCCACTTCTCCCAAGGGCCTTTGGGGGAACGTCTCAAAGACAAAAAAGAGGAACTTATGAACATGTCAAATAGAGTGATTTATGCCTTTGAAAGCTGGCCTATCCCTTCCACAAAATGTGAGTTGTCTAATTAAGAAACCCTAGATTTTCTTCTCCCCATATAGATCCATTTTCCACCTTTTTGTTCTCAATTCTCAATCAGTGAATCAACACTCAACTGCTGGTCTAATTTGTAGCAAAAAGGAAAGCTTCTAGCTTGAAAGCATTTAGACATGAACTGGTTCAAGCCTGAAACCTGGTTTGTTGCTCCACTGAGGATCCCCACCCCCTATGACTTGAGTCAATCAAAATGGGATTCCCATCCAACCCTGCCTACTCATTAGATAAATTAGTAGATTCTTTTTGGCACAAAAAGTGGTCTTATCACCTCAAGTTCCCTCTCTGCATAGACCAACTTCGACTTGGCTTGGTTTCCTCTCTAGTACATGTGCCAATACGATCTCCCTACCCTAGTCACTCAAAAGATTGAATAAGTGAAGCACAATCCCATCATTCCGATCATTTTCAATCGTATGCCTGTGAGCTATGTTCTTCCCATGCTTCTTTCTGTTTGAGTGCCATGAAAGCATACTCTCTCTATCCTTTAGTTCTCTCTATTACTATTTTTACTATCTTAAAGGTTCTATTATTTGATCTACAGAATAACACCATTCACTAGACAATGCTTGGGTACACAAGTGGACAAACAAGAGGGGTTGGCTCTAGCTTGGGGTCAGCTTTCTCCACTAGTAGGCGATCATGATATCACTATGAAAAGCTCTTTAACAAAGAATTGAAAGCATAACTCACTGTTAATTGTCCCTACCCCCTACAAGGAAGATAGGGCACTTGGCCAACCTTTTTGATTAAAGAAATGACTATGCTAGTAACCTCACCTCTCTATCTTACCCATTCTTATAAATTATGAATCGACTCAGTGGTCTTTTTCCTATAATGGGCCTTGGGTCAAGCGAAGCCCCAGAATGGAGTTCACATTTTCTTCATCTGGTCGAAAAGAGGGGCTGTGACTCCTATAATATGTACGACATTACGGAGAAGTCCATTCTCGTTCCTGATCGATCCATGTCCTGCCATAGTGCTCGGAGAGCCTTAGCAAGGAAGCTAACAAGGATTTTTGGATGGTACAAGCTAGATAGCTTTTTTAATGCTTTGATCAACCTTTTTTGGTACTAGGCCATCAGCTTAAATCAAATAAGCCAACAATATAGATCGAGATTCGCTCATTAGACAAATGACTACCAACATAGTGTATATAAGGTTTGGTGCAAGACAACCAGCCTCCTCCATACTACCCAAAGAGATTAATCATCTGGACTCCAAAGATTCGGTCATCCGTGATGTCTCAGAAGAAATAGAGTGGGGGTTGGTAGCCATCAATAGCCCATATCAAAATCTAGACAGGAGGACTCTGACCTCCCTGAGGATGATGATGATCGGGAAGTTGTTACCCCAAATCTCAAATGAGGGGTTCTGGTCAATTGGAAATATATAGGCAGTTAGAACTTGAGCATCTCTGAATCTCACAAAGGTTTTTTGGGAACCTTGCCTGGGTCTAGGCTCATATGCAATCTAAGAGCTACAAAGAAACACAATCGAAGTACTTTACAGGTTTGTTTGAATCCTCTATCTATTTTCTGACTTCCATCTTTGAATTGGAAGAATTACAATACAAAATGATATCAACGAGACAAGCCTCCAAGGAGTTCACTTGTTTCATTTCTTTCTCTTGATGTGATGGATGGGCTTAATGAAGTCAAAAGGCTGCTGCCATTGCTTTCTATTTTTTGTATGTCCATATTTCATTTTGATTAGATTAGAATTAAATTGGATTTGCATGATCACTTTGCAATGTGGATATGAGCATGTAACACAACCTAACTATTCATTGATCCTGGGAGGAAAGCTCTAGAAAGGCTGCAACAAGATATGTAATATGAAATTGAGCTATCTTTTTAATACAAATGGGAATGGCCCCCAATTTTGAAGTGGCTACTTTTCCCTCTTGTGAGATGTGAAAAAGCCGTCAAATGATGAATCTTATTTGACAGAAGTCATTTTAATGGGCTTAGGAAATTCTAGATGAAATCAAGCCAAAGCAAAGCCAGATCCAAAGGTAGGGAAAAGCAAGAAAGAGGCCCAAAGAACTACAACTTCTACTAGTAATGGGAAAAGCAGCAAGACTCTCTCATAGTTTATTATTGTAGGTAGTGCACACCAACTTGTGTGGTTCAGTTAGTTTTACACGACCTTAGTGGAGCTTTCAGAGTCACAAGTTATGGACCCCCTACTCTACATGAAGTGGGATATATTAGATCTATATCTATGCTTTGGCCATTGAAGCATGAATTCATCGAGTGGGCAGTCCACTTTTGAACTTTACCCTTCGCTTCTTTCTTCCTTCCTCGGATCATTTACTCGGTGAGATGGATCCTGACAATGACAACTTTTCATCATCAATGCATACTCAGGTTACAAACTTGGAATCAGCTTACTGTCATGTAGCTGCTACTCAAGCAGCTGTTTGTTAGTCTCTTGTTCAATCCTATAGGAAAGTAGCCAAGCTCTGATGGCTGATCTAACGATCAGTTGTTGAGTCAATTCCTGTTGGTCCCACTAAGCTTTGATACATGAAAAGAACAAAGGTGGTTGGGGCCTCCCCTCCTTTGGGGCCCACTCTGGGGTGACTTTTTCATGTACCATAGCCCAAGCACTTGAAACGAATATGGCACACTCGAATAGTAAGCAACCACACCGAAAAGTATTGAAGACATACCTAGGATTCACTTATCCCTCAATCTTTTACATCGATGTTTTGTACTCTAAGTAATGTGCTCATGACGAATATGATTTGGATTTGAACAAACATCCTGCTCTATCTGAGGCAACTTGGATTTCACATTCTTTGAACGAAGGATTTGGGAAATCCTATGGATTGCTTCTTTCTTTTGACCGATTACCATGGTGGAAAACCATTTTCACTTGTCTTATATCAAGAGAGATGTAGCCAAAACAAAGATGTAGGGAGATGTTGGTTTGTCAAACAGCAAAGGGAGGAAAGGAAAGCAAAACACCGGCATATACACACCTCTGCCAATTCCCCTGAAGAAGCTGGAAGATGTCAGTATTGACTTTGTGTTAGTCTTACCCTACATAGCCAAGGGAATCAGTAGTATAATTGTTGTTGTTGATAGATTTTCAAAGATGTTCCATTTGACTACATATCAGAAATTAAGTGATCCTTCTCTTATTGTCACTAATTTCTTAAATGAGATAAGAGAATAGTGAGGCATCATGGCTTACCGAAGACCATAGTGCTTGAGAGAGACGTCCAATTCATGAGTGACTTTTAGAAAGGGGAGGGGCCCCTTTCGGGAAAGTCCTTTAGGGAACTTCTTTAAAATGAAGGTCTTATAACTAATCAGCTTTCTAAAGTGCTCCTCCCTTGCTAGCCAAACACTTGAAACAAAGTGGAATTCTACTAGGGCTTCAATCCCCACTCTTTTGTAAACATGACTTAGTAATATGAATTTCCTCGTAGGTTCGCGACTGATCTGCCTGCTCTCACTCACGAACAAAGTGGAATTCTTTGTAGTGAGAACTTCCTGAATGAACAGGTTGGTAATTCATGTAATACATCCTACCATTCGCATCCTTCTCATCTTCGATGCTAATGATCCCCAGAGGGGGCCCCAATTGGCAAACTCAAGAGGGGATTCCTCTTATCCTCACTGGATGAACATCTTGACCTCTCAAAGATAACCAGTGACAAAGTATTGCAAGGTTCCTCAATGGGAGCTTAAAAGTGAGGACAACCACCTCCGCCCATGGAGGCAGGAAGGATGAGATGCCAAAAGAAAACTCAAGGAGGCCTTTTATAAACAAGGGAAGCCCTGAAGTGGATCTACCTACAAAAGGCACAGGGTATTAGTGTAGAGGGCTCCTCCACGAATTATGTTGAAGTTGGGTTAAGGCACGAAGAGTTACCTCCAACAGGTACCCTACCTAAGGAAATCCTAGGTTCACCATGGAGGTGAAGTCCCCAGAGGATTTTGAAAGGTGGAGATGGTTCGTCATCGACCTAGATGAATGGGGTGGACAAAAGAGCCCCTGACTCGATGAGTTCTAGTGAACAAGTGTGAATAATGTATCCATAGATTCAACTTCGGTAAAATCACAAATTCTCCTTCAATTGGTCTACAAAAATTGGTTTTCATAGCAATATTGAAGATAATGGCACTCCAAAATAAATGGTATTTCAAAGCATAGTTTTTGTACATTTGCCCATTTAGAAAGATGAAAGAAAGAAAATATAATTTATTGAAAAAAAAAATGTATGGATGTTTGTTCATAAAGGGTTATATATTCACATAGAAATATTTTATGTTAATAAATTAATAATATCAGTGACAAAAAAATCTTATATTTCATGAAAGAACAAAAAAATAAATTTTTTTACTCTTTATATTCAAGTTGTTGTATTCATTTAAAGTTATCAAAGTATAAATAAAAAGAAAAATAGTAATAGTTGTTCAAAATTTATTTTATAATTTTTTTCTCATTGAATATAAGTAATCTCAAAAATTATTTTGTTCTTCTTTTTTACAATTTTATTTTATTTTGGTACTTTTCTAATAAACAATTGCTTATGAATTTCATGGTTTTGTGCAAAAACTCAAATTCTTTAGATAAAAATTTTCTTCTCTATTAGTTCAAATAATTTTTATATTAAACCAATTTTTTATTTTTATAAGACCTTCTAATTCCTTATATTTTTAAAATAGCTTTAATTTATAAACAAGAAAAGATATCCAACTCATATGAATAAGGTCATAACTAAATAATAAATAAAATGTATTTTAGTTTTGAAATAAAATATTCATTTATTACAAATGTCAACATGAACTAACTCAAGAGACACATAACTTTCTAGAACTTAAGAATGATGATTATTGGTGCTTATCAAAAATATAACTTTCACAAATATAATCAACATTAAAAATTAAAAAAAATTATCATTCAATATTTTTTATTTTATAACTTAAATCTAAAAAAATACAAATAATCATTCTAACAATATCAAAACTAGGATTTATTCTTAACCTCTACTACAAATATATTACTTTCAATATGAAATTTTTTTATTAAAAACACCTCATTGACACCATTCATCCTCAAATATACAAAATAATGTTTTTATATTACTTATCTAATACTTAATGAACCATAAGCTAAAAATTACAAATTCTAAACAAATATCATGAACAAAGTTTTTTATCATTTATCCTTCGTTATGATTTTAAAAAGTGTCTTGACATCTATTCTATCAACTTAAGTCTTTATTCATATTCACATAAAAATTTCTAGACTTTGAAACTTAAAAAAGTCCACATCATTGTAATACTAGAAGTTGATTATAAAAGTTAAACGAAATTCAAAACATTGTTCAAAGGCGGCCTTGGTTTACACATCCTTTACACCTCTTTAAAGTGAAAATATTAATTAACTCAAAATCTTAATCAATAATTATTGGCCTCATACATGCATATATATCTTTAAGGATTTGGAAACTAATTAGAATGATAAAGAGGAAGCTAAGTAAAGATAGACGTCCCACATAAAAATGTGATCCCAGATTGCTAAAATGGATTTGAGTTCCCGAGCTTCACTTCCATGCTTTCCTTCCCCTGAATTGCTTACCACCTTGCCTTTGCCGCTTTTTTTTCTGTTGATGAGAATGAGCTGCTCTTGCTCTTTTGGTAGCCAGCAGCATTGCCTTCGAATGCTGCTTCTGCCTGTTGCTTAGCTCACCAGTCTAGTTAAACAATAGTAACAACTTATCTCAACCAACCTAGATAAAAATTAGCTATGAAATAACAAAATCATGTAACAAAACAATAGAACATGATGCTCTTACAATTAAAAATGGCAAATGTAACTATGACATATCTTTTTTGTTTCACGATAGTTTTAGCTTCGTATTTTTCTCAATCCCCTCTGCTTGCTCGAACGAGAGCTACTCTCTCCTGCTTGCTGGGCTTGCTCCTGATGTGCGCCTAAACAGAACACATGATTATCATTTGTTAGCCAATGAAGTTTAGTAAATTGCTTTTAAAAATGCCACACCAACTTGGATGGGTCAAACGTCACTATATGCACTCAACTCAAAAATAAAATAAACGTGAATACAACCAAGAGGTTCTCATTATTCTTATTCTTGCCATTTCAATGAGATCACTTCCAAAGAATGGCTGGTGAGAAACATCAAAGAAAGCCTAATCACATACAACTAGAATTTGAACAATAAAAAAAATTTAGTTTATAACTGTTATAGGAAGTTTTCATCTCCAAAGCATGCCATGATAAAATTATCTCGTTAAGAAATAATAAAATACAATGCCACAAAAAGTAAAATTTTGAATATCCTAATGCAATGTTAATAGCATGTAATATTTTTTCATGTGCACAACTCTTTCAGAAAAATAACACAGTTGAAGAGGAAAAGCAGTGAGTGAATATATGAACACAAAATAAAATGGCAAAGAAAACTCCTAAGGCTTGTTAATTTCTTTGATAAAAGCCATGGTATACCACCCAACCTTCTCAAAATCACCCTAATAAGCAATCAAATACAACAAGATTTAAGACAAACAAAAAGAAACAGAGCATATTGTGTACTAGAGTACAGAAAGACTCAATCATTGGGACCAATGATCAAGCATCGTGTTAAGAGTATAAACAAGAATGGTTAATAATATAAACATCCCGGATAAGGGACTGTCATACCTTGCTGTGCTATGATCTTGGCAAATTGTAGTAGGAATGAGCTATCATCAACCCATGATTAATTACAGACAGTGCTGTCTCGGTTAACGGTTCAATAAGAAAATGTTGACCAGTAAAGAAGAAATGATTTGCGAAATGATTTAATGCCATTGAGCAAATATAGATATATTTCAAAAGCTCATTGCATCTTTAGCATTCCTTTTTGAATACCATCAACTGCAAAAAAATTACACTAAGGTGAATTAGCCATCAATAAAAAAAATTTCAAGGAACCAAACCCACCCTGTTATGAATAAACAAAAAAATGAACTGCCTACGCTACCTCCTAGATTGACAAATACAATCTCACCTTCATTTGTTTTCAATTCCATAATTCCAAGAGCCACAAGAGCATCATTATATTTTGGATCTAACTACACAATGGAAACAAATAAAAGGCAAATATAAGAACATACAAGGCATGTCATGAAATTTGTACTATAAATTAAAACTAACTTACATCAAGCACTCGATGAAAGGCTAGTCGAGCATTGTCAAATTGACCAAGTCTGTATCTACAATAACCTATACTAAGCCTCGCAGCTCTAGGACAACTAGGATAAGCTCTTAGTTCTTTCTAGTCAATATCATAATCAGTTCGTTAAAGGAGTTGCATGACTAAAAAAATTCAGATCATGGTAATGCATATCACAATAAACGTGGAAGTACTAATACAGATACATTAAAGTATCAAATGCATGTCAATATATACTAATTACAAAAATAAATTGGCACTTTCAAGTTTCACTGAAATTAACACCACATTAGTGATTAAATGCTTGAAATGCCACAGTGAAACAAACCAAATATATGCTCAAGAGGGCATAGGATGACACATCTTGCCACATTTCAATAGAAAAATACCAAATAGAAGGGCATAATATAGGCTCCCAAAAAGTTGAATATAGAAAGAATCTATTTCAAGCATGCATTACCCTACATAACATAGGATTTTCATGAATTGAACACAACTTCCAAGTCACAAAAAAAACTTAACCTGAACAATGAGTAAAGCATGCCCTAAATAGTATTTAATTTTTGCTATATAATATTGAATTTGGAATCATCAAGAAAAAGAAAACTCAATACAAAAAAATATTTTCATCATATGTTTGGCATATGAAGTGCTTAAATAGACCTTATAATAGTCTAAAGATCTCTTTTACGACTCTACTACTTTCTAATATTGATCTTCATTCTCCCCAGCTTCAAACTCAAGAAAAGCTTGCAATCAAGAACTTCCTATCAAGGTGGCAATAATAGAATTCAGTGTTTGTAAATAATGATTTTATGTAATTAAAATAAACAATCTAAAAGTTAAACAAAACCATAAAGGTTTAAGTCCATGCATTTTTATCTAATATGCAAGAGAGATTTCCAACATTGAATCTTCGCTCTTTCTATGCATCTTTTTTTTCCAGAAAATAATCTATTTTTATTCCTTGTTCTATTATCCATCCTTTTGATAATATGATCAAGCTTTATGAAGGAACCACAAAATCATAGAAAAAAGAGTTAAAGCTGTTAAAAAGATCATAGTATCAACTAGAAAGTAGTACTCAAGATAAAGGTCAAGTGAAATATAAAATTCTGTAGAATATTTGTAGAAATTCAGACAATAACTAAATAGAAGTATTTTAAATAAAACAAAATTTTGAACAACTCCAACTAGATATGCAAAGTGCCAAAATGAATTTTCCAGAAACAAGCACTATGCTTGATCCATCTAAAGCAGGCCAACCAAAAGTAATTGTTTAACTATAGATGTATGTTAATGCTTGGTTAAAGAGAGAAGTTCATGCCTGAAGTTCAAGTAAAAAGAAAAAGATTCATAACACGACAAAATAAAGAGTAGACAAGAAATTCAAATATCATTATGGCAAAAACTACAATTTAATTTCCATAAATAATTAAAGCATGTGAATAAGTAAGCATTAAATTCCATTGCTAAGACTAAGTGTCATTTGGGAGTGCCTTACACTCCTAAGCTAGACTTAATCTAGCTTAAGTGTATTAATTTATTCAATGATTGAGATTTGATTAAGAAAGAGATAAATTATGTAGTGTGTTTGCTTTGAAAGTTATTAATGTCAACAACCATATCAAATAACAAAACATCTCATTAGCAATAATGAACACTTAAGCAACTAAAAAAATGAAGAATTAGTATAAAATAGATAGTTACTTAAAAAATACTAACTAACATTAATATATCATGTTATACATAAATATGAGAGTAAATTGCATATAAATCTAAGTTATGATCTAATTTTCAGTAGGTTCCTTCAAGATTTATAATAAAGCATGCAAGTCAACAAGTATTGCAATAATAAATACGTCCAAACTTAGCATATTCAATCAAAAGACAAGGTTTTGGTATGATTGACTTGTGGAGAATCTTAGTATATTTATAATGTTCTCAAAAGTACTCTTTGTTCTAGTCAGCATCCGCCTATCTCCACCTTTCCAATAATGATGTCATTTTCTACAATCCCAATCATGTTTTCATCTCTCATCAAAGCTTCCTTGGAGTCCTCCACAAGGCAATCATTTAAATCGCCTCCTTTTAAGGCTTTCATAATGCCTTTACAAAAAATAAGATATAACTAAGGTGCCCAATGAATGTTCTCCCTTTATAAATTGCTTATAAGTCTGCATTTTGCTCTTATTCTCTACAAGTTCCTTCAAGATTTATGATAATATATACAGGTTCATAAGTCTGCCAATAATAAGCAAGTCTATTTTTAATAGATTTAATTAAAGTAAAATGTTGATCAAGTTTGGATAGGTTAGGCTAGTGGATTATTATAACATATTTATAAGATGCTTAAAATACCATTTGTCATAGTAGGACTCCACCTCTCCGAAAATGATACAATTTTCTATGATCTCAACCATGTTTCCATCTCCTCATCCAGGCTTCTTAAATTCCTCCACAAGGCATTCATTTGAATCACTTCCATTCAAAAATAAGATGCAACCAAGGTTTTCGATTAATGTTCTCCCTTGATTACACCTCTAAATTGAAGCTTATGATCCTTGTTGAAAAATTTTATAAACTCTCCTTAATTTTTATTTAATTTTAGAAGTTATTGAATTATAAAAATACTTTCTATTATTTGTTTGGTAATAGTAACAACAACATTTTTCTTTCTCCCTTATTCCCTTTTTTCTAGGTCAACCTGAAGAACCATAGTGACCCTCACTTGAGAAGGTTTGTAAAGGAATCAGGTTCTTTGGAGAAGACCTTAACAAACAAAAGGAATCAGGGATAGAAAAATGTAGAAAGAAGAAGAAAGGAGAGTAGCAGAACTAGAAAAGAGAAACAAAATGAAAATCAACAACACAAGTTAATTGCAATGCTGAATGAAGCAAGGCAGTTAAAGCATATGAGCTAACAATAAACCTTTTTGGGAGAAGTTTTTGGATATACTTGTGCTATCAAGAGAACTCAGCTTTGTATTTCTATTTTCTTTCCTAAAGAAAGAGGCTGCCATGAATTTTCACAAGCAAACAAGGGCTGGTGTTCTAGCAAGCTGAAGCTTAGTGGGAAAAAGGCATTCTGCCAAACTGGGAATGGGAAACTCTAATTAAAGTGAGCTTCAACTTCAGTTAAAAATTAAGAAAAAGTATTACTATTTTGAATAGTTATAATGTAGAAAGATTACTGCTATACTTCCAACAAACTAGGGAAAGTGAGAGAAGCCACAACTAAGGAATATTTTGTTTAAATTGTTGTTACAACTTAAATCCAAAAAATAAAAGCAAGAATAGTGTGAGAAACTATGATAAAAGAACTTACAAGTGATTTTAAGTGCTGCAAGCTCAAAAAAAGTATTAGTAAGGTCAATATCTAAATGCAATTCCTTTATTATTGATACATACATTCTTAAGAATTTTAGGAAATTGAAATAAAATAGTTTGGGATATTAAAACCATAGATCCTTATGAGTTATTAATGAATTTCCTTGTAAGAAACAAAAAACAAAAAGAAAGGACCAAAAAAAGATAGATTTTTGGAATCCATGTAAATTCAAAAAGATGATAATATAGTAAATATAATTATTTTACAATTGAAGTATGACATTCAAGTCTCATGTTTGCATTCATGTTCTGATACATCAATGTTTTTATGACATTGAGTAAATAAAACACAACATAATAGAAATACAATAGAAGATGAAAAGATAAATAAATGAAATAGTTTCTTATAATATGATGTAAATTATAAAAAATTCTATATTCTATTTCATGATTCTACTATATATGATGAGCTCAACACATGATATGCTAAATATGATTAGCATTAGTTTTAACAAGTTATAAAATGGCATTAGAGATCTCTCTGCTACTACTAGCACCTTTTGCAAAGTTGATGCTCTATAATGATATTATGTGATTGATAGGACTAACCAGTTATGATATGCTTATTAGTAAAGGTATAGAGATCATGCGATTAGATGTCATACAAATATGAGATAACATATGATAGAAATATATGATAATAGTAATATAAGAAATATGAGTTCAATTATAATAAATTAACAAAAAATAAAAAAAAGATAAATAAAGAAATTAATAAGAAATGATATACAATATGTATATGAAAAATATATAATATATAAATGTGGACTCTTATATTGCTAAGCTTATTATTTATTACTATTGGCGACTCATTTCTTCTCCGAGTATTATAGAGATGTCATGTCTATACTCATATTTATATCACTATATCATATCAAGTTAATTGTTACAATTAATATTTACTCATTAAACATTGTATAACTTATTTTTTTATTAATACAAATTCACATAAAGATAATTTCTCATGTAAGATGATTGTGAATTTGATATTATGTACATTATAGTTTTGTACTTGGCATAGTATCATTGACTTTTAGTTTTAATAGGTGTACATATTTATAGTATCAAATAAATTTTAGCTCACCCTCATCTATTTTGGCATTAATATCTTCAATAATGCTTCTATAATAGACTATTAATATATGCATATAATAGGTGCAAGCAGAAGTGGCAACATCTCTACACTATTCTCCATTATCCTTGCCACCCCGTGCCATAATACATCATTATCGTTTCTCTTTCCACCTCCATGAACTTCAACAAGCTTAAAATTAGTAAAGGGTTTAAGGTTTCGCCAATATAGAAACAAGAAGAGGACTTCGATATTAACTTTGCTTTTTAACATTGTTGAGGTGTATGAACCTACTTTCTTACTATAGGGTAATTAAAAAGACTTAAATTGCCAATAATAAAACCCAAGAAACTTTATTTGAAAATAACCCCGAACACCAAAAACCTATAAGCATTTTTCCCAAATTTAATTAATTCTAATAATAGTCTAAAAATTAGTAATTTTGTACATGCCTCAAAAAAATATTCAAAAAAAATATTATTTTATTCAAAATACTTAACTAAAATGTCACAAGCTAGTTGTAATTCCTCAATATGCTGCCCTTAAATTATACAACATTCCCCTCAATACATGTAACAAGCTCTACATCTATATAGAGGACTCATTTAACCAAAGTACAAACTTCACAAAGTAAAAGTACCTAATCCAAAAGTGCAGCAACATTATTTTTGTCTTCACCTAAAACAATATTGAATTGGCTTGATGCTTGATGCTTGTGCTAGGTCACCTTTGGCCACACAAAGCTGTCCTACAAAAATTGCAACCAGTGAAACATAAAGCATTAATTAACTGGAATCTTCATCAATCAATATACCCAATAAAAGACTTCAAAAATTTTTACAAGTCAAAGAAAATATGTTGATATTGGTTTTGAAGTAAAAATACTTAATTCTAATTTATGTGATCAAGAGAAACATAATAATATTGAAAAGATGTTATGTTTTTGAAAGTTGCAAAAAGTTTAAGACAAGATACATCAAGAAGAAATAATTTAAAAGCAAATGAGTTGTTACCAAAGTAACATTAACCATGTCCTCAAAGGGACAGTTCAACGTTATGGTGTAGCATCAATCTTCTTAAATAAATAATTCAAATCATTTTAAATTGTAAAAAAGTACAATCATGTTTTTCACTAGAGACCAAAGTTATATCACTTTGTATTGTTTGGTTTAAGATCATAATAAACATATCCATTAAGAAAATAGTCCACATATCCAAAATCAAATGATTATTTAAAGCACATGGCAAAGGCAAAGGTTTGCCAAAAAAATCAAAAGTTCTATTGCACTGACCCTAACGTCTTTTTAGCTCTCTTTCTTGGTGAAAAAAATCCCATTCTAATAATCAATTATGTCACCCATTATCAACAATAACTTCTTTATTACCAAGCATGAGCGTCATGTAGCAGAATTGGTCAAACACTGGCAATATGAATTTGCCTACCTGTCCTAACAAAGCCTTACCAGATAGAACATCAAGCAAACTTCTGGAACTTAAATGCATGGCATTCACTCCAAAAGATGTGCCTCAAGTTATGTCCCAATAATTTGTATAGTAAATCCAATATACTTGAAGCATATCCAAGTAGCAATTAAATTTTCCAACATTACCACCATAATCTTTAAACATCATTTCACTAAAATTGCATTTTTTATAATCAAATATTTAATTCAAAAGCCTTTATAAAGCTTTCCTACACATTTCAACAGTCCAATTAGTTTAGAAGAGGATTCAAATAGATCTCGACAAATGGAAAATTCGATGAAGTACAAACACTCTTAACGAAGGTATTGTATGCTTGTCAAACTCTCAAACTTGGGCTTCAAGACCATGTATTAGAAGTGCCATGTTGCATCACTAATCTAAATTTGCAAAAAGCACAATCTCATATCCTCCACAAAATTCTAGGATGTATTGCACATTCTTTTAAAAAGTGTCTAACACTCTTCCTAACCCTAAAAGAGGGTGCATGATTGACAAGCATCAAAATAATTTGTGTTTCATGGAAAATAGAAATGATGCATGATGATTGATGTCATTCAAACATTCTAAATGAAAAAATAACCATTCATTTTGCTCTAATCTTTATAGGTTAGAATCTTTATGCATAATATTCACACTTATGCATAATTTTTTTATAGCATTTTGTTGTAATTAAAAGTAAACTATTATTCATATTTGTATGCTAAAGTTAATGATTTTATACTTATAAAAAATTGAATATTTTACATGCAATACAAGTGATATTTTATAAGTGTGTAACCTTAATTGTGTGCATTCATAGTTCTCTCTCCACATAATTCATAGTTCTAGTCACATATAAATTGCAACCATTTAAAAAAAAATTTATTAGTAGGTTACATTAAAATAGTTTACTTTGTGTTTCATATAATTAGGATAGACAACCAAATAGGTATATTCATATGTTCATATAGAATTTATTGGTTATTCTAATAAAGATTTTTTAAATTGAATGGTCCTTATATTTAGTAAATGTTACATAGGCAAAAGAATGCTTGAGGTTCCTTATCTAATACATTTTTTTTACTGCTCATAAAGTCAACATGGTCATGCTTTTTAAAATTTATTAGGTTGATCATTGTTCTAATCCAAACCTATTTTTGAAGTAATATTTTTGTCACATTTTAGTCTTTTTTTTTCTTTTATCATTATTATTACCATCACCCAGAAAGTATAAACCACCTCTAATATAATAATAACTAAAGTGCACTATGCAATCTTATAGATATTAATAAAGGTTGTTTCACTAGTCGAGCGCATGCATCTAGCTCATTGCCTCGTCCAAACAATAAAAATGGTCCTAAATCTAAAACATACTAGATCAACCATCTTAAGCAGGCCCAACAAGATTATGCTTAAACCAACTAAAAAATTCCAAGTATATCTTAAAACTCAATTATAAGGTATACTCCAAATTCATGTTTTCTCAACTACTATTTTTGCTTCTTCTGCATATATATAAATATAAAAAAATGTAGAGAAAAGCATAGCTAATTTGAGTAATTTAACAAATTTTCTTCAATTCTGTACACAAATATGCACATTCTACAAAAGAATTATTGTTGCATAGATGAGAAATTGTAAATGAAAGTTAGAATATGTTACATGCTTTTTATAACAACAACAAAATTCAATTCAAAGCAACACAATCCCACTACTTTTTAATACTCATCCATTATATATTAAAAAATGTGGTGTTGTATTTTTTTCTACATATTTGATCATATTTTGTATTTTTAATGCATTTGAAAAGAAAAATGTTTTTTATTTTCTTATGTTGGCCTTAGTCACTAGGTATTATGAAGAGATGCTCATTGTTGTAACCAATACATGATCAGTTTGTATGGGTGGGAATGTTCAAACATATGAGTAGTTACATCACCAATTATGGGCACGTTCAATTCCAACAAATTCAAAAACAACTTAGGCAAACTAGATTTATCTATTGATGCATAGTGCACATATAGATGCTTGCCTCACAACTAAATATGCACAAATAAAGCAATGCATATAAAATTCTATGTGCACAAAGGGAGAAATGACTATTAAAATATTCACTCCATAATAGTTATTCCTGTACAAGTGCAGACAATGTCTAATATATGTTTTGGATTATGAGTATAGTCATATGTACAAAATGAAGTTAATGCATTCACAAATTACAATATGTACATACAAACATGGTTATATGAGAACAAAAATCATTATGTACAATCATGCATAAATGAAAACAATGCATCCATTGACCATAAAAAAAAGTCTAACAAAAATTAATGCATGTATAAGATGTACTAAATGTCTGTAGATACAAGCACACATAGAGAAATAATGGGCTAGACGAAATGACACAATATAAAACTTTATAAGAGCCAAATCCCATTATGAAAGGTTTCTCCTTTTAATATTTTTTTTAATGGCATTTTTAGAGAAGAAATCATTGTTGTTGAGCACAAGATGACCTGTGATTAAAGAACAAGAGGTGCTGGTCGCTTCATGTGTACGTATAGAGGGGCCTCCCATGTCTTTCCCTTGGTATATCTTGTTAGTCATGTTTGTTGTACTAGCTTTAACACTTCTTTCTTGCTATTTCTTTGTGTATCTATATAACTGTTAAAGTAAGAACATCATGATTTTACATCTTTCTCATGTTAGTTTTGTTGGTCCTATAAAAATTGCTATAAAAATATAGTTTCAATCAATATAAGGTCATTGTGTTGTCACTTTCGTGTTCCTTGCACCACAAAAATTTAAATTCAGATTTCCTATTATATTTAAATTTGCTTGCAAGAGTTTAATAGCATGCTTAAAGTTAATTTCATTAACTACTTTTACTTGGAATCTACCAACAAATTGTTAGACAAAGGATAGTTGCCTTTCAAAAAGTTGGTTAATTTGTCTGATTTGCAATAGAGAAGGTTTCAATTATTTGAGTAGTTATTTTAAACTGGTCGTCATACCTCATCAAAATCGTAACTTACATATGTCGTAGTTACAATTAGGTACAAAACACATATTTTTTAAAATTTATTGCATACATTTTTTTTCTCATTTTTATTACCACATTTGCATTAGCATTTCTTTACTCTGAATTTCAAACACATTTCATTAGTCCTCATTGTTTTGTCTTGGACATAAAATTGCAAAGATTGCAACTAGACACCACCCCAACCTTTGAGTGTGCATTACATTACAATCCCATTTATCCAAGACCATTACATGAATTCTATGACACCATTGCACCATATTGACTAGATATTAAGATTCAAAAATGTTAAGTCCCTTATATTAATTTGTTCTCATGTCTTTTTGGTCTTACTCTTCCACCATTGAATGAGAGAATTGTGATAGCTCTTCTCTCTTAACAAATTAATTGATCCAAAATTAACATGTTCAAATCATACAACCAAACACTCCTGGCAATAACATTTTTATCACTTTCATTATTTCTAATCGTATCATTTCGAGTATATCTACCACATGTTCTATTTGTATACTTGAATTCACAAGCAATATTTAAAATCATATAATATTGTTTATTCCACTTTATTTTAAAAATCTTATATGTAAAAATGAGTAAGATATTTTGATAACACAATAGAACAAAAGCATTCCTATATTCCTTCAACATGTTTGAATTAGATTATAACCATCCTATATATTTTTCTATTTTTTTAAATTTATATTAGAAATAAGGAAATCTCTCATTTTTTTTATATTTAGTATCATATAATAGTAATCTTTAGCAATTGTACTCTTCTGGATTTTATTAAAAATGAATTCCATGTTTAGTTAAACATAATAAAATAACCTCTTTCTTAGTGCTATCGACAAAAGCATCATCAAAAGCAAAAATAAGAATGCACCATTGTGAATATAGAACCAATGCAAAAAATTACAATTGAGAAACCTTTAATCAACAAAACTTGAAAGCACATATGCATCATTACTTTTATATGCATGCTTTCATAACTTCAATATATCTAATGCTAAGCTTTTCCCTATCATAAGGCCTTTCAAAACACTGTTATAGGACTTCTATCATTTCCCTTCTATATTTCTTCATCGAACCCCTTAGCAAGTGAATAGTCAAAATAATTGATCTTCTAGACACATAACCAAATTGAATCAACAATATATTAGTTTTGTGTCATAATTTAAGCTCTTTAAATGATAAACTTCACTTTTGAAAACTAACATCACTGAACTTATAGAAACATACCTTACCTTTTGGCAAGCTTTGTTCTTAATTTCATTTCCTTTTTTCTCTTTTCTAAATATATTAAGAATAATCATTGCTTTTTTTTCTTCTTTTTTAAATGGCCATTATCATCATACATGTTATTGTAACATGTTTTACACATCTATAATAAAATCATGATCATATGATGCTTAGTAAAATATAAGCAAACACAATAAATAAGAGCATGGATGTCAATCATCTTTGAATTTGATAGATTTCAATTCATTACTTATTATAGTTGCCAAGCATTATATAATACTAAGTACATATAGATGTATAAGCTTGCTATCTCAATTCCTCTTGTAAAGGTCTCCCCTTAAAATAGATATCAAATTATGTGCCATTATATGATCCATATTTCCATCATTTTAAGTATTTTACACTTACTACAATATACCTTTCCTAATTTCCAAGATTGTTTCTCAATTCCCTTACTTGACTAGTTAAACTCTTTCCAATAATTTTAACAACACTACTCTTCCTCCTCTTCTCTTTAAGCTGTCAAGCATGATCAAAATGTTTTAATTTTTTTTCAAAACACCCTCATCATCCATGGTCATCCTCTCATATATTAAATATCGATGCTTCATTTCCCTTCAACAATTAGACCTCTTCAGTTTAGTGACTTCTTGCCTTCATATTGCTTGGAATTTAATAGTTTTGCAAAAAATTATGTTACTATCATGTCAATTTTGTCAGTATAATCAGGTTAGGAAATTTAAAAAAATAAGATTTAATCAAAATTAGGAAATTCTAAGATTTCTTCCTTTTTTTAAACAAAAGTTTAGTGGTTAATTTTGTATGATTCTTCTTGACCACCACCACCTGTTTGCTAAATTTAACATATTTTAATGATATTTAATATTTTTAATAATTTAACGAACCTAAAGTAATTTTAAATCCTCATTAACTTTTCGTTCAATGACTATCACGCCTAATTTTTTAGACACAAAATTTTTGATATGCTTATACTTGTAAATTCTATGCCTTAGTAAAATTTCATAATTTTGTGAGTTTATGTAATATTTTTAATTATTTTAAAAACTTTTTAAAGCTCATATGTTAATCCTTATAAAACTTTCATAGTGATTTAAGAACTTACCTTATGAAAGAATGTTAAATTTTTTATATTTATTTAGCTATAATTTTCAAAATATAAAAATGTAAATTAGTTTTAATATGATTCTTAAAAATGATCATGCTGATGGTTTTTTATTTAAAAAATGTGTTTCCAAAATCAAAAGATAGAGAAAGAAATGACATGAGCCATAATTACTTTGTGACATTTTGAGGAATGTCATTTGATTTAAATTATGCTAGAGCTATTTGTTAAATGATGATTTATTTTATCTTTTAAAGTTAGGGATGCAAAAATTTAAGAACGTTATGTAAACAATCTTTAATAAAAATTAGATCTTTAAAGACAATTAAAAAGTGTACCATGGGACTAAATATTTTGAAAGTAATTTTAGCACTTTATTGGGAAAGTTTCTTAACTTCAAGGTCTCAAAAAAAGGAATTTAAGTGAATCTAGACATGGAAAAGGATTTGATAAACATGCCTTCCTAAAGAGCTCATCGAGATTCTCAATATCTAACTAAAAAAATTATCTGGTTCACTCTTTTTATTTTCAAGCATGGAGAGAAACTTCAACAATTCATCAAGCTACTCTAAAATACGTTTAGACAATAGTAAATCGAATATTGTTAAAAGGCTTTTCTAGTGCTTAATTGTTACTTATCTCAACCTCCAATCTTGAGCAATCTAGTCCTTAGGGAGTCTTTATGTATATATCTAATTGCTTCAAGTTTGATAATTAACTCTGCTTTAATTCAAGAGAATTATGGATTTTGACAACTAATCGATTTTGTTACTCTGACTCAGAAAGATGTAGAGCTAAGATACTGTGTTATAGAGCATCTAACCCTACCTTTACTTATGTCAACATATCAGTTATACAAATATTCACATCATAGATGTGACAACCAATAAACCTATATGGGACGTCCTTCAACCAATATATTATATAAATAGGTTGCAAAAGTAGGTAATTAAGCATAATGAGTTTGAACTTAACTTCATTTCCTATTCATTTATGAAATCTCAAGTTCTTAAAGGTTTTCTGATGGAGAGAAACTCTTTTGATTCAAAACCTAAGACCCTTATAAACTTTTAGCTACCTTTTTTGATGGAGCTTTCATGTGTGAGTCATGTAGCATTAGTTCAATCCTTCTTAGCACTTAGTAAGCAAAGCTTAAAGGTTTTATCATAATTGTTTTCATTATCATCAACAAACTGGCTAAGCATGAAGCATTGATTCCAAGTCACGAGTTTTCTTGTGGGCTACAAATGAAGCACTTAAAAATCTTTAGTAGTTTCCAACTAACTAATAACTAGTGTCTTATTAAAAAGTAAAGGTTTACACTAAAATCCTATGAATACTAGGTTGGACTCTTCTCCAAAAGTATGATACTATAGATCTATTTTTGATTCATTAAGAGCAAAATAAAGAAGTGGATCTACTAGCCAATAATAGAGATTCTAGTGACGACTTTTCTCTTCTTAAGAAGTTGAGTATTGAGTTACTAAATCGCCTAGTTCTTCGACCTAAAAGGCCTTCTTACTGATAAATCCCTATGACACTTATCTAAAGTTTGGGATTTTAACCGTTATAAAGTTAGATTTAAAAAAGGTCAAGTGATACTTTCAATAATATAATTTGGTTTATTAACAATATTATCAAAAATCCTATCTCAAGATATACACAAATGTGTTCATCTATGACATTTAAAATTTTATATCAAGCTAATAGTTATGTTTTAGAAAATATTAATAACTAAGATAGCCTTAGATAAGTTTGACATATTATAAAAATAATTATATTATTTTGAAACCATAATTCTTAGATGAATTCATTTGAGATCATAAAATATTGAGCATTTCACTAAGTGAGGAAGAAAAATGCAATCTTTTAAAACTTTTCCAAACATCATTAATCATAAATTTAGAATGTCAAACTCCCTCTTGGTTGACTTTATAAATGCCCATTCATTACACATGGTCTGATCTAAAATGATGAGCTAATTACCCATCACTATGATGCCTTACAGCTTTTTGTAGTGCTACCACCAAGGGGAAATAATAGTAATAATAATAATGATAATAATAATAATAGTAAGGACAAGCTTGGCTAATCCATTTCTTGCATAAAATCTCTTATAAATAGATAAAGGATGATCTTGAGAAGAGAGAACAAAGTTGTGATTATTTTTAATAAAAAAGATAAGAGAGTTAGAGAGAGAAATTTGGCAAAGGAAGAGTGCCCATGAGAGGACACTTAGTAGCTAAGGGAGTTTCCACAAAGCTAATGCTAATGAGAAGAGCATATCATTAAACAAAATTGTTTTTCATGATAAATGAAGATGAGGGAGATGATGATAAAGGAGGAAAGAAAGTGTTTGGAAGAAAAACATAATGACAATATTATTAATAATTTGGGTGAATTCAACTAAGTTGGTTCTTATAATATTAGTCTGAATAAAGTATCCCAAAAATGAAGTCTTAGCTGACTACTAAATATTGTAGAATGTTGGTGTCACTTGTGACCCAAACCCTACATTAGCATATAAAATTAACCAACTACTCAAGTTAACCTAAATGATCAACCAACCAAATTCACCAATGCTTAATTTGACTCCAAGTTGATCAATAAAAATTGTCTCTTGAGATAAGTGACTAATAAAGTTTACTATTAAGTTTAATAAAATTCTTTTTACTCATATTTAATCATATTTGCGATACTTAGTTCCATAATTTTGTTACATGCACAAATGTTATGGAACATAGCTTATGTTGAAGAATCATGATGCCATTAGATGATATTATTTGAGTAAATTAAATACCAATCATGAGAAACTCTAAATATGTATAAAGAGTTGTGATGGAACTAAGTACATGAAGAAAAAAAGATATGAACAAAACATAAAATAATATACATAATATGTCATGAGAACATGATAATGATATGTGATGATGCATATATGATGTTGGACATATGTCAATGAATATGAGATATTAGATATTTTGTAATCGATAATGTTTGAGAACAAGTTAGACAAAATTAATGAAATTATATTAAAAATATTTGTAAAACTTTAATAAGAATCATTATATTATTATACTTCTTAGTTTGTTGTATTGAAAATTGAAAGATAAAATCAAAGTTTTGATTATAATCAAGTGCAATAGACGTCAACATCAAGCAATGATACCAATTGTTTGATAATAAGATGAATGAGATATTTGTGACAATCAAGTAAAGCAAAACTCTACAATTACTGCATTGATATTTGTGACAATCAGGTCAGACAAAATCTTTTGATTGGGCACTATTAATAATTTGTGACAACAAGATAATGCAAAACCATTTAGTTAAGCACCTTGTATTAATATTATTTGTAACAATTGAGTAGGGAAAATCCTTCATACTAGTTATCATTCGAGGTGTATCATTGTTGCATATATTGATTTTCACATGTTAGCTTAAAAGACATGATAAAATAAGAGTTTTCATTATAATCAAGTATACAATTAAATGGATAGTTAGGAAGTAATAAGCCCATTAAAAAAGATCACAAAAATCTAGAATAAATTGTTTGGGACATCTTAATAACTACACATTTTTTTGTGCTACTTTATAACATTCTTATAGTTTATATGAAGCATGATGACCCCATAATTAGATGGTTTTCTCTCATTCTTAATTGTTATTATCAAGTCTCATGCACTTCTTTTACTTACATTCTCATAACATGATATTTTTTATTGTACTAATTTTTATGATTATATGAATATTTTTTTATTGATTTATATGAAGTGTCTTTTGATGATATCTTAATGTTACATTAACATGAATCATTAAAGTTGTATCCATTAAAAGATTAATTATAATATGTTTAGATAACATTGATTTTTGTCTTGAAGTTATTATTTTTGACATAATAAGTCTATGGTAGACTTGCCTCTTATTATTTAATATTTTCTAAAAAGGATAATTTCATATTGTCATATGTATATATTGAGGACACCACTGGTCCCAAAGTGTATGGATAAAAAGTGGTGAGAAAAAGAGTCTTTAAAGAAATTGGAGTGCTTATGCATCTTTTTAATTGTAAACTCATCATTTGATCAAACAAAATAATTTTTGGCCATATTTATATATATATAATTATCTTTGGTAGTAATAAATACTTAATAATAAGAATTAAGCCTTGTGAACAAAGAAGAGGAAAAAATGTTTAAGAAACTAAGGCCATCACACCATCCTTTAGAAGTTAAAGATATGATCAAGTTGATCCATTCAAGAGAGTGTGATGGACGTGCCTCTAGCTATAAACTTGCCAAGAAGATTATGTATCAAGAATTGTTTTGACCAATAATGGAAAAAATATTACTTTATTTACCAAAAGGTGCAAAGGTTGTCAAGTTCATGCTCCTCTTTCAAACTAATTATTCACAAACCTGGAAGGAATAATTATTTATTGTTCTTGTTAGACTATGGTATGAATTTCCATTTTTTATTTCCAATTGTTGGAAATGGAAGTAGGTTCCTTCTCATGGTGGTTAACAACCTTTAAAAATGGATCAAAGTGAAGACTCTTATTGGCAAGACTACTAAAAAGATTTAAAGTTTTCTTTAGACAAACATTTATAATTGGTTTAATATTTCCATAGCAATTGTTATAAATGACACATGGATATTCCAATCTAAAGAATTTCTAGATTTATGCAAAATGTATGGTTGTTTTTCTAAGTATGCCTCAACTTCGCATCCTCATATAGATGGAAAAGCCAAAGCAATGAACAAAGACATCTTAAAAATTCTAAAGCCTCGTCTTGATGATAAAAAAGGTGGGTGGGTAGGTGAACTCCTCAACATATTGTGAGCGTATTGAACTACACATTCTGCAACACGTCAAGTTTTTCTAAGGATTGAAAGCTATAATCACTATCGAGGTCAATCACTTAACAAGTTTAAAAGCTTGAACTTGAAACAGAACATCAAAAGTTGGACCTAATCAAGGAAAAGTGTCTCAGAGACCATGTAAAGAAACTAAATATAAAGTAAAGTATGAAAAAATATTACATATTAAGAATTGTCCTTTCAAGGTAAAAAATTTGGTTCTTAGACAATATAAGAGCTCTCAACACTAATAAAGCCTCCATAAGCTTGCTCCAAACAAGAAAGAATTGTACTTAATCAAGGATATTCTCGGAGCAAATGTCTATAAACATCATAAAGAGGAAGATGTTGAGTTCTGACAGTCAAAGAGTAAGGATCACTTAAAAGGGATCTATATATGCTAAAAGTTACACACTTTTCTTCTTGTGCTAACTATGAAAGGTATTATTTGACTTTCCCTTAATTTATCAATAAAATTTCATTCTTAGCATCATGATTTTACATTCTCAAGATTTTGTTAACTTAAATGAAGTCAACTCTCTTTGTTTAATTATAATATTTAGATATCTTAAGAACTAATAAAATTGTACATTAAAAGTAAAGACTTATTTGAGGGTTAACTAAAAAAATTTTATCTTAAAAGAAGTCATCTCTTGAGCTAATTCATCAATCAAAAGTTAATTGATGTCCTTTATCAAATTCCAAATTACTTTGGTTTTTATTTCTTTTGGTAGAAAATCAACATAACTGTTCTCACTTGACATTGACAAATCAACTATTTAAGTTAATTACATCTAGTTTGTAGTTGAATATATTTCATCCTTACAAGTCAATATTGTGATGATCATTCAATAATTGATATTCTCTTAAGACATGAAAACCTCATGACAAATCCATTTATTGTTAAGTTTCTTAACCTAACCTTATCGAGCATGGATCATCATTCGAGATATGAAATTCTATGAAGAAAGTATAAGTCAAATCTATGTGAGTGTACCTAAAACTTAGTCCTTGAACTTTTTTGTTAGACCATATATCATCCAAAAGCCTAGTCTTGCACTAATATTATGCCCAAAACTACCTCATCAAATCCTCCAGTGGGTCACAATGACTCGAAACATGAAATGTTTAAGGGGAGATCCATATTTAGATATTATAGAGCTAGTTGACAAGTTCTTTTGATGCTTATTTAGATAGCTATATTTCATATGTTAATAACCCATTAGAATAGGCCCAATAAAAGTTATTAGCATAATAAGTCCTAATCATTTCTTTATATTAAATGATTTTTGAGTAATGCTCAAGTAATAAAAATGCAAGTGCCTTTTCATTACTTGAAATTACCATTTCAACTTGCTTTGGTTCACATCATTTGAATCAAATTTTGATTGAGTTAGACATCTATGTGAGCATTTTATTACACGAATCTTCATCACCATTCCATAGTAAGCATGCTTTGAGAAGAATAAGTCTTACTTTCTCTTTTTATTTCCTTCATTATTGTTCCATTATGTGAAGGATACAAATGGAAAAAACAATTCTTCCTTTCCTTCCTAATTTCATCACTAACCCATTGTATGGAGGTTGAGAGTTTTTGCCTTTTCATCTTATCTTATTACAAAGTGAAAATCTTATTTATAACTTCTAAGTACTTAAGTATTTCCCCTTTGATCATACCATTCACTTGGGAAAAAAGTTTGTTTCATCTTGTTAAGTTTTGACTTGTCATTTACTCTCTCCCCTTTAAACATGAAACTCACTCTTGGAGATTGGATTCTTCTATTTAATTCTTTTACCTTATCCTTAAGCTTTTAACCAAAACACCAAAACTTAGAATCTTTTAAAGTAAGATAGCTCATTATAATGAACAAGATAGCTCATTACCATGACCCTGTGTTTGACAAAAAGAAGCAATAAAAAAGGCAAATAAGATAACTAATGGGACTTAAACCAATTGCACAGATAAGGAAAATATCAACCTTAAAGAACTGTGAAAGCATGCATTGCAAATAGCATTAGCAGTTCGATCATCAAACCATAATTTTCCTATGACCTCCTTGCCCTTAGTTCTTCCTCTCCCTTCAAATAGGAAATCATACCTCAGTTGTTATAAACAACAAAACTAAGAAAAATCAACAAAAATAGAGTATATATGACATCACACACCTGTATTAATGAGAAAAAAATATTTTGAGGCTTCTTGTTTTTTGCTTCATTTCTATGTTTTTTGTTCATGTGTCGAATACAGTGCATAACATAAAAAAATGCAAATTTTTTGAGGTTTCGATCACCAACGATCTGAAGGTCCATAAATAATTCAAGAGGCACATCCAACTCAACAATATGACTATACAAATAAGCAAAACATAATTAAAAGCATAAACTTTCAAAACAAAATAGAAAAATCAATAACATGCTAGAGAACTTTAATTTATGTATAATCATTAGAACAAGATAACTCTTGCAATACTAAATAGTATTATGAAAAAATTTCCATTTTGGATGTTTTAAGATCATTTGGTTTAAGCCAATAAACTTTCATAGCTTTCATCTAGGCATTTGAAGTTGGTAAAATATTTCACATAGGTCATTTCTCTTAGCTTATAGTATATACTTAAAAACCCTTCATGTCCATCTCTCCTTCCTAATTCTTTCAGTTGACCCCTAGGCAACTCTATTGTGTATCTTTCCATTTATCCCAAACGCCTCCCAACCATCTATTTCAATGACTTGTCCTTCTCCATTGTCCTCACGGTAGCCAACCCATGGCAATGTGTGTCCAAAATTGTGTTAAATCTAATGTTTAGGACTTCCAAGAAGCAATGTGTTATATTGTCTAAATATAATAATGAATTAACAAAGATGGTTATATCAACAATAAGTTAATTGAAAAAAAGTAAGGATTCCTACAATATCATGCATGGATATGTATAAAGAAATAATTTCAAGAAGCTTGAATTAAATCATAAATTTGACTAAGTTAATTAACATCATGATAATATAATGAATGCTTATTATGTGATTAAAGAGCTTAATGAAGAACATAAAATGATTGTAACAATTTTTTATTGTTATTTCAAGGAACAAAAAACATTTTCTCAATTCTACAAGAGAATCATCATGAACTCAAATTAATTATTTATTATAATATTTCCCTCACATGCTCGAAAAGGCATTAGAAAATGAAAAAAAAGAAGCTAGCATTGGACATATTGAAATTATGAAAAACATGTATAACAAAGCAATAATGAGTGTATAAGGAGGCTTTATATTGATAAGGTATTAGAAAAGCATCAAAAACATTTTGAAAATTTCTCACAACTTCCTTTTTTGCACATAAAAAGAATAATGCTTTCATAAGTACTTTTGCACTTCTTCTTTCATCAAACTTTCTGACAACATAAGCAATGAAAGATAGCTTCAATTCTACATTAATTATTGATGTAATTATAAAATTCAAGATAAACCATTAATATGCATTTTTCTAATTATTTAATACCAATTGATACGAGTAAGCAAAGAGATAAAGCAAAACTGAGACTAAGCAAATAGATAAAACAAAATTGAGTCTATGAACAATGACTTTGATGTTTAAATGGGATCGCATTTTTAGTTCTTATAATAAATATATGGAATTAATATTTAGACAAGTAATTCCAAAAACATATTGATTGTAATAGTTATCATAAACAAAAGAAACAATGCAAAATTTCCTTATTTTGAACCTATACTTCAATATGATAGAGAAATTAACAAAAAATGTCACTAATATGATCCAAGCATTGAACAAATAAGATGAAAATAAAACACACTTCTGAGTGTTGTGTAATCAAAATATCACACTCAAGAATAAAGGCAAATTTATAAGATTACATGGTATCAAATGTCAATGTGTGAGTACAAACACACAAATAGAATAATTTCTATAGAGATAAAGCTTTTAAGTTCGTAGAGTAACTTACTATAACGGAGAAAGTTGGCATTCTACCAATTGAAGACAAAATTAAAGAAAATCAATCTAGATAGTTTGGTTATATTAAGAAGTTCACTTTGTGATTCTATAAGAGAAGTAGATTACTGAGATCTTTCCTATAAAAAAGAAAAAAATATTGAGCAAAAAAATGACTATTGACTATTAGAAATGTCTTTAACAACTTTGGATCCAAAACAAAAGCGATTAATGAATAGAAGCAATAACATCTTAGAATCAATGTATCTGACCTCACTTGATGTGTTAAAGGACTATTCTTGTAATTATAATAATTGAATATGAATTTAGTGTTGGCAGCCTAAATCTTTTTAATATAAGAATTTAGCAAAAGAAATATACAACCTCACAAGAAATAGTTAAGATTCTATATTTAAGAAATCGTGGGAAAAAATGCCTGTTTTGTTCTTTGCAGAGGTAAATCAAACTTTTACCTTGATCAACAATTAGATAGGGCCTAATCATGTCTAACAACTTATCAACAATTATAATCTTCTCCTAAAGCTCAATGAAGTGGAAGTTTCCCATTTTCTGCAACACCCAGTTCAAAATAAAACTTTAACCAGTACAAAAAAAAGGAATTTTCACCCATTAAAATGCTGAATAGAAATATGTTGAATTATGGTGGCCCTCCAAATTGAAGTGTATAGAACACTATAACAGATTCGTCCAAAAATAAAATAAAAAAAAGTAACGAACCTTCTTATTGACAACAACGATGATGGCTTGTGTTAGACTGGAACGAAGGGAAGCCGAGAGGGTCTGAACTTCGGATTGAAGGAGATAAGAGACTAATGAGGAAATTCAGTGAGGTGTCAGGGATATTATGGGGTCATGTGCACCACGAACATCGTGAGGTCACCGAGATCCTTCGAGACCACCAGGTCTAACGACAAACTAAGTACGGATTGCTGAGATGTAGGGATGATTCGAAGTGGCCGTAGATAAGGAGAAGCTCCACCTCGTATCCTTCTGGGTCAAGCTTCATGCTGGATTGAAGCAGAGGATGGCTTAGCCTATGGGTTGCCTTCCCAGATGCAGAGAAGAAATATGGTAAAAGGAGGTTCGCCATCGTCCCCACTTCTACAGATCAATTAACAAAACCCTAGTTGAAGGGAAGCTCAAAAGAACCAAGCTAAGGAGCTTATGCGGTTTCTAGATGGCAAATTTTTAAATACAAAAGATAATTACTACATATTAATAATTTATAAACTAAAGAAGGGAGTATTGTTTTGAATTTGATTGGTGACACAAGGATTGCCCTATGCATTAGTACGGGATTAAAATTTTAAAATATTTTAATAAAAAAAAATTAATAATATATGTAATAAAAAGATTGGGGTATTATTACTAAATTTTGATAAAAATAATATTTTGTAATATATTAATATTAAATAATAATCTATCAATAAACACATATTTATGGATAAAATTTATTATAATTTTAAAATGCGTAAATGTGCATCGCAATTTTTTGTCATTAGTCTACAATATAGTTATATGATAAATAATTGAGATGTAAAGTTTGAGAATCTTATGATAAAAGTCAAACTCTTGATATTCTGTTACTTAATGTTAGACTCTTAATTTTCAAAAGCTTGAGGATGTACAATTAAGAGTTAGTTGTCATTGCTAGTATTGCGATCGCCTAAGGAGATAATGCACATGATTCATCCATCTCGTACCCATGTCTTGTGCATTAATCATAAACCAACATTGCCTTCAAAACAATTCTTCTGGCAAAGTTGGCACCTAAGGAGGTAAGTGTAAAGTTTAACTATCCTTTTGACATTGTCTTGTGTCGCCACATGCAACACAACCTCCAAGGAAATAAAAGAAGAAAGATAATATTTGGTCATTCTTTGTAGATGCCTAAACTCAAACAAGAAGTGACACTTAGGGTTTAATTAAAGGCAATAAATTTTCCTACTTGAAGAACAAACACTTTTCTAAAGAGAAATAGAATTTTAGTTTATTCTCCTTGTTTTTCTTGTCCTCCTTTATGATCCTAGACTTAGGAGACCCCAAGTTTTTCTTAATGCTTTTTATAATCGCACTCAATAAGAATTTTTACTAAGTTTTTTTTATTCGCTTGTTCACATCTAACTTGTTGTCAAGAATATTATACTCAATCTCCATTATATCATGGAATATAACTTTCACATATAGTTTATATCATTTCATCAAATATTTCATTTTGATTTTCTTTATATTATAATGTAACTCTAAATCTCATGTCATATGACATTTATATCACATTGATTTGGTTACATTACATTTCTTTAATATATCACATTTCTTCTTTAATATATATTTCCTTTACATTAAAATGATAATTTATTATGATTTATCTTTATTTACCATGTTAATGTAAAGTTTTTCTGAACTAGGTTTGATCAAGAAATAACACACATCTTTGGATTCATCTTCATGAGCTCTATCAAGTGAATTATTCATTTTTATATTTTTAAATATTTTTTAAAGAGTTTTGGTTAATTTTAGCAAATGTTTTCATTCATATATGATTGTACTATTGAGTATGTTACACTTTACATCCTAACTATCTTGGAGACTAACTTTGTCATACATTTTATATCATTGTTTCCAGTTTTCACTTAGATTTTCATGTATTATAACGATACTCTAAATAACCCTAGTAGGGCCTTCACATCGATTTGGGTTTATTTTATTTATATATTATTTATTTTTGTAATTTAAAATAGTTTTTACTTGATATTTTGGTATTCTTAGTAAAAATATTATAATTCTTACCTAATTTGACAATCATGAAAGTTACACTCATTCTCTTAAGTATGTTGGAATGGAACATTCTGGTAAACTTTATCTCTCGAGCTACATTCATATGTTCTTGATTTTCTTATATTATATTGCTTTAATTTGTATCATTATAAGTTGAATAATTATTTATTTAATAATAAAATAACAGCTTATGATTATTTATGCTCTTTTATTTTGATATTTCTTAATAAAAAATATCAGGTCTGATTAAGATGAAACAAAAGTCATTAAACTCGACTTCATGGGCACCATCTAATTAAAAATCCTTTTTTAATTATTTTTAAATATTTTATTTTCAATCATTTTTGCACTCTTTACGAGATATTTTATTTTGCTACCTAATTTGACGATTGACAATGTTACACCAACCACCAAATCAACATGAAATTAAAAGTTCCTATACAATTTATCTTAATTCTTTAAATTGTTTGCTATGATTTTCTTATATTTCTATGAAGCTCTAAATCTTCTCTCTTATAACCTTACATCACTATAGCCTTGTTGTATTACATTATTTTAATTTATTTGACTTTAGCTTTAACATAAATTTGCATAATATTAAAACAATGATTAATTATTACTTTTATTTAATTACTTTGGTAATTTCAAAAAATTATTAACCAATTTCAATGGAGATGAAACAAATACCATTATTGTCATCTTGTAGAGTTCCACTCAATTAAAATTTCATTTCTTATAATTTTAAAAAAATTATTTTCAAAAGTTTTTAAATGCTATGCAAGTCATTTCAATCCAAACCTAATGTGACAGTCAATGATACTACATCAGATCTTCTTAGAATCTTGGATCAAAATTTTTCTATAATATTTAACACTTTTCCACAAATTTTTTATTTGATTTGGTTATATTACTTAGTAACTTTACATCTCCTCTAATGTCACCATTTAATCACTTTTATTAGTTGTGATACATTGTTTTAATTTAACTCATTTCAATTATAGTATATATTTACTTATTATTAAGATGATACTTTATTACTATTTATGCTTATTTGTTATTGTAATTCTTTTTTTCTATAAAATATCTTTTGAACGAGATGAAAAAAAAGTTTGTTTTATTTGTCTCAATATGCTCTATCTAATTAAATATTTATTTTGTTATTTTTATATGTTTTTTATTATATTTTTTCTTACTTTATGAGATATTTTTACTCATACTTGATTCCATCCTTGAGGATGTTATACTTGATCTCCTTAGCACCTTGGAGGATAACTTTACTATACAAGTTTTTTTAAATAATTTAGCTCATTTGATCAAAGATTTTTCTTTAGTTTGGATATATTATTATGAAACTCTAACTCTTCTATGGAGTGACATTTACATAGTTTTTATTTAGATATTATAAATTCGTTTAGTTTGTCTAATTTTAGCTTTATTATATATTTATCAAATATGAAAATACTAATTTATAATTATTTACACTTATTTAAATTGCCATTTTTTAAAAAATCCAAACAAGTTCTAATTGAGACATATCAAACATCATCACCTTTCTAGTTTAATAAGTTTTATAAATGTAATGTTTTATTATCCATGGTTTTTGTACTCTTATAAGATATTTTGATTCTTACAAGGTTGTTGCACACATCCTTCATAATATTTTTGAATGCAACTTTTGGGAAATAATTTATCTCATTTCATAAAAAAATATTTTATTATATTATGGTGAAACTCAAATTCTCTACACATGTAAATTTAATATCAGTTAGATTTTGTTATATTATATTTTTTTTAATTTATTCCATTAGTATTTTGAAATACATCTTTTCTCATATAATTTATCTCATTTTTGGAAATGTTTTACTTTTATTTAGTTATATTTTTATGAAACTCAAATTATTCACTCATGTAAACTTAACATCACTTGATTTGGTCATATTTTATTGTTGCTATTTATAAACTTTTTAATGTTTATACATATTTGCTCTTATTTGTCATTACAATTTACAGTAATTCTAAGCTAAGTCTGACCAAGATAAAATAAATATTATTGAACTCATCTACAAGATATCTATTTTATTAAATATATAGTTTTGAATTTTAAAATATTTTATTTTCTAAGATTTTTATTCGCTTTTTATGATATTTTGATTTGTATCACATTTGGATTTCTTGAAATGTTTGACTTTTATTTGGTTATATTTCTATGAAACTCAAATTATTTACTCATGTAAACTTAACAACACTTTGATTTGGTCATATTTTATTATTTCTATTTATAAACTTTTTATCATTAATACATATTTACACTTATTTTTCATTACAATTTACAGTAATTCCAAGCTAAGTCTGACCAAGATAAAATAAATATTGTTGAATTCGTCTACAAGAGATCTATTTTATTATATACATTTTTGAATTTGAAAATATTTTATTTTCTGATTTTTGTTTGCTTTTTAAGATATTTGGATTTGTAAAATTACAAAATTTTCTCGTAAAATTTATCTCATTTCTATAAAAGTTTCACAATGATTTTGCTATATTGTTATGCAACTCGAAATTTCTTATCATGTGGCATATATATCATTTTGATTTGGTTTTTTTACATAACTTTTATTTATATCATCTTTGCTTTAATATATCTTCATTAAATATTTAAATAACAAAAGATTATTATTTGTGATTATTTGTATTGATAATTTGTAGTAATACTAAATAAAGCTTGATTAAGATTAAAAAAACCTTGTTAGTATCATCTCATTGAGCTCTCTTTAATTAAATATTTTGTTTTTATATTTTTAAATATTTTTTCTAAGATTTTTGCTTGTTTTAAAATATTTTTTGATTTATACATGACTTGATAATTGAGGATACCATACCTTATTACCTTGGTATCTTAGAATGTAATTTTCTTATACAATTATCTTATTTTTTCAAATTGTTTATTTTGATTTAGTTATATTACAATATAACCTTAAGTCACCTCTTCTACGAGGATTACATCACTTTGATTTGGTTAGATTATGTTTATTTGATTTATCCCTTTTCTACTTAAATATTTGTTTTCTTAATATTGAAAAGTTTTATTGTTATTATTATTTATTATTTTCTTCTTTTATAACAAAAGTCATTGGAGTCATTTAAACAAGCTTTGAATAATTAAAATTTCATTTATGTGTTTTTGAATCATTTATTTTTAGCAGTTTGGCTTACTTTATGAAACATTTCTATTCATATCTTATTTGATGATCACATATGTTAAACTATCTCCTTAGGTTTTTTGAATGCAACTTTCTTATACATTTTTAATTTTTTTCTTTAAATTTTTTTCTTTAATTTTTTATTTTAGTATCAAACTATAATCTTCTTTTGTGTGAGGTCTATCTTGCATTGATTCAGTTATATTACATTGTTTCATTTTATCTCATCTTAGCTTTAATATATATTTATTTAAAATATAAATAATATTTTATAAATATATGTGGTTATTTTTCTTGATAATTCATAATAATCCTATATAATGCCTGATCAAAAAATAACAAATATCATTAGACTCATCTCAAAGAGCTATTTTAATTTTAATATTTATTTTTATATTTTCAAATGTTTCATTTTCTTGGCTTTTTGAATTACTTAAGAGATATTTTGATTTATATCTTATTTGATGAACCTGATGTTACACTCGATTTCATTTGATTTGGTTATGTTATATTTTTAAATATATCATATTTTAGATTTATTTTTTAATATTTTTTTAAATCAGCCTTTTTGAAGTAATTCAAAATAGGGAAAGATTGAGAGAGAACAAACATGGTTACACTCATCCCGATAAGTTTTTTCTAATTAAATATTTATTTTGTAACTATTCAAAATATTTTTATTTTTAATATTTTTTAACTTAATTTATTTAATTTTTTTGTATTATATTTTCAATTTATCTTATTTTAGATTTATTACATATTTATTAAATTTTAAAATATTTATTTATTTAAAGAATTAATTAGGGATTTTTTTGAACAAAAAATTGTAAAGTATTAAATTTTTTTGAGTAACCTAAATTTTTCTGATTTTGGTTTCATTAAGACACTGATGTGTATTTGGTTTATCTCTACTAGCTTCAGCAAAAAGAAAATGGTTAGTGGAAGCCTAATCGGGGATCGAGGGTGGATGTAGGCACAGGTTTTGGTTGAAGCGCATAAAAAATATGGTGTGTATTTTGTTTATTATATAGAAATTTTATTTCATTAATAAAAAAAATTTTAAGGTCAAAAAGCTTTTTTTCTGATTTTTGGAAATGAAAATTTTCTTAAATAAGCAATTCACTCATCCCCTCTTATTCATTATGCCTCAAATGTTTTACAATAAGTTAGACATCTACTTGGTTTTATTGGAAATGTTAATTGCCTATTGTAATATGATCGTTGTGTTGTTTCATATACTTGGCTTCATAAAAAATTTATTTTGAAGATTAGGCATATTTTTTCATTTGTTTTGGGTATGTGAGCATACTAAATGTTTTGAAAAAAATGTATTTGTTTAATTTTTTTTATAAAAAGTACATTTCAATATTAAAGTATTAAGAAAAAATAAAAAAAATAGAGGATGTGAAAGCCGATCCCAAGAAAGGTAAGCTTGGTCACCACAACTATGCTCCAATCTTATGCAAATCAAGCAACATGATTACATTATTGTACATGTGTTGCAAAGAGACAAAGATGATTGATAATGAAACAATTGATAACATTGAGATTAATAATTGGATTCAATTATTAGACAAGTTAACTAAGCTATTTAATGAAGTAATCTAAAGCATCCAGCATCCTCAAGAAGTTGGTTATTATGGGTCATACATTTGACACTTAGAAGGATCACATACTTGATTGTTAAGACAACCATATGTAGTTTGGATAAAGGATTATAACAATCTCTTCCATAATCTTTACTATAAAATAATAGTTTTATTTTCCTAAACAAAATGCTTATAATTATCCAAATTAATCATTTAGGTACAAAGTCTTAAAATAATACCTAAGCCACCAAACAAAAAGTTTTAATGACACTAAATAATGTGATGACCCAATATCCAATAAGTATCTTGAACACCCAACACTTTCAAATGGAACTATATATTCATATAACATGAGGATAATGCTTCAAGAAAACTCAATATTATTTTTTTATTTAATTTTAGTTAATCTAAACTTATTTTAAATATCATGTCATAACTTAAAATAAAATTTATATATTATATTTCTAATATAAACTAGTTCTCATGTTATCTGTATGAGTTAATGTATGTACCTTATCATAAAATAAACATATAAAAGATCAACAAAAATTTAAAAACTATGAGCCAATGTAATACAAATACTTCTTATCAAGATAACTATGTCATATATCAAAATACACAATATAAAATGGCTTATAAGATATCTTAATTTAAGAATAAATTATCTATTAACTTAATATTATATTTATATTACCATTATCACAATTTTCTACTTAAATTTAAGGTCAAGATTCTTAATCCACCATCCTTTTCTTTAGGTTTTTCTACAAAGTCATAGATGCATGCACATGAGTTACTATATAATCTTTAATAATGAAAATATTTAAAATTCCTTAACAATATATAACCCGAAGTATTCTCTCTAATTTCTCTTCTACTACGAAAACATCAACTATATGATTCACCCATCGGGTTGTACAATTTGCATCTCACTAAATCATTGTTATTAATTCTTTACTTATTGTATTATATTGCCTCTCCATCAAACAGTGTGATTCCTTCAACTCCCTATATATGGTTATCAGAATCCCATCTTACTGTTTGACCTTTATCTAATCATATTGTATGAGAAATTCATGGTACATTTTGATCGCTCCAACTATGATATGATGAGATTGTTGGACCACACAATAACCTTTCTTCTTGAACCAACTTAACTATAATTGTATTATATATTCTCTTAATTATATGATATGTTTATTAACTCCTTAAACAAATTATTGATAATTATATTGTATATTGAGTCTAATCATATAGTAGACTCACCTCCAAACAAAATAATAAGGCCTAAATTCAATTATATTTTCATACAAGACAACTCTAAACCCCCATAATTAATTATCATAACATTCGTAACTTGCACATTAAAATAAAACCATTAATTCCTTTATAAAAATAAATAAATTCAATAAAAAATATAATTTCAACATTTTTTATTTTAACTCATTGTAGTAGCTTTCTAGTTCTTTCTTCCCCTTCTTGATTCTTATTGTAATAGTAAGTCACCTTTTTGTCTTCCTTACTATCCTTTTGACCAACACAATTTTTTCTTCTCTTTCTTTTTGTTCTCTTGAATTGAGACTATCTTCTTCCCTCTTTATTTTCTCTTTTTCTCCTTCTCTTCCTCCATTTTTCTTTCATTAGCTACATCTTTAAACTACTTAAAACTTTTAGTAATAACTTATTTAACACTAATCTTATTAAAGATAATTGGCTTAAATTAAAAAGTATTATTTGCAATTTCTTTTTGCCAAATTTTTTGCAAAACCATTAACATGAAAACTTATCTCATCCTCCAAATCTGTTGAAGAGGTAGAAGTGGAATTCGAATCACATTTGGTGGCTTTGAAGTCCATGGGTTCTTCCTTCTTCCTCTCATGCTTTAACTTGCTTGTAGAAGCATCTTCTTTAAGTCTCCTAGTCATCTCTATTTCGGCGGTGAGTAGTTCCCCAAGGAGTTCATCCAATGAAAGTTTGTTGACAACTTTAGCCGCTTTAATAGTCGTTGCAAGGAGATCATATTCCTTTGGATGGATTCTCAAAATTTTCCTTACTAGGTCACCATTTGAGAATGCCCTTCTAAGGTTTATCAAGCCATTTGTTACGTCATTAAATCTTAAAAACATACTTTTAATACTCCCCCCAGGATTAATTCTAAAAAGATCACAATAATGGGTGAGGATGTTGATCTTCGTCTCTTTCACCTGTGAGGTGCCCTTATAAGTTATTTCGTGTTTTTTCCACACCTCAAATGTCGTATGCAAATTTATAATTTGTGTAAATTCACTAGTAAAAATTCCACAATGAAGATAGTTCAAGACCCTAGCATTCAATTGAGCCAATGTTTATGCTCAACATTAAGCTCACTAAATGGCTTCACTTCATTAGTAAAAGAATTTCTTAGAAGTTCACAAGGCTTAGTCATCCCATAATTTTAAATCGATATATTGAATAAAAATTCTAAAATGATTTTTCCAATATATGTAAAATTTTTCTTTAAATAAGGGAGGCAAAATAGAAGAAAAACCTTCACACAAGGTTGCACCCATATCACCAAAGAGGAAGCCATAAAAACAAAAATTACAAAACCACAAAGAATGTGAGAAAGCATTCACTTAGCACAAGTGGATTTGCCAAGTGATGTTACGCACGTAACTTGGGATTCCTCTCTCTCATACCAATTGAAGTGCTTTGTGCTTAAGACAATCCAACAAGAGGGGGTGAATTGTAGTAAATAAAATTTTCTTTCGATTTTTTGTTTCAATTAAAACTCAAATATTTTAGGCAAGAATAAGAGAGAATAGTACACAAAAGATTTTTAAGGTAGTTTGACTCAAAATCGAGCCTACATCCACCCCCAACCGGTGTTGGGAAAAGATCAACAAAATTACCAAATTACAAGCGAGGTTTTTCGTACGGTTTACCTCAAACCTATTTGGGATTTTATCTATGATTAATCTCGAACCCACTTGAGTTTGTTCTGGCTCAACTCAAACCCCAGGCTTTTGCACAATTGTCGAGATCGCTTACCCCAAAGTAAGAAATACAAAAAATTGGCAAAACTTAAGACAATTTTGAGAAAAATATGAGACACACACAATACCAAAAAGAGAGGAATAGAGATTGAAAAATAATAGAAGCCAAAACCTCCAATTTCAAGTTCCTTCTTACAGCTTTCACTTTGTGACTTAGGAAGCACCGTATGCACTTATAATTGCTCGATATTATGATATGAAAGCTTTGAAATCTTAACAATGGTAACTTGTAGGAGTTTTTCATCATTTTCTATTTATAAAGCTTAATTTGAGCTCTAAATCCACTCCTAACGGTTCTAAAATGAACTAGTGGTTTGGGTAATGGACACAAAGTAGCCGTCGTTCGATTTGGAGCCTAAAATGGACGTTGCCGTTTGAATCTTGAATTTACCATTTGAGACCAATCCTAGCCGTTGGATCTAGGCAGCCTTGATCTGGGCCAATGGATGGCACGTTGGTTGTCATACATATATTAAAATAATTTGCAACAAAATCAACTAAAATGGAAACTTACTGCTGTGGTTTCGCATCCTCTTGTAGATCTGGCTTGGTTTCGAATCTCATTCTTGGTGTTTTACTCATTTATGATGCAGTAATTTACCTTGATTAATCTAAGCCATCCAACCGCACCTACCCTTCCGCCTTCTTTGATAATCGAATGAAAGTTTAGTCCTACATCGTCCAAATGTCTTTACCATTACTCTCTATAACACCTTTATTTCATTTGTTTCTCGAGCTTTTGGGGTTGGCTCCCCCTTTCCTTGATCAAGATTTCATCACTTGGTCCTGGTTGGCTTGATTTTGTGCTTGCTCTGGTCAGCTTTCTCTGCGGGCTGAGTTTGTACTTGTTCCATTTAGTAGCTGTGGGCTAATTTCTCACATGTTCCATTCAGCAGTTCTTCTGGGAGCCTTTGCACTTCGTTCGCCCCTTTCAGGTCTATCAAACGATTTTTACTTTATTTTATTTTTTAAATCCTTAAAGCTTGTATGGACCAGCCGTCGGTTCTGGTCTACCTGCCCAACATTACAGTCAAAATTTCCCAGACTAAAGTGGTTTTATAGTATTTTGTGAGAATTTTTGTGCCAAAATTTGGAGTATAAGAATACAAAAATAATTTTATTTTATGATAGTTTTACAACTATCCTAAATGTTTATGAAAACAAATTTATGAAAAATTATTCCTAAATAATTTTAAAAAATAAAATACTGATGTCTATACTTTTCATCAATAATGCTTGGCCCAAAAATCAAAAATAAAAAATTATTAAACTTATAACATTTTTAAAAAATAATACTACTACTGTGCCACAGCATATCAAAATTTGGACAAATCAAATTTAAGAAAAATAAAGAGCCATTCAAGTATAAAGATTTTGGTGCATGCCTTCATTTTTCTTGAAACTTGTCATCACTCCAAGAGTTTTAAAGACCACTATTTTAGATATTTAAAGTTCATGGCTTGACTTAATTGAATATGGACTATTTCACTTAAAGAAAGTCGATATGAGATATAAATATTTATGTTTGACTCATTAAACACAAGGGTGTAACAATCTCCCCCTTTTGATGATGGCAAGACATAAATATTTTAAATACAAAAATATGACAAAGAAAATAGAAATAAATTTTTAAGGAGAAAATTAAGAATTAACATGCTCTCCTAACACCTAACTATTCTCCCCCTTTGACACCATCAATGAGGAGTGAACCCTAAGCAATGTCTAAAATTTCTAATTATACCCTCAATGTTTGAAATTGCTCTGATGGTAAGGTTTTGTTAAAAATGTCAATGAATTCAAGCTTAATGAGAACATATTCAAATTCTACTAATATTTTGGTCACTTGGTCTCTTATAAAGTGATATCTAACATTTATGTGCTTAGTCCTAGAATGATGAACTTGATTCTTGGCTAATGCTAATGTACTAGTGTTATCAATTCTAATAGTATATGTGTGACTTCTAAACCATAGTCTTCAAGTTGTCTTATTTGAAATCCTAAGAAAAATAAATTTAGCGCACACATGATACTCATTTCAAATTCTTTAGTCATAAAATTTCCAAATTCTCTACACTTCTTTTTTTGTACTACCAAAAATAATATCATCATCATAAATCTAAACAATTAGTAAATCATCTCCTAATGATCAAATCCATTGGATGTGAGGTTGCAAATTTCCATCCTTTATATAACTTGGTTTTTTTTCTTTTTCTACTTCAAGATTTTCTAATTTTTCTTCATTCTTATTCAAATATAAGTTCTTTACTAATTTTAGCTAAACTTCTAAATACTTCCCACTAACTAATTAGATAGACTCATCAAACACAATATATATTGTTTCTTTTATCTTATGATATTCTAAATTAAAGATTCTCTATGCTTTTCTAATAGATGAATACCGAAGATGTGAATTTTCATTTTAGTCTTTGTTTTGACTATATATGGTGGAAAATCTCAATTAAAAACATACCACTGAATCATATCATCATTTTAAGTTTTATAAATGTCCTAGACCTATCCTAGAATGTCTCCAAATATTTTGGAGATATTTTCTTCTAGTCTTCTATGTTCTACTCTTAGGAATCCAAGAAAGCTTGGGTTGAGCACTACATGGAGATTGCATGTTCTAATTCTTAACAATCCATCTAAATTTTCGTTGTGAATATATATTTCTTCTACAAAAGCAATCTTCCATAGTATGTTTAGGTTTATAACAATAAAAACAAATAATATTTGATGGCCTCGGAATGCTTATATATTTAGGTTTTTCAAAATTGAAGAAATGTGAAGAACAATAAGCATCTGAAGCATAAGAAGTATATGAAGTTTTTCTAACTCTAGCATGCTCAAAAAATCGTATTTTTCTTTCAAAAGTAAACTATCATGCTTTAAAGGAGTATTCTCAATGATAAGGGAAGTCTTTATATGTTGATTTTCTATTCTTTTTTTTCATGTTCTTTTATTACAAAATCAAGTAATTCAACTTTTTCTTTGTAAGCCTTTTCGATTTTTTATGAGCACTCAATAATGAAGTCAATGCATTCATAATTTCAATATAATTACTTTCTAAAATATCTCTTGTCTAAGTGCTTACCTCATTTTCTTCTTCTTTTTCACTTGAAGATATTGAAGATGCCTCATTTTTCATAAAACAAATCATCCCTTCTCCTCTACTAGAGCATGAAACATCTAAATCTTCGAAAGCACTCCATGTAGTTTGGAAAGCTTTCTTTTTCTTCATGTTCTACATCTTCTTCTTCTTTTCCTCTTTCATATGCTTGTCATTGAGTTTTGGACAATCTGGTTTAATATGACTAGTTTGACCACTATAAAAACAAGTTGGTGGCCTCTTCCTCTCCTTGTTGCTCATCTTCTTCCATTTCATATTAAAAAAACTTTTTGCCAAATTTTTTGCTAAACTATTAAAATGAAAAAATACCTCATCCTCCAAATCCATGGAAGAGGTAGATGTGGAATCCGAATCACATTTGGTGGCTTTGAAAGCCATGGGTTCTTCCTTCTTCCTTTCATGCTTTAACTTGCTTATAGAAGCTGCTTACATAAGTCTCCTTTCTATCTTCCTTGTTGGCCTCCTTATGACCAACATCATTCTTTTCTTCTCTTTCTTGTTGTCCACTTGAATTGAAACTTTCTTCTTCCCTCTTCTCTTTATTTTCACTTTTTCTCCTTCTCTCTCTCCATTTTTCTTTCATTTGCTACATCTCTAAAATACCTAAAACTTTTAGTAATAACTTATTTAACACTAATCTTGCTAAAGATAATTGCCTTAAATTAAAAAAATATTATTTTCCATTTAAATATTCATAATATATATATATATATATATTATTCAAAAAATTATAATTAATTATGTAGGTCATAAAACATTATTAGCACACTACAATTATATTCTTCAAAAGAGAGTTCTTTTTAATTATATGCTTTAATAAAATTTTATTTTTATTTAAAAATATGACACACTTCTCAAAAAAAAATTATTATTATTTTCTTTGAATTAATAAATGTATTATTTAAAAAAATATTTTTTTTGTTATTTAAATTCTCATAATTACAATTATATGAATTAAATCTCAAGATTTATAATATATTATATAGAGCAAAATTTTAGGATATTACAATAACAAAATTCTATTTTTGTATGCATTATTTTATGAAAGCATATATATTATCATGCATATCATGAATTATAAATATTATTAAAATATAAAATGATATACTAATAAAATAACAATCAACCTCTTAGAAAAATCATATTCTATGTAAGAGTAAAAAAATAATAAATAATATGCATAAATATCTTAATTATGAAATTTTTCATGTATTAATTTAATATTGTGCATATATCATAATTACAAGTTTTACTAATTGAGTTTAAGATGAAAACATCTTTTTCAAATTTTTTTTTATTTTTTTAAAATATAAACATGTATATTTATCACCAAATAATTTTTAATATATGTATATATATATAGACACATACACACACACACACACACCATATTTCTTATGATTATTTCACTCAAATTATCATGTTTATTTTTCCCTTATTATAGTATTAGCATGCCATATTTTATACTTAATGTATTATATATTTTGTAAAATTTTTTAATGTCATACAATACATTAAATTAATTGCATTATATGTTTTAGGTAAAACGCTTTTCGATTAATCCTATATTATTGCTAATTCTTTAACTTTTATAACCTAACGTACAATATGTTGAGCATCTTGTATAGCATGCACAAATCACGTATACTGTACTCTAATACAAATGAATAATGTTTGCCTTTACAACCTTAACGATAATATGTTATGTAATTTCTAGATATCATTATGGAAGAAAATTAAATAAGATGATATATTTGTAAATAATAGAATATTTCGGTATTTTATAAAAATGTCATGTTCTAACTCATGAGGAATAAGATTTTCAAGTTCTCAACAGTCATGGTACAGGTAGGATAAAAAATGATTTTAACTGCCCTCACTTCCCAAGCTTAATTCAATAGTGAGCTTTGAAGAGTTAAGGTCATCAAGACCTTTTTGTCTCAGCTTATAAATATGTCTAGTAGGCCCAATCCAATGAGCTTTTTCATATAAGAAAACTGAGAAACAAAGTTGTGCCATAGAGGAGATTTGCAAAGGTTTGAGTAATCGATGATGTAAGTTTTTTAGAATGACTGTAAGAAAGATTAAAAGGCATCAATGAAGGGATGTTAACTATCTATTGGTCTCCCACATAAGCAAGGAATTTATTTCACCTTTGCATGTCAATTATAAATCGGAGGTGTCCCCTAAACAAATATATATTTCATGCTGTTTTGACACGAGAAAGTTGATCATGTTTTGGCTGTTGCTCCAAACTTTCTTGGGTTCCACGTCAAATATATATTCACACTCACCTACTGGAAAATGGTGCAGGGAGATTGAAATGCATGGAGAAAGTGAAATTATTTTTACTTTCTGTAATCAGTTGATGTCATAGAAGACACAAAATTAATGGATATTCTGGGAAAATATAAGAAACTCTGGAGCAAGTGGGATGTATGTATTTTGATAATGGTAAGCCTCACGATACAAATTGTGCTCATCTTCCTTGGACATTTGACAAACACCTCAGCATCGAGAGCATGGATAAGAATGGCTGTTTGGAGCTACTATATTTTGGCCAAGTAGGTTGCCGACTTCGTTCTTGGCCAGCTAAGCCGCTGCATGTACGACAATAGCAACAACGCCACCCTCGCATTCTGGGCACCTTTCCTTTTACTTCACCTTGGTGGCCAAGACACCATCACTATCATTCCATGGAGGACAATGAGCTGTGGGCTCGACACCTTCTTGCCCTCACCTACGAGCTCATCATTGTTTATGTTCTTTTTTTGTCTCTTCCAAGTAACCTCCTGCTCGCTACCACCCTGCTCATATTCTTCGTTGCCATTGCCAAGTATGCAGAGTAGTTTTACTCGCTCTAGAGAGCCAGCATTGACGATTTCCACAGCTCCGTGGTCATTTCAAGCAAGCAAAGTCAATTAAACCAGATTTCTTCCAATCGTAGGACAATGGTAGCACGTGTGCAGGACGAAAATGAAAAAGGTGACTTCAATTCTTTAAAAGGAGCTTTTGATATGTACTCAATTTGCAAGCCTTTCTTCCTGGACATTATTCCACTTGTGCATGTATACAAGGTAATCGGAGACATGTTGAAGGAGATGACTGAAGTTTTGGGCCTGACAAGCATGGAACTCAGCTATGACTATGATGAGATGTACACAAAGGGCATCGTTAATTGCTCACGTGCCAGCGTCATCCTTAGGGTGATCTACTCCTCCGATATCCATCTCGCTTTTTTTGTTCGTTTTCTCTCCAAAGCATGGCTTTGAAAATAGTGACGTCACGATCACTTATGTCCTACTTGGAGCTACCTTATGTCTTGATACCGTGGCTTCTCTCATGTTCTTGCTTTCCAATTGGTCGGTGATCTTCCTTCTCGAATTTAAGAAACTGGAGAAGCGAGGTTTGCTTCTTGCCCAGCTCATTCTCAGAATAAGGACAAGATTGTGGCATGAAAGATGGAGGCCTTCAGAGATGCTGCAACTCAACTTGATCACCAACTGCTTGAAGAATGCAGTAGTACAGCAAAAGGAATAGGTATCACCAAATAATCCAAAGAAGAGGAGGATAAACAAATGGGCACACAGAATAGAATCCAAGCATACACGACCCATTAGAGCATTTCAAGAGGCAACGGTATTATTCCCAAGCTTGACCAGTGGATTTTCATCCTAAACTTCCTATTAACAGAAGTTAGTAATGGAAAATCAACTTCTTCTAGAGCCCATCACTACACATGCTCAGAAACACTTACAAATATCGTGTGGGCAGATCACTGATAAGGCAGGGCTCACAGCACTCTGACAAGTCGATGCCCCAGTTTGGGTTGTCCCTGCATTCCTTAATTTTATAGAAAGCTTGTTAGCCGATCAGTAAGTTCTTGTGTAGCACATTGCGACGCAGCTATGCTACCACTGGAAGCCCAAGGAGCTGCACCCATTTCATCATCCTCATGAAACCGAACCTATAGAATGGATCACATATCCATCTCTATTTAAGATAGCACGAGTTCTTGCACACCTGATTCTTGTGCTTGGGGAGGACAAAGGTGACAGGTGATCACATCGGTATGGGTGGAGCTTTTGATGCTAGGAGCGAAGAATACTCGAGCGAGTATGCACTGTAGGGGAGGCGACATTCTACCTTTTGTTTTGTTACTTGTGAAGCTTGTGGGAATGGTGGATGGTTTGGATATTGGCAGATACATGACGGGTGGTGCATTGGACACAGCCAAAAAGCTACCATCCTTCATTAAATTTAAGAAATCGTCTACTTTGATGACGACTAGTGAACAAGTGTGAATAATGTATCCATAGATTCAACTTCGGTAAAATCACAAATTCTCCTTCAACTGGTTTACAAAAATTTGTCAACATAGCAATATTGAAGATAATGACACTCCAAAATAAACAGTCTTTCAAAGCATAGTTTTTGTACATTTGCTCATTGAGAAAGATGAAAGAAAGAAAATATAATTTATTGAAAAAAAATGATATATCGATATTTGTTCATAAAGAATAATATAATCACATAAAAATATTTTATGATAATAAATTAATAATATCGATGACAAAAAAATCTTGTATTTCATGAAAGAACAAAAAAATATATTTTTTATTCTTTATATTATTGTTGTATTCATTTAAAGTTATCAAAGTATAAATATAAAGAAAAATAGTAATAGTTGTTCAAAATTTATTTTATAATTTTTTTTCTCATACAATATAAGTAATCTCAAATATTATTCTATTCTTCTTCTTTTAAAATTTTATTTTATTTTGGTACTTTCTAATGAACAATTTCTTATGAATTTCATGTTTTTGTCCAAAAAATTAAATTATTTAGATTAAAATTTTTCTTCTTTGTTAGTTCAAATAATTATTATATTAAACCAATTTTTTCTTTTTATAAGACCTTCATATTCCTTATATTTTTAAAATACCTTTAATTTATGAACTACAAAAGATATCCAACACATGTGAATAATGTCATAACTAAATAATAAATAATATCAATTTTTATTTTGAAATAAAACATTCATTTATCACAAATATCAACATGAACTAACTCAAGAGACTATATAATTTTCTAAAACTTAAGAACAACGATTATTTGTGCTTATCAAAAATATAACTTTCACAAATATAATCAACATTAAAAATTAAAAAAATCATTCAATATTTTTTATTTTATAACTTAAATCTAACAAAATACAAATAATCATTCTTATAATATCACAACTAAGATTTATTCTTAACCTGTACTACAAATACATTACTTTTAATATGAAATTTTTTTATTAAAAACACCTAATTGACACAATTGATCATCAAATATTCAAAATAATGTTATTATATTACTTATCTAATACTTAATGAACCACAAGCTAAAAATTCAAATGATAAACAAATATCATGAACCAATTTTTTTATCATTTATCCTTCATTATGATTTAAAAAAGTGTCTTGACATCTATTCTATTAACTTGAGTCTTTATTTATATTCACATAAAAAATGCTAGACTTTGAAACTTAAAAAAGTCCACATCATTGTAATACTAGAAGTTGAATATAAAAGTTAAATGAAATTCAAAACATTATTTTAAGGCAGCCTTAGTTTGCACATCCTTTACACCTCTTTAATGGGAAAATATTTATTAACTCAAAATCTTAATCAATAATTATTGGCCTCATAAATTGCATATATATCTTTAACGATTTGGAAACTAATCAGAATAATAAAAGGGAAGCTAAGTAAAGATATAGGTCCTACCAAAAAATGTGATCCCAGATTGTTAAAATCGATTGGAGTTCCCGAGCTTCACTTCCATGCTTTCCTTCCCCTAAAATGCTTACCACCTTGCCTTTTTCGCTTTTTTTCTCTTGACGAGAATGAGCTACTCTTGCCCTTTTGGTAGCCAGTGGCATCACCTTCGAGTGCTACTTCTGCTTGTTGCTTAGTCCACTAGTCTGGTTAAACAATAATAGCAAATTATCTCAAGTCGAGCCAGATAAAAATAAGCTTTGAAATAACAAAATCACCTAAGAAAACAAAAAAACATGATGCTCTAGCAATTAACAATGGCAAATGTAACTATGACATACCTTTTTTTGTTTCACGACATTTTTAGCCAAGTCCTTTTCTCTATCCCCTCTACCTGCTCGAATGAGCGCTACTCTCTCCTGCTTGCTGAGCTTGCTCCTAACGTGTGCCTAAACACAACACATGATTATCATTTGTTAACCAATGAAGTTTAGTAAATTGCTTTTAAAAATGCCAAACCAACTTGCATGGGTCAAACGTCACTGTATGCACTCAACTCAAAAGTAAAATAAACTTGAATACATCCAAGAGGTTCTGATGGTTGTTATTCTTGCAATTTCAATGAGATCATTCCCAAAGAATGGCTGGTGAGAAACATCAAAGAAAGCAACCATGTTATAAGGCATTAAAAGTAGGAACCTATGAACTATATTTGTGCAGTATTGAGCACAGATTTCTTCGTGCTTAAGGCTATAAAATTGTTGACACAGCTTAGTAATAATGCTTTCATTAGCTAATTTTTAGATTGAATATAACTATGATGCTTTTGCTGGATGAAATAAAACTACATTTGAATTTAATTACTTGTGCTAGAAATTACTTGCTATTGCCTAATTTTACTTCAAATAATGCATGGTCAAAGTATAAAACATGACTTAATCCCCTTAACAATGAAATTAAGTTGTATCTTATGAAGAATTATGTGTCCAATAAAACCACGACATCGGTATTTCATCTTCTAAATACTAAGTCGACTGATACACATGTAGGACTAAATATCTGGCTTCACTTCTCCAGACAAGATCAACATTAGCATCATCAGGCCATTAAAAGCCATGAAATATGCATGAATAACACACATTGAGAAGTGAAATGAGAAGGGCCATCAAAACAATAGAAAGCAACCATGTTAGAGAATTACCTCAAGTTTAACAGGGTCCAAATGTTTTGCACTTAGCTGCTTAGAAGTTGGAACTTTTGAAGTTGCTGCTTTATGGCCTTCATCCTTTCTTAATAGACCATGTGGAGACAAGGCGTTCTTTGGCTGTTTATTTTCCTAATAAATATTTGGATATCATTTATCAAGTTAAACTTCTAGTCAATACATGAAGACTTTGAATATAACTCATGCTCCTTTATTTGATAACAATGAAGACTGTCTTCAATTTAAAAGCTTGGTCAAGAACATCTGCATGAACAAGGTAATCTTTGCCGAAGCCATGCTATTAAAAATACAAGATAATCGATGAGCTGCTAAGAAAATAGAATATAGAAGATAAAAGATGAAGTCTACCTTCAGTTCTTTGATATGTTGGAAATCTTCATTAGAAACAATACCATCAGCTTAATCAATTGAAACTTCAGCAGCTTTGATTACTGCAAGTCTTTTAAGAGAACTTGGACTTGCATCAACAGCATTCAGATATTCAACAAAATTGCCTTGCTTCCTCTTCTTTCTATTTGACGAATCTTTCCCATGGTCAGCATCTTCATCTTGCCAATCAATACATATGGGTTGAACTTCTATTTCTTCAGTGTCACAAACATTAGCTAATTCCTCATCATCTGAACCTTCTTCATCACTGTCATTCCTAGAGGCATCATCTTCCAAACCATCAATACCACTAGATTGTCCACTTTCAAGGACTTCATTGTGACTCTCTCCATCATTTTCTATAGAATCCTCAACTTCATCATATGAAACTCTAGCACAGATATGACTGTCAACTGGTGAGGAATCATTTTCAGCTTCAGTACCATAAGCAACCATTTCATCCTCAGCACTACTATATAAAGTCTTATCATCATCTTGTTTAAGTAACTCAACACTGAGCACGTCATTGGCAACACTGACTTCTCCAAATGCTTTTGGTCTTGCTTTTGAATCAATGGGATGACCTCAGTCTTTCTTGACCAAAAATGAAGAGCATATCTATAGAAATGAAAAAAGAAAATTGAATTTCTTTTCCAAAATATAACAAATTTTTGTCATTCTTTTTTCATTTCATCATTAAGGATGTAGTAAAAAAATAGCAAAGTCAAAAACATACGTCTCTTCATAATGTGATCAAGGAGCACGTAACAATTGAAACAGTTTTCTCATGCGACTTTTTGTACAAGACCAAGTCTTGAAGAAGGTCTTCATTCATCAACTAAGTCACAATGAAAGAAAACAAAAAATTAAGAAAGATGATGGTAACTGTTACTCTCATTTTGTAGTAAAAAAAAAATAAAAGAATCCAAATATTCTTATGTTGCCATGAAGACCAAGAATGAAAGAGCAACAGCTCAGTTTAGGCTGTCTATAAATACAAATAAATCTTGCTTCTTAGGTTTTGATCACTTAGAAGCATTTTTTAGTGCCGAATAAAAATTTTATAGAAGAATTGCAAACTAAAAAATAGTTCATAAATTACCATTGATATGCAAATATGAAGGAAAATCGTCGTGTAAAGAGACAAGGATTCATGATGTCATAGAAGTGCTTCAGTAAATTTATAAGGTGCAAATTCCATAATGCATTAGTTGCAACTATCTATCTATCATGCATCTGAACCATATTACTATTCCTTTCCTTTGAATGCTTGTTTAAGATATGTAGGCACTTAAATCACATATATTTCCATCTTTTCAAAGGTGTAATTCATGAAAAATTAAAGGGTTTATTACTATATCATAATGTGCACTAACTAGTCTTTTACATATCCTCCTACTTCTCGAAAAGTGAATTTGGTAGTATCTAAGCCATTTTAATTATATATGTTTGCATATTTAGGTATAATTGAAAGGTAATTGCATCAAATGGAAGAGCATTCCTATTATAGCCTAAATTATTTTATTATATAATACATTTGCATTTAATGTTGAATGTAAACTATACAGATCAACACTATGAAATCAATATATTTTGATGCATCTCAAAAAAATATCAAGTGTCTAATAGCGAGATTTGAAACTTGGGCAAACCATTTAGAAAATCATGAAATGAGATATCTGCCAGTACATTATTTTTTTTTTTGAAGTCTTTTAGATTTTTTAATAAACTTTTAAAAAGAAAATTAATACAATATTTTATATAATCTTCTTTATTATTATAAAAAGAATAAGCTTACACTCCCCAATGCTTTTTAGCTATGCTCTATGCATGAGGAGGTCTGAGAAAAAAAAAGAAGAACTTGGGAGAAAAGAAAAAGGTAATAGCTTGTGCTTGGGTTTGGTGGGCTGTAATAGGCAAAGCTTCACCTAAGAAAGTCACTACATCAATCTGGGAAAAGAGTTTCATAAAAGAGCTCATAACTTGAATTGCATAAAAAGGACTGTTAAAAGTATACTTTTGACTGAGATATTCCTCCCTTGGAATGCTGTTAAATTTTCTATTGAGTTGCTCGAGCGATGGTTTTGAAGTAACCAAATACTGGGTTGAATTATAGGTAATGTTAGAACGATATATGATAAGATCAACCCTGTTGTCATTAGTATCTAATTTATGAGCCACGGTATGACAAGGATACTATCATCATAAGTAGAAGATACTAGGCAATGTGGGTGATGGTTCTGTAAAGCAAAAGAAGGATTTAAAAACATTTTGTAACTATGTTTGTGAATAATTATTGTATAAAAAATATATAGTTCAGATAAATAATAAAAAAAGAAATCTTAAAATAATTTTGAAGAATTTCAAAAATCTTATGAATAAAATATAAATAATTACTAACGACATGTAATAAAAATTATAAAAAAAGAAAAGATAAAAAAATGAAAAGGCAATAAAAGTGACATAAAAGAGTCATCATATGAACAAACTAAAACTATAATATAAGTTAATTTGTTAAATTATTTTAAAATATTATTTTGGATTGTGATGTACTATGATATGAACATACTACATAACATATATTATCTATACATTTGTTTTGATTTATATGACAACATACTATAATTATATACACACACATATAGCAATTAAAAAATAAAATAAAAATAGAAATATATGATAGAAAAAGAAATTAAAAAAAAGAGAGAATGATTGACTAAATAAATCTAGAACACGAAAAATGATGAAATAACAATATGATGATTTCTCTATGACCCCCATCTCATGATTGTTCGATATGAGGGAATCACCTTTTGTATTGTTGGTACATAAATTATGAGATACGTAAAAAAAAAAAAACCCTCCACCATGAATACATGATTATAAACAATGCTTGCAGTGGTACAATGGTATATGATATGATCGCCCCTATTGTCTGTATTGTGAGCCATAGCACGACAACTACAGCACCATGTGACTACCAAATACTACACAATGTGAGCGATGGCTCCATGATAAATAATTTGATATGGAATCCTGAATAAGGATAGTGATCATATGAAAAAATTAAAATCTTTAAAAAATAAGTAAAAAATTTTAAAAATAAAATAAAAAGAGTACAAATATGAGAACAAGAAAAAATAATCTATGATATTAATATTATATGACAATTATGTGTATTATGAGCATATAAACAATGATTCAGCATTTTATATCTTTTATTGATCGCATATATTATTCTTAATTATTGCTCCATCTTTATTTAACCACACATCCATATTATTTTATCTTCTTACAATTAGTAGTTTACAAATTAAGTATATTATGCTTATTTACTTATATTATAAGCCAAGATATATGCATATACAAAGCTAAGGGTTCTTATAATATAACTTAAGATTTTGAATTAAATAACATATTATTTTTTAAACTTTGTGAAAGAAATTAAATGTGCACAAAATTGTTATACTTAGTTGACAAAAAATACATTTATATACTTTTCAACTTATCTTTCATTTGATAGCTTGAGATCACGTTCACTGCTTTCTGTACTATTATTTTATCTTAAGATATTATATTGGATATTTGATGCTTTTCATCACCCCAACTCAATTTTGGAATTGTGTCCTTTAGATTTGCCACATGCTCTCTTTATTGTATGGTATTCTGATATTGTTGGTATATCTTAATATTAAGCCAAACGGAGGGGGGGGGGTGTGACAATTAGACCATAAAAAGTGCTAATACAATAAATGTGAACTTTAGGAGTGCATGGACAGTATTGGCTTACCAATAGCTCTTTTCCACCTGCACCTAATTGGATGCTGGCAGAAAGGCATAAAGTGTTTTCTCTTTCAAGGGGAGCCACTTGCAAGCTAGCACCATTTTGTGAAAAAACTAAGTTGTACACAGAAATTCATCACAAAGGAAACCAAGCAAGGACAAAAGCATCCATTAAAACAACACAAAAATACTCGACAATTGTCCAAAACAATTGACAAATAAAATTTCTTCAAAGCATAAAAAGTTCAATAACAACCCAATCAGATGAATAGTACACATACCAATGGCATCCTCAAGCACATCTCAAGTACCACATTTAACCCAACAACAGTGGCCTAATAGAACACAAGCAGTAGATTGAAATTAGTACACCACTCAATAATGGAAAAATATTCAATATCTAAATAGAGTATAAAACACCTCACGAAAAGAACGATCATGCACAAATTGATTCACTATTTACCCGAATTGCAAATTGGTAGGAAATTAAATTTAGTCCATCCATAACTAGACATAGCTCCATCAGCAAATACAGTTAATGTAATCCAAAACCAAAACTATCATTCTTTGTATTATTATCTACTATGGATAATTCACTGCATTCATAAAAAAAAGAAGTCACTTTAGTAAGGGAAATGAAATGTAATAGGCTGTCATGTACTCAATGAATTAGTAGTGGCAAGAAACTGAGATTAAAATTTTTCTTCAATCAGAACACTTAAAAATTGGTGCAGTGGGAAACATGCACACCCCAATCCAACATATTTGATGACATTCTATACTAGCCCTAACACCTTATCCACTTACGGTTTCAAAAAAAATTTCAACAATTCTCAATAAAGATTTTTAAAATTAAAAGATCATAAAAGGAAGCGCTAGCTACTAGTCAACAGATCATGACCTTTAAATAGACCATTTTGTTAAAAAAATGCGAATTCAACTACAGAAATTTTAACGTATTTTACTTGAAAGACATATATATTGTTCTTTATGTGGAATTAACTTCTCTTGACCAAAAATGGACCCATTTTAAAACTTTTCATAGATTCTTTAGCATGTTTACAAATGCAAAAAACTTCAACAATATTTAAAAATACTAGATAATATTATATAATTACAAATTTTAAAACTATGTAGTTTTTAACAATACAGATGGACAATGAATCTAATTCAAGGTTCCTCATTCAATCTTTAGTTATATATATAATAATGACCCCCAACACACCCATGCAAACAATCTGGAGCCTCAAAAAGAAGTTTAAAAATAAGCAAAAAATGATAAGGCAAGAACGAAAAAGGGAAAATCTAAGAGAACCAAAAAACTACCATCAAACTATGGGAAGTAGACATCATTAACAATAGGGAGAAAACACCATTATAGAAGTAATCATGGCCAAGAAGTATAAATCTGATTATCTAATAGGTGCCTGCATACTAAAGACATAAAATAACTACATGGAGAGTTACAAAAAAGCAAACCACCTCGAATCATTCATTGCATACATGAAGATGAGAGAAGAGCTTCTCAGCAAAGCCCCGTGGAGTTAGACAAAGTATGAATTATGGCTTGGAACAAGAATTTAAAAAAAAGGCAGGACTTCAATTCAAGGTTTATTAACCAGTGCATATTTAAGATGAATAAGACGAAGGTAGGAGTGTGCTACTTCATTTTTTTATGATTGACATTGTTGTCTTTTCATACCGCGAACAACACATTGCAATTTTGCCTTTTTCTTTTCTTGCTCGAAGCAGTGCCCTTGTGTTGTGCCCAAATATGTACAAATATATCACTATTAGAGAAATATTTAGGAATTCCAATACCTAACCCAATTCTATAGCAACAATCATACGAAACATGCATTAATCAATGAAGGTGTTCCATAAGTCAAGTTTTTCCTTACAATGCAATTACCATCACCAGCATTTTTGTAAACTCATGCTTAAAGTTCAGTAGAATAGAGTGAGAAACATGAAAATCTACAGATGGAATTGATGCAAAAGAGCTAAAATTGAAAAGATAGATATCAAAGTTCTGATGACAAATTTCTTTCAAATATTTTTGGTAAGCTTATATCCCCCAATCAAATTATGGAGGTCATGTGTGAAAATTTTTTCAGCTAGGATATAATGATGGCATTTGAAAATTCTTGAATTTATGCATATCAACTTCTCCACCTCCAAGTGACTAGGTTATTCTTTACGATGAATAAGCATTGTCTCAACAAACTACTCTTCTCAATACGTAAGGGAAAAAATATCAGAATAATATAGCAAATCAACAAGTGAGAAAATCGTTTCTAATATAGCATTCCATTCAAACATGTGAAAAATAGACTGAAGCACTTATACTAACTCAAGCATATCTAGCTTTGAGTCAATGACTTGGCACAAAAAACTGATTGAATGTCCTCAAGTCAACTTGAACAGTATTAAAGAAATTTACCCAATTTACCTAATTACAAAGACCTGATTAGAATAACACTTTAGTTTTTAATTATTTAGGATTTCTAAAACGTTAATAAAGAGCACTTATTAGTCAAACGAAACAATAACTTGCTGGAATGACCATACTTGTAGATGGAAATTGACATAAAACTTAAAAACTAAATACTCGATGGAAACTTTTGCAATTAGAACAAAAGGCTTTTACTTTATTGAATCAAGTGTTACACAATAGTTTCAATATAAACTATTCAATCCAAAATCCAAAACCTTATGCAAATATTTTGAAAGCCCCATCATCATCTCAAAGTTAAAGTGCAATATCTGTCAATCATTGTTTGTTAACCATTAACACCACAACATATCATGGACTCTAACACCATCTAGATTATCATATGGAATAACTATGACATCACATCATGCTTATTGCATCTTCATCACTCCACAAAAGAAAGAAAAAAAATAAACTATAGACACCGACTCCATGCCTTATAAACAGCTTCCCTACTAAGAATAATTTGTGGATTTTGGATATATTCATCATCCTCATCACTTGAGGCTACATCATCATCATCATCATCAACACGCTAATAACCAAGAAGGAAACACAGAGCCGATACCATGACCAGGTGTTCAGCAAAAAGAAACAATAAAATAGTCATAATAAGATAACTAATGGTACATAACCAATTGCAAAGAAAAGGAAAATATCAACCTTCAAGAACTGTGAAAGCATGCTTTGCAAATAGCATTAGCAGTTCGATCATGAAACCATAATTTTCAAACAAGAAATCGTACATCACTTATTATAATCAACAAAATTAAGAAAATCAACAAAAATAGAGTATATATGACATCACACATCTTTAGCAATGAGAAAAGAATATTTTGAAGCTTTTTATTTTTTTCTTCATTTCTATGTTTTTTGTTCATGTGCCGAATACTGTGCACAACATAAGAAAATACAAGTTTCCTGAGGTTTCGATCACCAACAATCTGAAGGTCCATATATAATTCAAGAGGCACATCCAACTCAACAATCTACCTATACAAATAAGTAAAATATAATTAAAAGCATAAACTTTCAAAACAAACAAGAAAAATCAATAACATGCTAGAGAACTTCAATTTCTATAGAATCATTGGAACAACATACCTCTTGCCATACTAAATAATATTATGAAAAAAATTCCATTTTGGTTATTTTAAGATTATGTGGTTTAAGCCCATAAACTTTCATAGCCTTCATCTAGGCATTTGAAGTTGGTAAAATATTTCACATAAGCCATTTCTCTTAGCTTATAGTATACACTTTGAAACCCCACTTATCCATCTCTCCTTCCCAATTCTTTCAGTCGAACTCTAGGCAACCCTATGATGTATCTTTTCGTTTATCTCGGACGCCTCCCAACAACCTACATGTATGACTTGTACCTCTCCATTGTCCTCAAGGAAGCCAAACCATGGCAATGTATGTCCAAAATTGTTAAAACTAAGGCTTAGGACTTCCTATAAGCAATGTGATATATTGTCTAAATATACTAAAAGATTAACAAAGATGGACAATGAGTTAATTGAAAAGAAGTAAGGATTCCTGCACCATCATGGATGGAAACGCATAAAGAAATAATTTCAAGAAACTAGAATTAAATCATAAATTTCACTAAGTTAACATCATGATTCATAAGAAGTTAATTCTTACCATTGTTCCACAAACTAGGCACATTGTAAGAAAACCAAGGTATTACGAATTTTAGGATTCAAGCTTCAATACTCAAGTAAGAATTGAAATAGAAATGGGTTAGTACAATTTTGGATAGTCTATAAAGGATTACATAACAAATGTTTTGTTGTGGGATTGAAGAGCTTAATGATGAACATAAAATGATTGTAACATTTTCTTATCATTATTTCAAGGATCAAAAAACATTTTCTTAATTCTACAAGGGAATCGTCATGAACACAAATTAATTATTATTATGATATTTCCCTCACATGCTCAAAAAACCATGAAAAAAGGGAAAAAAGAAGCTAGCATTGTACGTATTGAAATTATGAAAAACATGTATAACAAAGCAATGATGAGTGTATAAGGAGGCTTTATATTGATAAGGCATTAGAAAAGGATAAAAATAAATTAAAATTGCATATGTTAAAAATAATTTCACACATCTGAGGAGAACTTATTCAAAATTTCTTAATTACAATTGAATTTCATTATGGCTATGCTTTAAGTCCTTGGATGTGTTCGTAAACTTAATTTCAAAAATGTTTTCTGCCTGTGCACCAAAAGCATCAAAAACATTTTGAAAATTTCTCACAACTCCCATTTTTGCACGTAATAAGTTAATGCTTCATAAGTACTTTTGCACTCCTACTTTCATAAAACTTTCTAACAACATAAGTAATAAAATACGGCTTTAATTTTACACTAACTTTTGATGCAATTGTAAAATTCAAGGTAAACCATTATTATGCATTTTGCTAATAATTTTATACCAATTGATAAGACTAAGCAAAGAGATAAATCAAAATTGAGACTAAGCAAATAGATAAAAAACTGAGTCTTTGAATAATGACTCTAAAATTTAAATGGTATCACATTTCTAGTTCTTATAATAAATATAAGGAATTTATATTCAGATAAGTAATTCCAAAAACATATTGATTGTAATAGTTATCATAAAAAAGGAACAATACTAAATTTACTTTTTTTGAGCCAATACTTTAAAATTATAGAAAAATTAACAAAAAATGTCACTAATATGATCCAAGCACTGAACAAATAAGGCTAAAATAAAACATACTTCTGAGTGTTGTGTCATCAAAATTTCACACTCAAGAATAAAGGCAAATTTATAAGATTGAATTGTATCAAATGTCAATGTATGAGTACTAACACACAAATAGAATATTTGTTATAGAGATAAAGCTTTTAAGTTTCAAGAGTAACTTACTATAATGGAGAAAGTTGAAATTCCACTAATTGAAGACAAGCCTAAAGAAAATCAATCTAGATGGTTTTTTTATATTAAGAAGTTTACTTTGTGATTCTATTAGAGAGGTAGATTACTGAATCTTTCCTATAAAAAAGGAAAAAATATAGAACAAAAAAAATGACTATTGACAATTGGAAATGGCTTTAACAACTTTGGATCCAGAATAAAGGAAGTTAATGAAAAGAAACAATAGCATATTGGAATCAATGTATCTGACCTCACTTGATGTGTTAAAGGACTATTCTTGTAATTATAATAACAGAATATTAATTCAATGTTGGCAGCCTAAACCTTTTTGATATAAGAATCTAGGAAAAGAAATATACAACCACACAAGAAATAGTTAAGATTCTATATTTAAGAAATCATGAGAAAAAAGTTCCCATTTTGTTCTTTGCAGAAAGAAATCAAATTTTTAAATTGATCAACAATTAGAAAGGCCTAATGAAATCTTAAAACTTATCAACAATAATAATCTTCTCTTAAAGCTTAATGAAGTGGAACTTTGGCATTTTCTCCAATGCCCAGTTCAAAATATAACTTTAATCAGTACAAACAAAAGATATTTTAACCCATTAAAATGCTGAATAGAAATATGTTGAGTATTGGTGGCCCTCCAAATTGAAGTGTACCAAACACTATAACAGATTCGACCAAAAAATAAAAGAAAATAGCGAACCTTCTCATTGACATGGAGGATGGTGGCTTGTGCTAGATTGGAACGAAGGGAAGACGGATGGGTCTGAACTTCGAATTGAAGGAGATGAGAGACTAATGAGGAAATTCAATGAGGCGTCGGGGATAGTATGGGGTCATGTATGCCAGAATCATCTTGAGGTCACCGAGATCCTTCGAGACCACCGGGTCCGACGACAAACAGAGCGTGGATTGCTGAAGGAAGAGATTTAGGGATGATTTGAAGTGGCCGTAGATAAGGTGAAGCTCCGCCTCCTATCCTTCTAGGTCAAGAGAAGGCTCAGCCTATCGGCTGCCTTTCTAGATGTAGAGAAGGAATCTGGTAAGAGGAGGTTCACCACCGTCGCCATTTCTATAGATCAATTAACAAAACCCTATTCGAAGGGAAGCTCAAAAGAACCAAGCTAAGGAGCTTATGCAGTTTCGTGATGACAAATGTTTAAATACAAAAGATAATTACTATACATTAATAATTTATTAAAAAAAGAAGGGAGTATTGTTTTGAATTTGATTGGCGACACTAAGATTGCTCTACGCATTAATATGTTATTAAAATTTTTAAAGTATTTTAATAAAAGTAAATTTAATAATATATTAAATTAAAAGATTGGGGTATTATTACTAAATTTCAAAAATTTTAATTTTTTAAATATTATTATTAAATTATAATCTATTAATAAGCACACCTTTATTGATAATATTTATTGCAATTTTGAGATGCAAAAATGTGCATCACAAATTTTTTTTATCAATCTATAATATAATTATATGATAAATAATAGAGATGTAAAGTTTGAGAACATTTATTGATAATACCAACAACTTGAGGATGGACAATCAAGACTTAATTGCCATCGCTTACAATGCTATCGTCTAAGGAGATAATGCACAAGATTCATCCATCTCGTGCCCTTGTCTTCTAGTAATGTTGGCACCTAAGGAAGTAAGTGTAGAATTTAACTATCCTTTTGACAATGTCTTGTGTCGCCATATGCAACACAACCTCCAAGGAAATAAAAGAAGAAAGATAATAGTTGGTCATTCTTTGTTAATGCACAAACTTTAATAGGAAGTGACACTTAGCATTTAATTGAAGGCAATAAATTTGCTTACTTGAAGAATAATAAATAGAACTCTTGGGAGATGAGCACAATGACATTGAGTTTGTAATTTTTAAAGATCTAAAAAATTTCTTATAAATTGTTAAAGATACATGTATAAATATAATTATCAATGGACATATGAGATAGTTTTGAAATTTTAAAAATTATGATTTATGTCAAATCTAATTAGTAGTTGATAAATTTATAAATATTAGAGTATGAAATCATCATGTTAAATTTATAATTTTAGAAATTTTGGCTTAAATTAAAACTAATTAGTGAATAATATATTTATAAATATATAAATGTTAGATTTTTATGGGGTATATATCTAATTTCTAGATATCATTATAGAAAAATATTAAATAAGATGATATATTTGTAAATAATATAATATTTAATTGTTTTATAAAGATGTCATATTAAACCCATGGAATAAGATTTTGAAATTCTCAACAGTCAAGGTATGGGTAGGATAAAAATTATTTTAGGCACCCTCACTTCCCAAGCTTAATTCAATAGTGGTTTTGAGGTGTTTAGGTCATCACCACCTTGTTGTCTCGGCTTATAAATAAGTCTAGTAGGCCCAATAGAGGCTAAGTTCAAGTGAACTTATGTGTCCAATGAGCTTTTTCATATAAGAAAACTGAGAAGCAGAATTGTGCAATTAGAGGAGAGTTGCAAAGGATGAATCATCAATGATGTATGTTCTATATTTTTCTATTATGTTGAATTCATTGAAGAAAGAAGAGTCGGGGTATCATAATATACGATAAGCTTATGATAGAGCTATGAGAAGGTTGTCAAAAATAATTGTATTTGTCATTTTGCTAAATCACAATAATACTAAGAGCACAATTATTGTTGCATAGTTGAATCTATCATACAAAATAATATAAACATCATATTGTAAGATCTAGTTTAGCTGAAAGGGAATTGATAAGTCTAAATATGTAGATTAGTACAATGTTGGTGATCGTAAGGTGCAATTTCAAGTTATATAATTTTAACAAAGTTGAATCATATAATATGATGCATTTTTCAAATAAGTATGAAAAGCGGATGATGTTAGCAGAGAGAAATAAAACCATTTAGTAAAATAGGATTAATCATATGATACAATCATTAAAGAAGTCTCCACATCATATAGTGCGATTATATGGATAATAGTATAACATAAAAAATATATTAAATATAAGGAGTCAAATTAGAACATATAATACAATATTATTATCGTAGAAGATGATAGTTTTGTTAGATTTATAGATTCAAATAAACTAATATTTTAGGTCATGTGGAATAAAGTGGATCATGTAATACAATAATGATATCATATATGTACAATATAATATAGATTACTTAATTCTAGATAATTGTATGATACAAGTTAAAGAATTTTTAAAGTATGATATAAGCAACAACTTAATGATGAAAAGAGAATTTACATGATTTTAATTACTTATAATTAGGATGTATGTTGACCCTTACATAAATATAATATTTTAAAAAATTAAAAATAAATTAAAAATTCAAACAAGAAGATGACTTTTATATTTAGATAGAAAACTGGATAACAAGTTATGTAAAATTATAGTATTATTTTAGTAATATTTAATTTTAATATATTTTATTATAAATTTTTTTAAATAAATAAAATTTTAAAATATAAATAAATTTATAATTTGTGATCTAACATAATATTATTTTATTTTGTTTCTTTAAAATTATATTTATTGTGATGGAAAATACTTAAATATTATAGTTTGATATGATATTAATGATTTTTTATATTACTTGGTACATGACTTTATTAATTACATGATTTACATTGTTTTGTTCATGTATTTGTTACATGGCATCATAAAAAAAGTAAATAAATGCAATATAAAAAACACTTAAAATATAAAAAATATATATTACTTTTGATAATAATAAATAGGCTGACATATATATATATATATATATATCAATAGTTTTGATTAACATATCATATGATATTATATAGCTGAAAAGAAAAATTAAAAAAAGCTTTTTAAAGATATTGTCCTCAATATTATGCCTAGGAGATGTTATGGTATCGATCTTCAAATTAGACATTTTTTAGTACATGCTAAAATATTGATGACACTAAACCCAATAGATGTTTTTATAAATTATTGATCTTCACATTAAATATATTCCTAGTGTATGTGTTATGACATCATTATTTATAATGGATGATACCAAGCAAACAAAATTTTATCATAAGGTATAGCTACCATACTTACCATAGGGCACTAAACCTAAGGAGTTATCGTAGAGTATCAATATTTGGATAAGACATCTACCTAATATTATTTAGATAGATTAAATAAATGATGATTAGAGGCTATATATTGATATAATTATTGGATCTAATGAGAATAATGGTTTAAAGAATACTGAACTTGATGATTATATAAAATATTAAAAATTAGAAAGAATAGAAAACCCGACATTTAGTATGATTTCAAACTTACACAAGTGGTTTTTATCATGGTTATGATAGGGATTTTATTTTATTCAACATATTTGTTTATTTTAGCATTCCTTTATGTTTAGTTGTGTTATTGGAGTTATCTTTTGAAATAATTAAATATGTTTTGTGCTTACATCATAGATCATGCATCCATTAAATTGAGATTTGTGGATTCAACACCAAGAGAGTGGTCCACACTCTTAAGATTTCATAGTGAGCAATACTTAGTATAGATTGGGTAATTGAAAGTAAAATTAAAAATCAATTTGAACTTTATATATATTGTTATACAAGTTATATCTATATTATATTATGATGATAATTTATTTTTATGATTTATTTTAGTTACTACTAAAGTTTTTCTGATATCGTCATGTCTTTACATAGAATTTACTTTCCTCACTCAATATTTTATATGCATAAAACACTTGATTTTTTTATTTAATTAAGTGATTAGCTTGGTACCTAACATTAAGACAATACCAACTCTACTTTATTGAGGATTCCTCTATCACTTTGATGAGAAATCCAACCTATTGTAGACATATGAGTATAATCTACACATTTGATTATGAGACTTTTCCTAATAAGAAGTAGATCTTATCAACTATAATTACCTAACTTTTATTTTTATTTTGTTAACTCATACCCTTGTATTTTTCTAAAGGAGTTCAAGATTATTAATTCTTTACAAGTCATTTCAAGACATATAAATGCAAGTTTTTTTCACTTTCTTGAAATATGTAACTTCCAAATAATTGTAGAAGTAGCCTCCAATATCAAATTTCTCTCTTTAGTAAAACAAGAGCATATTTTCTATCTTCTTTGCTAGTTTCATTAAACCTAAGTAGTTCTTTGAATCACTCATTAATCTAAGATAACATTAATTTGAGGCCCTTCAAGCCTTTCTCTAATTCTTCAATGACGGTTGTAAGGAAGCGAATCAAGAAAATTCTTGCATTACGCAAGTGAGAAATCTTTAACATGAATTCTCCATTGCCATCATAAGAAATCTTTAGAAGAATTTTGTGGTTCATTAATGAGAAAGAATTCTCCTTCAAACTTATTGGGAAGCCAAAAGGAAAGGCATATTTTCCGTAAAAGTGTCTCATCCAATGGCAAAAAAGACTAAGATTTGATAAGAACATTCCTCAAAAAGCTTATCCAAGTGACCACCACCCTCAAAGCTATTATGCTCAACACGTTGACAACTCTAAATGCACCACCTAAAGAATTATTGGCACAATAAGAGAAAGGGCAAATGCCTAAAGTTGAGGTAAATCTTAATGCACAACCGAGGCAAAATAAAGTTATGTAAATTCCATGATGAAAAGGAAATTGTTGGTAATTTGCTATAATTTGCTTTATTATATATTTACTTATATTAGAAGAATACTTCATTATTATTTGTGATTATTTATGTTGATAATTTGCTATAATTTGAAACAAGGGGATCAAGATGAAAAAAATGTGGTTGTACTCATCTCCATGAGCATTATCTATTTAAATATTATTTTTTATAATTTTAAATATTATTTTTTAAGGTTTGGCATGCTCTTAGAGATATTTTAATTCATACCTAATTTGATGATTTAGGATGTTACACTCATTTACCTTAGTGCCTTGGCAACTTTCATATATAATTTATCTTATTTCTTTTAATTTTTTAATTGGTTTGCATATATTACTATGTATATCTTTATTGCTTTGCATGTGATTTTGAAAATGCTATATCTAGTTATATTACATTTACTTAATTTATCTCACTTATGCTTCAATAAATATTTAGTTAATTTTTGAATAATAGTCTTTTATATACATTTATATATTAATGATAGTAAAAGGTTATTTCAATATTAAAACATATGCAAATGATATCATGCTATTCTAGTGCTCATATCATCATGTCATTGCACAATGTTAGATTAGAGTTTAGTAAAGCAACTCTCTTATATCAAATGGTTTTGAGATATTGCTTTCTTGGACACTCCTTTTCCTTTATCTTCTCTTCTCATTTTTTATACAATTAATATTATATTTTGTCATCATTGCCACTTTTTATGAAAAAGCACTTACAAAAACTATTTCAAATAATCTTTAAACAAGATAATATACTTTAACATTTTTAGCTTCATATTATATTGTATAATCTCTATATTAAATCATATGATCCATGGCTTAATAAGTATCTTTTGAGCTTTTAGTCATGCCTTTTGGCTTAACAAATGTACATGCTATATTCTAAAATTTAATGAGCAATATTCTATATGAGTATCTTGATGAGTTTATTGTGATATATCTTGACGGTATTATTATCTAATATAATTCTCTCGAAGAACATTTTGTGCAATTGTCAAAAATGCTGTCTAAATTAAAAGAATTTCAACTTTATGCAAATATGGAGAAGTGTAAATTTTCTAAGGAAGATATCACGTTTCACTATAATTCTATAATAAGTTCATTTGACATGAAACAATAGCTGTTGGACTAATATGGATAAGCTCTCACAAAATAAATAATTATTTTTTATATTTTGAAATATTTATGTCCTTAAAATATCAGAATTTTTTCTTTCTCAGATAATTTGCCTTATTTCTTCAAATTTCCCTCATCAAATTTAGTTATATAAATATTTGACATTCAATCACCTCTCTTATAACCATGACAAGATTTCAATTTGGCATGATTATATTGTCTCAATTTATCTTATTAAATCTTTAATATAAATCTATATATATATATAGTTAATATTATAGCTATAATTTATTATTTTGTTTCTTATAATTCACTATAATTCCAAACGAGATCCAATCATAAAGAAATAAACTTTTTTGACTCATCATGATGTACTTTATTCGAATACATTATAATTTTAATAATTTTAAATATTTTTTAGGTTTTGACCTAATTTATTAGACATTTTATTCTCACCTAATTTCAAGTTTGAGTATTTTATTTTTTAATCTCTTTAGTAACTTAGAATATAACTATCTTGAAATATTTATCAGATTTTTTCACATTTTTTGCTTCAATTTGGTAATATTATATTGCATCAATTTATCAAATTTCTTCTTTAATATATATTTATTAATATTAAAAATAATAATTTGTTATTTTTAGTGCTTATTTATTATGTTAATTTAAAGTAATTCCAAATGATGTCTGATCTAAATGCTTCACCCACTTGATCTATTTAGAAAATAGTTTTTATATTTTGAAATATTTAATTTTTTTTATTCTGAAAAATATTATAAGTCATTTTAATTACTATGTGGTTTTGTGATCAAGAATATTACATTCAACCTCTGTGTTATTTTGGAGAGTAACTTTTCTTGTAACATTTATCTTATTTTCTTCAAATACTTTTCATCAATTTTGTTTGGTTATTATGTAACTCTAAATCTCTTCTTATGTGATTTTTTTATAATTTTGATTTGGTTATATTCATTGATTCCATTTAACTTTTTTAGCTTTATTATATATTCAATTAATATTAGAAGAATACTTTATTATTATTTGTGACTATTTATGTTGGTAATTTAGTTTAATTTGAAACAAGGTGATTGAGATGAAACAAATGTGTTGTACTCAACTCCATGAGCATTAACTATTTAAATATTTTTTTTATAATTTTAAATATTATTTTCTGTGTTTGGCATGCACTCAAAAACATTTTGAATCATACCTAATTTGATGATTCAGGATATTATACTCATTTATCTTAGTGCCCTGGAATACAACTTTCACATATAATTTATCTTATTTCTTTTAATTTTTTAATTAATTTGGATATATTGCTATGTAAATCTTTATTTCTTTGCATGTGATTTTTGCCTTGCTTTAATCTAGCCATATTACATCGACTGAATTTACCTCACTTAGGCTTTATTAAATATTTACTTAATTTTTAAATAATAATCTTTTGGTATAGATTTATATATAAAGGACTATTTTAATATTAGAACATCTGCAAATGATAACATGCCATGCTAATGCTCATATCATGATGTCATTACATAATGATAGATTAGAGTTTAATAAAGCAACTCTCTTATATCATAATTAATTAGTTAACGTATCTAATGGTTTTGAGATATCACTTCCATGGAAACTCCTTTTCCTTTAACTTCTCTTCTCTTTTTTTATAGAATTTGTATTATATTTTGTCGTCACTACAAATTTTTATTGAAAAGCACTTACAAAAACTATTTCAAATAATATTTAAACAAGATTGTATACTTTAACAATTTTAGCTTCATATCATATGATATGACCTCTATATCACATCGTATGATCCGTGACATACATAGGCCAAATTATCGATTATATGGGAAATCTCTATTAGAGCTTCTTCTAAACCCGTCATATTCATCTGATTAGCTCATCATACTTGTGCGATGTTACCAATCACTTGTCAAAGAAAAGATTAAATAAGGCAATTTCTGTAATGTCTTTCCTAAATCAATTGTATTTGTTTGGTTAATTTCGTGCATTATAACAATGATCAACTAACTGAGCCATTTACACAAAGCCAAAGCCCCATCACTAGTCATGTTTTATAGATTGTACCAAATAATTTTGTTGATTGTTTGGTTGAATGATAACAACTAAAAAATAACAAACTCAACCATAAATCCACCAAAATAATACAAGATCCACTTCCAAAACACCCCAAATAACAAATATGTGATTTATGAAGATGAACTCAATTAGGAACATACCTTAAGATGTGATTCCAGTAAAGTGAGGCAAAAATTTTTGTCTCTCCATTTTTTTTATTTTTTTTTTCTCTATGTTTTCTTTGAATTCCTACAAGATCTCAAACCAAATCTCCTTTAACACTCTCCCTAAGCTCTTTCACTCCATGCTTCATTTATGCAATAATGAACTTTGCCAAAATGCTCGAGACAGCTGAGCGCATCCTATTATTTAATAAGAGGATTATTTTATTATTTAATCTAAATTTCTTGTATTTTTATACTTTTTTTTAATTTTAAATAGTTTTTGAAAAATATAAACCGTATACATACAGATTTCTCAAATTGAAACCTTCATGATAATATACTTAGATTTTGTATTCTATCATTACTATCTTGGCATGCTCTTTAAAAAGCTTATTTATCAATAAATTCACAAGTTTCAAATATCAAATGCAGTAACTAAATAATTTAAACCTATTTAGACGGAATTTTTAAGTTAATAAAAACAACTGTTACATATGCACTTTGTTATCAAAAAGAGAAATTGTATAAGCTTTGGTCATAACTCCTAATTAGTTGTAGAGAAGAAAAGAAAATGAGTTAAAGGATCACTATGGGAAAAATCTAATTAAAAGAAACAAGGTAAGTTTCCCATGATTTACAATTGATTTTGAAGAGATCTAGTTTAAGATCTAAGCTGAAAGTAAAAGTATTTTCATGCAAGCTATAAATGTTTCCTTTGTTCTTGCTATGGAGTCATGTATGAAAGATTTGTAAAGATAACTAAGCCTTATGTGCATGAAATCATAATTGTAGGAAGGAATTTGACGATTTAAAGAAAATACAAGAAATAAACACAGTCTTCGTTATATATTCATGGTACCATGAAATAAAGCAACAAAAGATTGAATGATCTAATGAAAAATATCAAACAATCGAATTATTTTTCAACACTTGTGTTGTGAGTCTTTATCGAGTGTTCGATAAACAATTCAATAGTCTTTCAAAGAGCATTTAATGATCTTACATGCGGATTGAATAGTATGACTTGGGCATATGAGGAATTGACACAAGTCAAATAGAGAAGTTGGAAAAAACTATCATCCAATAGACATACATTGAACAATTAAATGAATTAAATCAAATGATCTAATAGGTTGTAGATGATCTAATCGAACAAGTAGACTTTAATATGATGGATGTTTTAGGACTCAAATTATGGAATTAATTGTAATAATATAATATTTTAATAGTTTGAGAATTATTTAATAAATTTTTGTTATGAATAATCTCATTATCTATAATATAAATTAAGTACATTTATCTGATGGTGAAACAGAAATTTAAAGAGAAAGATTATACAATATTTTCATTAAAAGTTAAAAACTATATTAAAAAATAATTTTATAAAGTTTATAACATTTAGTGATTTATTACTACTTTATAAAAAATTATAAATTTTTAGAATATGGGATATGAGTCCTACGGAGGAAGAAGAAGAATATTAAATAAGGAATATCAAATTTTTAAGAATTTATTATTGTAATTTGTTCTTTAATATATATTTATTAGTATTAAAATAGTAATTTATTAGTATTAATGCTTATTTATTATGTTAATTTAAGGTAATTCCAAATGATGTCTGATCTAAATGCTTCACCTGCTCGATCTATTAGAAGATCATTTTTATATTTTAAAATATGTTATTTTTTGTTTTTTTGAAAAACCTTATAAGTCATTTTAATAACTATGTGGTTTCATGATCAAGAATATTACATTCAATCTATTTATTATTTTGGAGAGTAACTTTCTTGCACCATTTATTTCATTTTCTTCAAATATTTTTCATCAATTTTGTTTGGTTATTATGTAACTCGAAATCTCTTCTCATGTGATTTTTATATATTTTAATTCAGTTATATTCATTAATTCAATTTAACTTTTTATCTTTATTATATATTTACTTAATATTAGAAGAGTATTTTATTGTTATTTGTGATTATTTATGTTGGTAATTTACTATAATTTGAAACAAGGGGATTGAGATGAAAAAAATATGGTTGTACTCATCTCCATTAGCTTTAACTATTTAAATATTATTTTTTATAATTTTAACTATTATTTTCTAAGTGTTTTGCGTGCTCTCAGAAACATTTTGATTCATACCTAATTTGATGATTTAGGACATTATACTCATTTATCTTAGTACCTTGGAATACAACTTTCACATATAATTTATCTTATTCCTTTTAATTTTTTAATTGATTTTGATATATTACTATGTAAATCTTTATTGCTTTGCATGTGATTTTTGCCTTGCTTTAATCTAGCCATATTACATCGACTGAATTTACCTCACTTATGCTTTATTAAATATTTACTTAATTTTTAAATAATAATCTTTTGGTATACATTTATATATTAATAATAGTAAAGGACTATTTTAATATTAAAACATATGCAAATGATAACATGCTATGTTAATGTTCATGTCATGATGTCATTACATAATGATAGATTAGAGTTTAGTAAAGAAACTCTCTTATATCACAATTAATTAGTTAATGTATCTAATGGTTTTGAGATATCGCTTCCATGGACACTCCTTTTCCTTTAACTTCTCAACTCATTTTTTTATACAATTCATATAATATTTTGTCGTCACTGCCACATTTTATAAAAAAAAACACTTACGAAAACTATTTCAAATAATATTTAAACAAGATTGTATAGTCTAATATTTTTTAGCTTCATATCATATGGTATGATATCTATATCACATTGTATGATCCATGGCATACATAGTCCAAATTATCGATTATATGGGAAATCTCTATTAGGCCTTCTTCTAAACCCATCATAATCATCTGATCAGCTAGCTTATTATACTTGTACGATGTCAACGATCGCTTGTCAAAGAAAAGATTAAATAAGGCAATTGTTGTTATGTCTTTCCTAAATCAATTATATTTGTCGGGTTAATTTAGTGCACTAGAACAATGATCAACTAACTGAGCCATTTACACAAAGCTAAAGCCTCATCACTGGTCATGTTTTATATATTATACCAAATAATTTTGTTGATTGTTTGGTTGAATCATAACAACTAGACAAATAACAAACTCAACCATAAAACCACCAAATTCACACAAGATACACTTCCAAAACACCCCAAATAAAAAATATATGATTCATGAAGATGAACTCAATTAGGAACTTACCTTAAGATGTGATTCTAGCAAAGTGATGTTAAAAATTTTGTTTCTTCGTTTTGCTTTTTTCTTTTTCTCTATGTTTTCTTTGAATTCCTACAAGATCTCAAGCAAAATCTCCTTTAAGACTCTCCCTAAGCACTTTCTCTTCATGCTTCATTTATGCAATACTGAACTTTGACAAAATGCTCGAGACAACAGATTACATTCAATTATTTATTAAGAATATTATTTTGTTATTTATTCTAAATTTCTTTTATTTTTATATTTTTTAATTTAAAATATTTAAGCAAATTTTAAATATTTTTTGAAAAATATAAACCGTATACCGACAGATTTCTCAAATTGAAACCTTCATGATAATATACTCAGGTTTTGTATTCTATCATTACTATCTTGGCATGCTTTTTAAAAAGCTTATTAATTAATAAATTCTCAAGTTTCAAATTTTACATACACAAACTAAATAATTTAAACTTTTTTAGAAGGAATTTTTAAGTTAATAAAAAATATTATTACATATGCACTTTGTTATCAAAAAGAGAGATTGTATAAGCTTTGGTCATAACTCCTAATTAGTTGCAGAGAAGAAAAGAAAATTAATTAAACAATCACTATGGGAAAAATCTTATTAAAAGAAACAAGGTAAGTTTTCCCCATGATTTACGATTAATTTTGAAGAGATCTAGTAAAGATCGAAGCTGAAAGTATAAGTATTTTGATGCAAGCTATAATGTTTCCTTTTTTCTTATTATGGAGTCATGTATTAAAGATTTGTAAAAAGAACTAAGCCTTATATGCATAAAATCATAACTATAGAAGGCAAATTGACGATTTAAAGAAAATACAAGAAATAAACAAAGTCTTCGTTATATATTCAATGGGACAATCAAATAAACCAACAAAATATTGAATGATCTAATAAAAAATATCAAACAATCTAATAATTTTTCAACATTTCTGTTGTGTGTCTTTATGGAATGTTCGATAGACAATCCAATAATCTTTCAATGAACATTTAATGATCTTACATGCGGATTAAATAGTATGACTTGGACATATGAGGAATTAACACAAGTCAAATAGAGAAGTTGGAAAAATCTATCATCCATTAGACATACGTTGAACAATTAAATAAATTAAATCAAATGATCTAATAGGTTGTAGATGATCCAATGGAACAAGTAGACTTTAATATGATGGATCTATTAGGACTCAAATTATGAAATTAATTGTAATAATATAATATTTTAATAGTATGAGTATTATTTAATAAATTTTTATTATGATTAATCTCATTATCTACAATATAAATTAGTTAAGTGCATTTATTGGATTGTGAAACAAAGATTAAAGAGAAAGGAGATACATTATTTTCATTAAAAGTGAAAAACTATATAAAAAAATAAATAAAGTTTATAACTTTTGGTGATTTATTACTACTTTATAAAACATTATAAATTTTTACAAAATGGGATAGGAGTCCTACGGAGGAAGAAGAATAATATTAAATAAGGAATATCAAATTTTTAAGAATTTATTATTGTAATATGATAAAATTTGGAATTAAATTAGCCACAAAACAAAAGATTAAAATTATATAAAAATATTACTTTTAATATTTTTGGGATAAAAATATTAAAATAATTGATGTTCTTAAAAAAATAAAAAAATACAAAAAATGATACATTTTTTAGAAAAGATATCCTTTTTTTTGGAAAAAGTTATTTAAATATTAAACAATAATAAAAAAATTAGAAAACATTATGTGTAGTATAGTTTTATGAGTTTTACGATTTGTTAAAAAAATTTGGACATCATTTGTATCAAAAGATTTCAGAAAACTAGATTTTGTTTAAAATTTTGATTAAAATATAGTATTTACCCATTTTTAAAAGTACAATTTATTCTAAAATTAATTAGGGATCAAATACTCGTGAAATAGCCACTCATGGCTATGAATATGTTAAGAAACTTTAAAGAAATGTTGAGTATAGTATAATCTTTATTTTGTTGAAGTTAGTGTATTTAAGTGGAGTAAATGGACAATTTTGACGATTTAGAAAATCATAGACATAAAATGATTTTGATGGCAAATGGTCCAAATTAAAACTTTAAAATATGGGAATTTATTGTGAAAGTAAGTTTTAAACATTACAATAAAGAATTAAAAAATATTATTTTCTATTATGTGAGAATTTAAGTAAACTAAGATTAGTTAATATTAGCTATTATCTAATCATATATTTTATAGAAATCTATTAGATATGAGTCATTAGTAAGTATTCTTTTCTATTATTTTTTTTTCCTAAGTTCTAAAACTCTAAATAAATAAAATCAAAACATATATCATTCTACAGGATTTAAGTAAAATTTATTGTTATTCTGTGCTCACATATATTTGTCGAAAGATGTAGCATTAGTCACTTAATTATTTTTGGATTACCCTCATGCAAAACATAGATGCCCTTGTTGACTAAGAACTTGAAGTTTTTTCTGCTTAAAGTAAACCCACAAGGGGGTGAATTATGGTAAATAAAGTTTTGAGATTTTCTTTTAATTTTGGATTTAAATTAAACTTAAATCTTTTAAGCAAGAACAAGAAAGAGAGGTAAAATAATACACAATATTTTTAAGGTGATCCGACTCAAAATCGAGCCTACATCCACCCCTAACCAGTGTTTGGAAATAGGCACTAAAATTCACCAAATTACAAGTGAGGTTTTTTTTATGGCTTATCTCAAACCTACTTGGGATTTTACCTACTACTAATCCAAAACCCACTAGAGTTTTTTTCTAAGCTCAAGTCAAACCCAGGGCTTTTGCATAATTGCCTGGATGCCCTTACCCCAAAGAAAAAAATACAAAAATTGGCAACAAATTATAAACTTAAAACAATTTAAAGAAGCATGAGGAACACTCAATATAATAAAAATTTCAAAGAAAAATCGAAAAGAGGGAGGAATAGAAATTGAAAATAGTTGAAGCAAAAACCTGCAATTTTCGGTTCCTTCTTACAACTTCAACTTTGTGAATTTGAAAGCACCATATGCACTTGAAATTACTCAAAGTTGTGATTTGAAAGCTTTAAGAACTTAGAATTTTTAATCACAAGGAGTTCTTCATCCTTCCCTATTTATAGAGCACAATTTAATGTCTAAATCCACTCCAAATGCCTCTAAAATGAACTAGTCATTTGGGTAATGAACACAAAGTAGTCATCATTCGATTTGGAGCCTGAAAAGGATGTTTCTGATTGCATCCTGATTTTACCGTTCGAGATCTATCCTGGCCTTTGGATCTAGGCGACCTTGATCTGGGCCATTGGATCAAGCGTAGGTTGTCCTACATGTATTAGTATAATGTGTCCAGAAATTAATTGAATTAAAATGTTTACCGCATTGCTTACGCCTCTTGACGCATGCAGATCTGCTCAGGTTCGATTCTCCTATACTTCATATATTTTACCTTGATTAATCTCAGTCGTCGGATCATGCTTGCCCGTGCACCATCATTAATAATAGGATTGGAACTTTAGTCTTACATTGCCCGACTAATTTTACCATTGCACTCTATAAGAAATTTAGTTCGTATGGCTCTCGAGCATTTTGGGGTTGGCTATCCTCTTCCTCGCTCAAGGCACTTGGTCCTCATTGACTTGATCTCGCGCTGTTCCATTCAACTTTTCCTTTGGATTGATTTCGCCTTGTTTCATTCAGTGTTCCCGGTAGCCTTCTTCCTTCGCCTTCAGGCTACACTCACCTGTTTCTAGTCAATCTAAAAATTTTATTTTATTATATTATTTTTAAAATTCCTAAACGCCTGGACGAGCCAGTCGACGGGTCAGGTCGACCCGCCCAATGCTATCATGAAAAATCCCGAGACTAATGTTGTTTTATAGTGTTTTGTGAGAATTTTTGTGCCAAAATTTTTAATATAAGTGTACCAAAATAGTTTTATATTATAATAGTGTTACAAGTTTCCTAAATGACTATGAAAAGAAATTGATCAAAAATAATTCCTAAAAAATTTTAAAAAATCAAATACCAATGTCTATTCTTTTTATCAATAATGCTTGGCGCAAACATCAAAATTCAACAATTATTAAAATTATAACTTTTTCAAATATTAATACTACTAGTGTACCATATTATCTCAAAATTTGGACATATCAAATTCAAGAAAAATAATGAGAAATTCAACTATTAAAATTTTAGTGCATGTCTTCAATTTCCTAGAAGCTTGTCATGACTCCAAGAGCCTTGAAGACCATTATTTTAGACATTTAAATTTCACGACTTCACTTAATTGAATATTTATAATTTCACTTAAAGCAAGCCCATATGAGATATAAACATTTATGCTTGACTCCTCAAACACAAGGGTGTAACACAAATACTAGACAACATTACTACTCAAAAGGGTATTCTCCTTAGTAGAAAAATCATCATTATATGAGATATTATTTATTGTAGTCTAAATATTATGCTCAAATTAGGCTAAAGTGCAGTAACTTTTCATTCTATCACTAAGAGAACAATGGAAAAAGAGCAATGATGAATGGACCATCACTATCATATACAAGTATGGTCGATGAAATAGACCATGATGTTACAATTGATCTTGATTCAAATATTAATATAATATTTTTTTACATATTTATTATCCTAGATAGTAATTTATTAAAAATTTACTCCAAATTAATAAGACAAAATCCTAATATCATATTAAAAAATTGATATTAAGTTAAGGATAAAATTTGTCGAGACTGATAACAAAATTTAAATATTGTTTCTTTTTTCTCAATCTCTAATTTTTAAAAAATATATATAATTTTTATTTATTTATATAAAACTCTTTTTTAGTATTCTTTTTTCAAAGCTTTATTTTGTAATCTCTTGTTTTCAAATTTAAGCTAAAAAAATTATTGCAATCATTTTTTTCGTTTAGTTGGATTTTTAAATGTTATTTCTGTTTGTTTTCATTTCTTGTAGAATAATATTTATTTGAAAGGAAATACATATAGCTGCTTCGTTCGTCGTGTAATTATTAATAGGGCATGTTTGGATCATTTTAGAATCTCTAGCATGCTGGTTTCAATAAATTACAAATCCTGATGCTCGCCCCTTCGCTCATGTACAGAAGGGAAGAGCAAGAGTATCGTCATTCTTGAGACCAAAAAAATTCCTTGAAAAGATAAGGAAAAGGTTTTTTCCTTCTTCTTTGGTTTGAAATTTTTTTGTCCAATGCTTTCTGTCTTCTGTTCCTCATCCAGCCACTACACCTCTTCAGGGTTCCACTTCAGCCATACCCCTACGTAGCTCTGTTGGATCATTTTTCTCTCATTGACGATGCACACGAGGAACCAGAACAAACCCCTGCTTCCAGCTGGATAATGTTTGTCAAAGCTGCTCAAATGTAAAGTTTATTTCTCGCCACATTCAGTTTGAATCCATTCTATGGCTAGTGTTCTCCTTGGCTTGTAATTCTTATCGTAGATTGATTTGCAGAAGAGCGAGAACTTGGACGATTCGCAGTTAAATAGGCGACAGAAGATTAGAGACGAGAATATGGTAGGAAAGGCAAACTCCATGCGTTGTCGTCTACCTCTTTCTAGTATGAATACAATATCTGGGGATAATGGAGGTGTTCCCGATACTACCAGCTCAAATGGAGATTGTGATGGTGCTGAGGTTGTGTTTAACTTAAGGGAGGATGTAGCAAAGTTACTGTCTGAGAAATCAATGCTCAGAAGCAAAGTAGATGTCCAGGAAATGAGGCTTCCTAATCGTTATGTTACAATAACAATCTGTCTCTTCTTTTTCTTGAGTAATTGTGTTTATTCTAATTTTTATAGTTTTTTTGAAGGGAAGGATGAATGATGTGAGAAACTACATGAAGTGGCTAATGTCCTGTATTAGTTGGTAGATTGATCTGGAAGATTGTTATCTTGCGATACAGGATGAGCTCAATAATTTGTTGGAGTCAGAAAAGACCAAGTATTCTAAAATTGGTACCTTCTAAAAGTTAAATATAGTTTCTTTATTGACTTATATGTAATGACAATACTCATGAAACATATTAGGTTGCAATTAAAGCTCAGGAAAGGAAGCTGAAGCAAGGACTGCTTTTGAAAATTTAAGTTATGGTCTCCTGGAAGATCTTGAGAAAGCTACACATGAAATAAATCATCTTAATAGTCAGGTAGAGCAACATGCATTGTTGAACTTAATTGAAAGAAATATTTATATATTTTTTTTTGATATAATCTATATTTTGTTACTACATAGATTTAAATGATTCAAGGGACAATCAAACTACTAAAGAGTTCAATGATAGCTTGCAACAGTATGACCTTCAGCTATAGGCTGATGCTATCAAGAATGATGATACTATATCAAAGTTGTAAAAGGAGAAAATGTGTTGGTGGAGATTATTACTAGATTAACAGATCAGGCTAGCTTGCTTAGGAGTGAACTTGAGAATATAAGGGTAAGATTATCAATTTAAATTGAGTTTACTATCATATAAATGCACTCCACCAAATTAAAAAAAAACCTTTTTTTCATGTAATTTTGCCTCAATTATTTTCATTCAAACTCTATGTTTTTGTTAAAAATTTTTTATGCTACCTTTCTTAATTTATATATTGAGAAATAGAGTTTAGTGGTTGTGTTATCATAGCTTAAATCAATCTGTCAATTGCTTAATTTGTCATCTAACAAATGCCTTTTAATCAGCAGCGTTTTCTAGTCTAGTAATTTGCCATAGAACATGGTTGAAATTTTTGTAGTAACAATGTTGATGAAAGCTAGCTTGTTTTTGAAAAGTTGAGACAAGCACAAGAGGAAGTTGAATTGTACTCTTTTTCATTTCTTTCAAAAATTTACAAAGATAAAATAGCCTTATTTTAAAATACTATTTTTTAAAAACTATGTGCACTTGTAGTATAACTAACAAAAAATAACGATGAAGTAAAGAATAGAAATTTTTAAGTGATTTGGACAATTATTGTTTACATTTACTCATAATCATAAAAGATCAAACTTACTCCATTGAAGTTTTTCCCTATAACTTGGGGCTTATAGGTGCATGCTCCTCTGATGTGAATGCTTGGGCATAAGGCTAGTTGGAAGGTTGACATGCTACTTCTTTTTCTTATTAGTTGCCCAATGTTAAATTGCAAAGAAACATGATGTGTTATTGTTGACAACTCTTAGCCAAGCCACTTGTTAATGCTTCCAAAGTAGCACTTGTTCTAGAAACTTTGTTAATAAACTTTGGTAATAGTGTTGTCATTATCATTATAATCAATTATCAATGATTCTCTTGTGAGGATTTCTCGTCTTGAATCCTTGTCAACAGGCTTTTTTTCAGATTGATGACAATAGAGTGGAAGTGTAATAATGGTGAGAAAAAAAGGAGAAAGAGAAGGATAAAAGGGCTTTTAGCACAAGGAGCTTGAATTCCCCAAGAAGATTTCCTGTAAAGGGTTTTTAATTTACGAATTTTTGATTCTCAAAACTCGTTGAATTTCTCAAGCTCTGACTTTGTATGAGTTTTGACGTCTTAGATTTTTTTGAATTTTTTTGATTTTTTTTTGAATTATTTCATTCATTATTTCTACCTTTTTATGTAGTGGTTGAGGTACAATTTTTAAATATATTACAAAAAAATGTGATTTTGATCGAAAATTAAAAATTTCTCAAATTTTACAAATTTTGCACCTATCAACGTCTGTCTTTGCCAGCGTTCATCCTGAGGTGCACAAATTTATGATTGACCCAAGGGCCTATCCATGCATGCAGGTAGCTTATGTAAGTAGAAAACGAATGCACTTAACTGTTGATAAGGTGCACGTGTAGCATTGAAAAGAAATGAACTATTGAAAATAAATGAGATATTTTTAAAAATTAATAAGGTCACCATTTGTCCATATAGTTATGGGGTTGGGTACTGTAAATGAAATGATATAAATATCACAATTAAAAACAATAACGATCACTTGTGGCTAGGTGATGCAAAAAATAAATTATAAAAAAATATTGTTAAAAAATTGACTGGCCATAATCCATCTAAGTGACTTAAAGGAGTATTGTTGAAAAGATAAAAGTAGGTAATACAATAAAAGATAAGATTCAAAATCAATGTTATATAATTAAACATTTAAATTAGGCAATATTTATTTATGTTATCAATTAGCAAATTATTAAAAGAATAAACGTAAAAGTAATGTTATGGATAATTGAGCAAGAGAAATATTAACAAAAGAGAAATTGAATGTGAAACCATTTTGTGATTTTTGAAATTCGGTGACACTAAGTCTTGTAAATTTCATCCATTATAACCATTATTGTAGCTATCAAGAGCATTTTCTAACTTACCCACCCGAGCTTTTTTATTGTTAGAAAATGAAGGTATTTAGGTAATTTTGTAATGGATTTGGAAGCAAAAATTAGGTTGAGGGTGGTGGAGATTGATTTTAGCCAAGATTAGCTGAAACCTTGAGTTGAACCAAACCAATAATTTGGCTGAGTGTTGGACTGAAATCAGTTTTAAACTATTCGAAATTCTGGTTTTGGTCCCAAACAAATGAACATGCACGTGTATCACTCAATTTCTTCTTTTCCACAAGCCATGTATGTGTCTCCATTTGCAAGGATATGTTTCTCCATGCAAAAGTGTTTGTTAATATTTTGATATTTTCATAAAAGCTACATCATTCAGTAGTAAAACACTTAAAATTTGATTGGCGATCTGGCATTTGAACCCTAAACAGTTGTCTTAAAGAAAAGTTCTTTTTCTTTATAGCTTTTTTCCATAAAATCTTAGAGCCTTTGATAGCCATTCCATTGAAAAGTTGTACAAGAAACATGTCCAAAATGTATATTCATATCTGACATTTATACCACACATATTATACTTTTACTGAGCTTTAATGTTTTACAGGAACTAAAAGGAAACATTCGAGTTTTTTGTAGAGTGCAACCTTTTTGTCAGACGTTGATGCCAAGAGAGCTGATGGTTCAGTTATTTCATATCCAACAAGCATTTAGTCTCTTGGGAGAGGCATTGATTTGATGTATAGTGGTAAGGAATTTTTTTCTAATTTATTACATGCAAGCTTTCATTTGTTTTATAATGTCTTATGGAAACTATAATCTATAAGGATGAGCCTTCTATAACTGATGTTTTTTCTTTTGCTTTATTTGTAAACAGCTCAAAAGTAATGTTTCACTTTTGACAATTTTTTTCTCATGAGTCATCTCAGGAGGATGTGTTTTTAGAAATCTCACAGCTAGTGCAAACTGCACTTGATGTATATCAGGTGGTATATTCTAGGCATTAAATCCATTATGTAATATATTTTATTTCATTTTTCCTTTGTGAATTTTATCTTTTCGACGTTTTTAATGTTTTCATCATTTATTAGTAACTAAATTAAATTTAGATATTTTCTTATGTTCTTCTTATGGTTATGCAATCTAACTAAGATTTTATTAAACCTTATGTTCATGGATGCATAAATATTAATAGATTGTACACATATTATCCAAACATATGGGGCAAGAGGCATTTGTATAGATATTTTTATTTTAGTTATTTGTATAGCATGCAAGAGAAAAACCATGATCACTTATTTAATCCTATTTTAGTAAGTGTTATGATAGCAATTTAACATTTATGTGGTATGAATATTGAAACTTATCATGTTAGGTTACAATTTGCTGGATCACCATATGCTTGATGATTAACATGAGGCATGTCTTTTTAAAATTGGACTAGCCTTCCATGACAAAGCTTTTCATGAGAACAAGGTTAAAAGGTGTAAGATTTCTAAAAATCAAGTGTTAGAGAAATAGCTCTCAAGGTGTTGGGTCACACAGATCATTCTCAATGTCCATATTAATTAGGATTCATCAAGCATGATTGGTATTATCATTATTCAAGTTGAATAGGATAAAACTTGGTTCAGAGAAGGACAAAATATTAATGAAATTTGCAAATTTATAATGTGCAAAGGGTCCTACTCTTTGGTTATAATTAACTTGCCACTCCATTATGATTTAATTTCTGTACCATTTGGGTGCAGTGGGCAATTTATCTAAATATAATTTTTCCCTTTTAGGGAATTTCTCTTTGCTTATCCTTCTCTGTTCTTACCTAAGTTTTATATTTGAACTTGAAGGAGCTTCCTTTTTGTAATAACTCTAAATTACCTTCTAGTGATTCTCGAGCTAAAGGGAAGTAAATCATTTCTTATTCATGGAATTTGTAATTAATTTCAACACTTTTCTAACATTGCATGTTGGAATTAGTGAGTAGATAGAAGATGAGAACTATAGTTCCAAAAGTTGTGCTTGTTGATCATCTTGTTTTTAATGTTTCAACGATGTAAGTGATCAATAATTCTAGCCCTCCACCTCTTAAGAATGATCCTCCTTTTGAGCCATTCTTTCACATCTTTTAGTAACATTAGGAAATATTTTTGTGAAGGACATTTCTATCCATTTGAAATTCTTGTTCCATTAAAGTCTATGATTCTAGCTCAAGTTTCAATTGTCTTAAATGAGCTTGTTCATTTTCTTATGTTGAACTATCCTTTTTCAACTCATTCATCTCCCTTTATTTCTCTACTAGTTAATTAATTTCTACAAGTGGCATACCTTTTGTTTTTGGCACTTCTTAATTTCCTTTTTACCTTTGTTGTCCTTGGATGTGTTCATTTAGCAAAGAGTGTGGCATGGTGTATGATGCGTCTTAGCTATTCTTCTTACATTGGCATTGTAATTGCCCCTCTTTTAATGGGGATTGTTTTTATTTTCCCTTCTAAATTTCAAATTCCTTCTTTCTGTTATGACAAATCAGACCCAGAAATTTTTTTATATGAATTCAGGACACTTACGTCATTTTTTCTTGCTTTTTGGTGCAATTCAGTGAACAATTTTCTCCAACTTCCTTCATGGATTCTACATCAAAGTCGCTTCAGAAGGTATCTTGTTATTCCCAATTTCAAGTTTTTGAAAAGGATCTTTGCTTCTTCCTTTGCTAGTTATGTCAAGCCAGAAAATTTTGGTTGAATGTTTGCCAGATCTTAGTCAAAATTGAGATGGAAGCCCCAAATTTTACCACCAATGTTTCCAAGAATTCCTAAGTGAGGTGGAGCTAGAAGAAACCCAGGTGACTCAAGTGTCCTTAGTATTTTTCTTTGGGCCAATGAATTTGAGAAGCCAAGGCTTTGTTTACCATCTCATATCTTGCTGAAAAACTTTTATTACTCTTAGTTAATGAAGAAGACTTATCTATTTCCAACACATTTGGAAGCAAGAGAAGGCTTAAGGTAATTACTTATGAGCTCTCCTCAACAATGAAGAAATCTAAATATTTTTGTTAAGGGAGTAATTGATAACATTATTATCATCGATCTTAGACCATTAGTTACCTCTTCAAGAATACTCCATTGAATGTATCTCACAAGTAAATTATTATTGCCACATTACCTTTTGTCATCATTCATGAAGTCTTTCATTACAAAAAATGTTTAAGAAGGTTAGCTACAATAATATTATGGTAAGAAGGGAGAAAGAGAGACATAAAGTAGCTCTCTTAGGTCCTTTTTGGATGGTTAATTGGCTTTATTTAAGAGGAAGCAAGGCTTGACAAAGGGTTCGTACAGAGAGGATGATGAAAGTGAGGGTTTTGAGAGTGAAAGGGAGGAAAGAAGAGAAGTGGTAGTGATTTAATTTTAGGTGAGGCAAACTTGAGAAAGGGAAAGCATGTTCTAATTCTAGAGGTTTTGGAGTGAGGTATTTGGCAAAAGTTTAAGCATAGATGAAAGGGAGAGGGTTTTGAGGTTTAAGATGTTTTATAAGTTTATTGAGTTTGCTTAGATTAAAAAGGAATAAAAAATAAAAAAAAGAGAGGAAGAAGGAGGTCTTTAAGAGTTTCAAGATCTTGGGTTGAAATTCAAGTCTAGTCAAACATAAGCCCTCAAGCTATGCAAGAGTTATCACCGAAAACAATTATCTAAAACTTTCATTTATCTTATATTTTTTTTGAATACAGGAGTTCTTGAAAAAGAATAAAAATGGAAAGAAATGTTCATGGACATAAAAATCTTAATTAAACTCTTCTTAATTTTCAACAACTTATTTTAGGAAAGAAAGCATGAAGAAATAAAAAGAGATCACAAAGAAATGAAAAAAGAAAATGCTATTCTAAACCTAGGCCCTTTTTATGTAATTTGTTTAAAGGAATTCATCCAAAAGCTGCTTAACTAGCCAAAGCAAGTATCAAAGAGATTGAAAATCCATGAAAAGCTCCCAACCATGCCTCCTATTATCATAATCTATGGAAAGGTGTTCAATGTGGTGCCAAGTGAAGTAACCAAGAAAATTCGAATTGAACTATGATGTACTATAATAAACAATTATAAAGCACTCATAAATCATGAAGAGCTATCATATGAAATGAACGAAGTTGTGCATCATCATCTACAAAGATTGTGAAGCAAGGTTTGATCTGAGAAGCTTTGTGATTGGTTTATGCTTTATGTAGTTTCTATGGATTAAAGGTGGTTCAAACCCAACATTTAGTGTTGCATCACCTTGAAGGAGAACCATTTAAGACCTATCAAGGTCTATAGGGCCATGGAGACAAGTTTAAGTACATGTTAGTATTATTTTAGTGATCTTTGGAGGCAATCAAGCATGCCCTTATAAATTAATTCTAAAATCTTTTAAGGCAAACACTTTGTCAAATGTAATAATGAAAATATTTTATTTGCTTCCAATCTCTTTTGAGCCAAAGCATCTTTGTTATTTAGAATTTTTTAAAACCACCATCGTGTTCACATGACTTATTGCAAACATAGGTGTGTGTTTAGACTTGTGGATATCGTAGTTTTGTTGATTATTTATTTTGGAATGCATTGAATAAGATGGGCAATTGTTAAGTCGTGTTCTCCCCTATGTTGGTTCCCCAATCAGCTTCTTAGGAGAATAAACTAAGCTTAAAGTTAGCTTTCTTTTTTCGCATATGGGAATGAAATATAAGTAGTCATGTAGATGGAAAATTTTATGAACATGAAAATATCATTATTTGTAAATTTTGATTTACCTACAATAAAAAAATTTCACATTATGGCTTCAACACCTTGTGTGTATAAATTTTACAACCTAGTTTTATTATGTCAAGATATTGTTTCATTTGATCATCCGATTTATACCAAATAGGGTTTTATTCTCAAAAGTTTTTAGACATTTTGTGGCTAAATTGTCACATAAATCTCCAAATCATTTTCTTTATAGTCATTGTGGGATTATTTATTTTTATACCCTTGAAACTAAAATCCTACAAACAATTACTATTTGTTAAGTAATTTCAATCTTGGTCATCACCCACCTAGTACTCCTCACACTCTTTGATCCCTTGTGTTCAAATAAAGTCTTATGCCATTAGGTTTCACATGTTTAAGGAGAACTACTTCAATTGAAGAGTTGCTACCTGAGTACAATGATTGGAAGTCGTGGCATTTTGTCAATTTATTGGAGGTCTTGGTTCTTCTTCATAGATTGTTTCTTTCTTTTCTTGTTGATCTTTTAGTTCCTTCCAAAGTATATGTATATTTGTTAACTTCAATGGAGAGCAAAGGGTTTGAATTAATAGCAAAGAGACACCATTCTCTCACTCCTAGCTGAAGACATTGATATTTTTGCATGGCTTGTTTTGATATGTTGGTGTTACTTGAGTTATGTTTTACCAACATCTTAATGTTAACTTTGAATGCTTAAGAATATGATAGAAGAAGACACACTTAGCTAAGAAAAACAAGCCCTAGCTAAAGAGAACTAGCTTATATTCTTAAGGTTTGATTCATTGTTATTGTGTACTACCTCAAGTCATTGGAAAAGTTTTTCCTTGTTAAGAAAAGTATGACAAACATTTGTATTGACTCTTATTTTTATCTTATTTGGCTTGACCAAAGTTTTCTTTTTTGTCAAGAATTGATGATTCAATGAGCTTGATTACAACTTTTAATCATTTAAGCTTTTTTTGAATGCCTTCTTTGGATGACAATAGATCAAGATTTTTGAGTTTGACAATGAAAGACTTCATCTATCATAAATTTTCAATATGTTTCTAAAAGGCCATGTCATTTGTTTTAAAAACTGAAAGGGCAACATATCAATACATGGTTAATATAGTTTTAAGCCATCAATGAGGAATGAATCTTGATGCATATGATGAGGAGTTTTCAGTCAAAAGCAATCATTCTTTGCCTTTGTTGAGGATCTTAAACAGAACCTTAAAGAATTATGAAAATTTTGGTTGCATGTCAATCCACTCGAGTGCAACTTTGGCATCTTATCAAGCACGTTTAAAGAAAAGAAGTGAAGCTAACGTTGATGGCATTTGAGTCTTTTTTAAAATGCATTCATCCAAGACATTTTGAGACCTATCTAAGTTAAATGGTCATATTGCTATGTTGTGTAGAATCATATCTTGCTATGAAGTTGAGGATTAACCATTTTCAAGCCATTGAGAGGCAAAATCAGACTATAGCTTATAAAAAACTATAAGAAAGAGATATGGAATTAAGAAGCTCGTCTGTTATGTCTTTCATGTTCTTAAAATTTTGGAATAATGTTATCCAACGTCTCAAGCTGTTTGACATTGTTAAATCCATTTATTTTGTGGATTATTGAAGCAATTCTTTTGGTTATAACCTAGACATGAGTTTTTTTTAACAATAATTGTGCTGGCCAACAATGCAAAAGAATATTGCACAATATGTTGAGATTAAAAATTGTCATTTTAATAGACATTTACCTCTATGAGTAATAGCATCAATGAAAGCCATTAATGTATTATGGCATTTCCTAGTTTATGAAACAATTTTCCTTGGGCAAACATTGGTATTTTGTTGTGATAGTTGATTACTTCACAAAATATATTGAATTAAAATCCTTGGTTAAAAGAGCACAACAAAATGAACTTTAGAATTCCTATGTAGTGTAGTGAAAGCTCTTGAAATAACATAGCAAATTAGATTTTAATCTGCATACATGTTCTATGAAGTTCTAAAGTTCTTTGAGGTGCTTCTTTGACACATGATTATCATAGTAGTAAAACATTTTTGTCTTCACTTTAGAGTATTCTTATCTACTCCACAATAATAGATCTATGAGTCTACTTATCCTATGATAATTTATAGAATATACTAAATAGATAAATTAGATTACATAATATATATTTATAGTGTTTATTATTATCAAAATAAGATACTACTTTTATTGTCATGGAATTCAATAATACCTTGCCATGTTAATGGGTTTTCTAATGACTTAATTGTCCATAAATATATTCTTGGCATTTAGCATATGGAGTTGAGAGGAGGGAGAGAGAGAGGGAAAGGAGAATATTTAATTGGCTATATTTGATTTTCTCTCTTATGGTCATTTTTTCTTTGTTTGTCTCTTTATTATTTCTATGTTCAAATCATGAACTTGGAAGAGCTTCCATTTTGTAGTACCCCACTGCACCTAGTAAATCTTCAACTCAAATTCTCTTTTGTTTCTTAAATTTTATAGTTAGCCTCAATACTTTACATTAAGGATGCTAGTATACATAGTCAAGACAGTGATTTTTAAAATTGTTTGAGTATAAGTGCTAAAATCAAATGAATCTTTATGAGAAGGTATTTTGTATTTCTAAAAGCATATAAATTTTTTTAATTTTAAAGAAGGTACTATAACCTTTGATAAAATGCCTTAGATATAATCCGATGCTCTAGCAAGATTAGAAAATTCATATAGTTGATCAATTTTTATTGCCAACTTTTTTCGTGTTACAGATCAAAATAAAAACTATTATTTTGTTGAATGGGTTTTTTTTGCATGTTTCTTGATTTATGAACTTAATTATACTTTTTTTGTTTTTATTTATTGTTTTTTAAGCATGTTGGGGTGCGTTGGCCTTTGTTTGGAAGGAACTAAAGTATGACTGGCAGAAATAGCTTGTTTAGCTTGTCCAGTATATTTGTTTATTTTACACTGTTAAATGCTGAAATGGTAAAAAATGAATTAATCGAAGTAGCTAAGCCAAGGAGTAGTGATTTAGCATAATTTTATTTTTATCTAACAAACATTTTAATTTAGAGTAAATGAATCTGGATGTTTAACCTATAGTTGGGACAAATTTTTCTGTTATTTTGTTTTTGATGTGTTTCTATTTTCTTCATTCACTTTTTTTCAAAAATCTTTTCATATCTTGTTCCTATAGCAGACATAAATGTGGACATAAAAAACATTAAATGACCATGCTCACATCACTAGGTTAGCACGATTGAATTGGATGATCCAACCAGTTGTTGAGCAAGTTGAATGCCCAGTTTGGTCTTCAACATTAATTTTCTATCTTGGAGAAAATTCATGTAACAAGCTTCACCTCTCATTCATTATTCCTAACTCCTTGTTTTACTATCTCTTCTTTAAAAAGGTTTGTATCTTTGCTTATGGACAAATTGGTTCTGGTAAAACTTATACCATGATGGGCAAGCTTAAAGCCTGGAATAGAAAGGATTAATACCACGTTCCTTGGAGCAGATCTTTGAGAGTAGCAATTCACTACAATGCCAGGGTTGGACTTACAAAATACAGGTGTGAATGTCAATTTACAAGAAAACATAAATTGTGCTCAATCTTTCCTGCTTTCAAACCTTGCTTTTCATCTTTTACAGGCATCAATATTAGGGATCTACAATGAAACAATTCATGATTTGTTATCACCCAATCGTAGCACAAGCAGTTGCCTAACTCTTCTTAACAAGCAATATACCATCAAGCACGATTCAACTGGTAATACACATGTGCCAGACCTAACTGTTGTCAATGTGTGTAGCATAAAGGAAATTTCCTTTCTACTTGATCATGCTCCAAGGAGTAGGTAATTGAAATCAGCATAGACATAGTAAATTGGAGCATGCTTTCATCTTTTATTTTCTTGTTTCTAGTGGCCAATTGAATACATCATGTGTATTCAGTTTCCCAAATGTTCCATATTCTTGGGTACAAAGCTTTGTTTTGCTTGCATGCGTGCATTCATCTTCTGTTTTCTTGTTTCTGGTGGCTATCTGAATATGGCATATGTTTCCTTTCATTTCATGTTCTATATTCTAGGGTACCAAGCTGTGTTTTGCTTGCATGCATTTAAACGTACGATTCTGTATCAGCATATTTTCACTTCTAGATCATTCTTCTCTTTCCCAACCTGACTAAGCACAAGACTATAATTACAAGAGATTGGAACTAATGATTCAGGTTTTACTTTGTTCATCAGGTCAGTAGGCAAGATTCAAATGAATGAACAATCATCAAGAAGCCATTTTGTTTTCACCTTAAGAATATATGGGGTGAATGTTATTAGTGGTGGTTGTTCCTTGTTCCTTTGAGCCATTAAGCTTGTTACCTTAGAAATTTTTTGACCTGACTCTTTCATTGTAGGCCACGGAACAACAGTTTTAAGGTGTTTTCAACTTAATAGATCTTGTCAGAAGCAGGCGTCTTGCTAAAAGTTGCTTGACCAGAGATCGTCTAAAGGAAAACCAGGCAAGAATTTCTTCTCATTTATGCTGAAAATTCTTGTTTTAGATGCATATGTAGAAATTCGTTTTGTCCTGGAAACATGCAATTAACGAAAGCTTGTCTTCACTGAGCAATGTTATATTTGCAATTGCCAAGAAGAAGGATCATGTTCCTTACAGAAACTCAAAATTGACATACCTTCTCTAGGTACATGGCCATTGGATTTTAGGGATGTTTAGTATATTGCAGTGTGTACAATTTCATTACATTAGTTTTAAAAACATTATGAAAAAAGCTGTTTTTTTACTAAAAAATAAATTTTCAACTTTTACCATCTTCATTCTCATCATACTCTATAATCTCTTGGTGTTTAAACCCTTGTCTTGGGGTGATTCAAAAACGTTGATGTTTGTTTACATCTATCTGGAGGTTTCATCAGCTAGTGAATTGATATGTTCGCTTTGATTTGCTGCTCGTGTCAATGCCTATGAGATTGGGGTTCCTCACTGCCAAACCCAAATGCGACCACTGGATTACCATTGAAACAATGGTTGAGTGATTAAAGTAAATTTTGTCCATGAGGGTTTCTAAAATAGCAACTGAAGCATTTCATTTTTTGTTGCCCCAAGCCATTAAAACAATTTGGTTGAGTGATTAAAGTACATTTGTCCATGAGGGTTTCTAAAACAGCAACTAAGTGCATTTTTTGTTGCCCCAAGCCTTTAAAACAATTTGGTTGAGTGAGTAAAGTATATTTGTCCACAAGGGTTTCTAAAACAGCAACTGAAGAAATGCATTTTTTATTGGCTCAAGCCATTAAAACAATTTGTTTGAGTGATTAAAGTACATTTGTCTGCGAGGGTTTCTAAAACAACAATTGAAGCAATGCATTTTTTGTTGGCCCAAGCCATTAAAACAATTTGGATGAGTGATTAAAGTACATTTGCCTGTGAGGGTTTCTAAAACAGCAACTTAAGCAATGCATTTTTTGTTGCCCCAAGCCATTAAAACAATTTGGTGTTGACAGAATGTATTATGCAGATGATGGATTTGATCATTGCTTCCTCTTCCATTGCCATAACATTCATGCTAAATGTAATAATTTTTTCAGCATCTGATTGACCTACTACATTGTGATCTTCATGTATGGTATTGGGTGATGAACTATATTCCTTTTCATCACCCATTGTTCTGGAAACTAAGCATTCATCTTCATTCACTAAATCATTGTTGAAGTTGAGCATAATATTATATTTTATGCCTTTGATATTGTTTTGTACCATTTGCAAAGAGAAGCCATTTTCAGTCTAAGTTGTGCCCTTATAAATTATAAGTTACTAAAAAATATAACCTAGTGAGGTTGTTTTAATTTTTAAAGTGCATCTATTAATTAGATGACAGAGTTGTAATTATATAGATTCCTTTATGCACTAAAATTGTAAGAATTTGCATGTTTTCGCTTGTATTGCCAATATATTTTACTATATGTTGCTAGAATTTCAGTATTATCCCTAGTATCAACCAAAAAAAGAAGCTTTCAACTCAAATTGGGAACATAATTCCGTGTTATAATCTGATTATGATCAATCTTAGCTTCGGTATATGCACATGTACGATGATTCATACATTGGCATATGCATAGAAGTATTTTTTAGAACATACTTTACAGTGATACATTCTATAATATATTTTTTTTTATTTATAGTTCTTGTATGGATAAAAATGTCAGGTATCAGTTTACCATAGTGCAAAAACTTGTTTTTAAAAGAAAAGGACAACATGAGTCCTGTTATTCTCACAAAACGTGCTCTTAGTGTGATAGTTTTTATTCATAAAAAACCTTCCAATTTTCTTTATTGAGAAAGTGTCCAAATTGGAAAACCATTGTCTTGATTTAACTCTGTTTGATATAAACTTTGATGCCTCAAAAAATATACATGTTCCTAAACATGGATTACAATCTCTAGTGACAAGAAAGCATTACATTGACTTCAAATTAGCCATAATAAAAAAATTTAGAAGAGTTAAAATATACTTTTGAATAACAAGCTTTGGACCAATGGGTATATTTATGATGGCATGCATTGGCTAACTGACAAAAAAAGGAATTTTTAGGAATATAAAGAGGCCGTATATGCCATATACAAGTATCATTAAATAGAGTTGAAATGATCAACTCTGCTAACAAATTAATTCAACTTATTTTTTGGACCAATGTTTCCAATAAAACCAAGAGAATTACTAAAATATCCTAAAATCATTCAACTTGATCTTAGAAAACTAAGAAATGAAGTAAAACAACACAAAATATATGCCAAATAAGTATAGTGTTTATCAACATTGCCTAAAAGCCAATGATTCTTCATACATCTATTTTGATGTGACCAATTAAGTGAGAAATATTATAAGGTATGCTTTCATCTTTTTCTCTTAATAAGTTTAGAAACTATTGACATAGCCTTGGTATTCAAAAGAAACAAGGAGAATGTTTGCACCATTTATATTTTTAAGTGAATTTGAGGAATTTTCCCCTATTTGAACTTGAACCTCCAGTTCATACGAGACTCATTAACACATAAATTACACACTGGCAATTTTATTCGAAACACAATCTACATATAGATATGGAATGGAAAGGGGAAAAAGGAATACTTGATTCAAATTCATACTAAGAGGAGCTCATTTTTCACATCAAGAGCATAACGTTCACTCGTTTGTGAGATGTAGTGCAACTATATTCATAAATTGTTGTGTCTGATATTTTAGAAGAAATTTGTCTTTGAAAAATATTAATCATGAAATGAATTTAATATTAACAATTGACTTGAGAAGTACATTACAAAAAACGGTAATATCTTTTAGAAAATCATTTAGTCGATGGGCATTTTAGTATTTAATAAAGAGCATACCTCAAAGCTTAAATTAAAATAATTTTGAGATCGAAATATATAAGGATGTCACAAGAGATGTTAAAGATTCAAATGAAAAATGTAGAAAAAAAAGTGATAATAAATTAAACATATAAATCTATTAGTAATATATTGGATAATTTCTTAAGCTAAACAAACCTTAAATTATTGATCCATTTATTCATTAGATGAAGAAGGTAGTGCTTCAAAAATTTTGGAATGTGAAGACTGAGATGCATATAGAGGGGTTCATCCATTTATTCTTTAGATGAAGAAGATAGTGTTTCAAAAATTTTGGAATGTGAAGACTAAAATGCATATAGTGGGGCAAACTTTGTTTGTGATGGCATGGTTATCGATGTAATTTTATGGTCTACTAATAGTGAAATAATTGCAAAAATTTGAGGATAACAAATGGATGATAGAATGGAGAAAATCCTGAAATTTTGAAGCATGGACAAATGCTTGATTCACATCATTTGAGAGATGTTGGCACAATGCTGGTTGGCCCCCATCGAATATTAAACAATTTAATGAAAAATAAGTTTGAAGAGTGCTGTTAAGTGTTGTTGAAATGTTGTGTTTAAAGATTTGTTGTTTAGAAATACTTATTTTGAATTTGCCCAAAACATCTTTTCTTATTAGTTTAAAAAATAGAAAACTTTGACTTACTTTATGAGAATAAAAGATCTTTTTGAACTATTAAAATAATAAAATGAAAAAGGATAGTGATATACCCCTTAATTTATAAATAAATATAATTAGTTAAGTTGTTTAATATTACCTAAAATAAGTGTTTTTGTGATTAAAAGTACAAATTTTAAGTAATCAAACCAACCCTCGATCTTATACTATCATATGGAGTATTGTTGTTTATAAACTCATTAGTTATGGATGGATAATACATGAAAACATGATTCCATAGTACCTAGAAAAAAATGTTTATGACTTTATGCATATACTTAAAATAAATATAACAATATTGTAATATTCATGTAATGATTGATTATCCTTAACTTTATCAAATTATAATATGAATATATTTACATAAATATTTGTTTATATTTTTTTTGAAAAATTAAATCATCATGATTTGATTCCAATTCTATAAATCACACAGATAAATATCTTCCATTTGATGGTTGTAAAAACTATAACAATAGTTTTTTGCTATTTTTAGAAACCAAATTTCATTCTATCATATCTATTATAACATGTGGTAGTTAAGTAGATTTGTCCTGAACAAAAAATCCCTATTCGAAAGAAAAGTAGAAAATATAAGATTAAGCCACAACATGCAAAAGTACTATGCGTGAACTTATAATGGATTTTTAAAAAGAATTAATCAATATTTCAGGACAATCATCACAGGAAAGCATAAGATAGTATAGTGCAACCAAATTCTCACATACTAATTTGCTTCAATCAAAGCAAGAATTCCTCTACAACTTCCCTAATATGAACATAAATAAGCAATGCAACTAAATGTTATGACATGAAACTTGACAAAAATACAAATACATTAGAGAAGCCAAATAGGCACCAAAAATAAAAAGTTGGGAGGAAAAAAGTCAAGTTAACTGATACCTTTTCACGGTCTACTGGTTGACCAAGGCAACGAATGTGCAGGGGAGGCCCCTTATTTGCGGTGGAGGGATGGGCCTCACTTGCCTATTTTGTAGTTCAGTAACTTTATCTGTTTTTGAGACATAATCTCAAAAAATAAACTATGTATTATGCAGATGGCAAATGAAGGATTTGTATTACTACTTGAGAAAAAAAGACCTGCAAAAACTATATATGAGAAGATTCACAGGATGCTCACAAAAGACAGCGAATTCCAAAACAACTTGAGAAGGCATTAACATGAAGTCTATTTAGTTGATTGTAACTGTTAAACATTTTTCAAAAGATAGAAAATTTTCTTAAATTTTTTGTTTGATTGGGTGAATTTACAAATTCACACTTTAGGTTCCACAAAACTTCTGTTTCTTACAAACAAAATTGTGAACACCAAATCAAAGAATAACTACACCCAACAAAGAAAACATAAATTGAACTTAAAATGTCACCATTTATAATTCCATGATTTAAATATTCATAAAATGTTAAATTGTATCCAACGAAATTAAACGTAAATATAGGAAACATGATATAAACATTGACATATGGAAAGCAAACTATGTTTGAAAAGACCATAGGCAACTCTCCGAAACTCTTAAAAGGCTCGCACTATCATAGGAAGACATCTTATTCAAATAGTTGGCCACTCTAATAAGAGTATCAAGAATTCTTTAAGCTAAGCTAGCTCCAAAAAACACTTTACCAGAAAAAGGGACAAAAGGTCAATCCTACATTTTCACCCCACTTTTTTATTCTAGATTATCATCAGTACTCACATGCGTGCTGATAAAACCATTCACATCAGAAAATTCCCGGAAAGTTGTGGTAGGACAGAATGGAATTTTAAATAGTGTCTCATGGACTATCTGCTTGTGCTAAGAGAAGACTTTCTCATATTCTTTGTGATTTTGATATTTTTTGTTTTATGGCCTCCTCTTTGGTTTATATGAGTGCAACTTTGTGTGAAAAGTTTTTCTTCAATTCGACCTCCCTTGTTTAAAGGAGAATTTTAATTATATTGGAAAAATCATTTTAGAAATTAGTTTTAAGAGAGAGGTGAATTAACCAGAGTGACCTAATAAATCAACAAGTGTGGCGTTATTCTCAACGCTTGCCAAGGACAAGCAACAGCTCATACAAGACATGTGTCAAAAAGGTCAAATTAACCATTTTATGTCAAAAATTTTGGGCAATGAATGTGGCCTAACAACAAAAGATTTATAAAAGACCAATCCGTCACCAGTGAATGAAGAATGTAATGAACATCATTCCTTCCAAACCATCCATCACAACTTTTGTCAATAGCACATGAAAAGGAAACAACAACAGCATAAAAGAAAGGGGATAAGAGATTATCTTGTCTAATGCTGTTGGCATAAGAAAATAAATTCCTCTAAGAAGACAACGATAAAAACAGAAAAGTGATTGTCCAACATAGTACATAAGCTTCAATCAAGTTGATGAAGTGGACATGGAAGCTTTAAGAGATCTTTTCAAGCAAAGCCTACCCAAAAATTGGTAGAAAAATCAAATTTTGCACACAATATATGCTTGGAAAACTTAAGATGGAATCCCTTGAGCAGTTCAAGACATCTAGGACTTGGTCTTTCAGCAACCTGTTGGAGATAGAAGATGCCAAAGTAAGGTGAGATAAATTCAAGAATCATCATATACTTGATCCAAACAATAATGACTTCAACAATAACTTTATAAAGGATATTGCAAAGGAAGATAGGCATGTAATCATTAAAGATGAACATAGTTGAAGATATGCAAATCAAATTTTAGTAATAACCTTGTCCAGTAAGTTTGCCTAAATGAAAGAACCTAATGACCTCGAAAAGTCCTGGCCAATATTTTCTAGGAAGTAACTAACAAATTCTACATTAACACCATCAAATAAAGAAAATTAATACTAAGGGAAGAACAAACTGCCTTCATATTTCATTAGATGAGAAATTAGCATTGCAGCACACACTAATGACAACAAGAGTTGGGTATTAGAAAAAATATAACCAGAATGACTAAGTCATTGCATCTTATGTAGTAGTCATAAATGGTCAATGGCAAAATCACCAAGATTATAGACAACCAAAAATAGTTTTGATACTTGTTCACAAAATTTCAACCAGTGATACTTTGGCATAAGAACTTGAAATTGTTCTCCCTATACCTAATGAGCATTGGGCTTTTGAATAACCTAACTAATTTTTAGTTGTTTAAATTGTGCCAACTATTTGGATAAAACAATTTCCCAAAGCATGAGGTCCAGGTTGAGGGGATTTACAACTAGACTAGCAAGGATAGATGTGAGATTAGTCCCTTCCTTCTAGACAACCATAAAAGTTAAATTTGCAAAGATGCATAGAAAATGGGTCGCCAAGAAATTGATAACATCATAACAGCTAGAAAGTATGCACCAGTTGTTCCTAAATCTAAAAAGAGGTTTTGCTTTGATATTTTATAGAAGAAATTATCTTCACCAATTACTGAGCATACAATAAATAGGATTCTCAGGATATTTATTAAACTAAGTGATCTAAACACTAATTCCTGGACTATCAAGGACATAAGTGGATGGAGCATTAGAGTGTGATTTTATAGTAGGCTTCCGCCAAACTTATTATAAGAAAAATTGTTATAAATAAGATCAGAAAAAGTGATGATGGAGAGACCCAAAAATAGCCAGTATTGATCCATGAGTTTCTTGTAATGAGAACATCAAGTAATCGAGTAAATGAGTCTTACAATAAAAATATATGTATCAATGGTAAACTCCTCATCCTTGTCAAAGCCACTAACATTCATTGGAATTGACAAAAGAAGAAAATATCATCCACAATTGATATTATGAACACTCAAGCAAACATAGGCTTTACAATATTTGTTGTGAGTTAATCTATAGTGATTAGGATGTCCACCATGTTTTTGAGTGTATCGATGCAGTTTGCAAATGCTTCAAACATATTTTCCAAGGAACACCAAAACGGAAGAAACCTTTTTCAATAGCATAAAGATCTAGAAGTTTTCATTATAGAAGTCCCTCGAGGATCGCACTCCTTGACACATGGATCTATCACCTCAAAGGAAAAGGAGATAAAAATAAGTAGTGAGGAGATTCCTCCCTCAAGAAGAGAAAACTGCTTTCCAATCAATAGATCTAATGTTTGCAACAAAAATCCTAACACTAATGTTAGTAGGCACTTCAATATATGGCTTAGCCTTAAGATGCACAAAAGGGAATCTCAAATCTAATGACCCATCACTCACATGGCACAACAAAGATGGAAGTTATAACTCTTATAGATGACCAGGAAGTTACTGGCATGAAGAACTTATTCAAAAAAGTACTAGAAGAGTCTTCAAAGAGAGGATCAACAACATCAAGTTTGATCATAACGATAAGAATAAAAGCAAACTTGCCAATAACAGCTCCAAGGATATAAGAAGGTACCAAGCATGAGTGGAAAGAGATGAGAGATAAGAAGATCTTCTCTCAAGGTTTTTTAAGAGCCATTCTCATTGAAAAACATGAATGGAGATGATGAACAAGAACAAGACAAATGAACCACTATATGACAGCAGAGAATCATTGTTGAATAGGAAACTTTTAGGATCACATTCATGCTAAGATGCTTCTAGTAATTCAGATGGATAGATGTCCTGAATCCCAAAATAGAAAACCTAGAATTCACCTTCATGAATGCCTTTGACCCTCAAAATGCTTATAAACATTGTCATTTCCCAAAAAAGTTATTTTTGCTTATGATGGACAAAGTACCATTTCACAATTGATGAAAGGACTACAGGACAGAGTCAGAACCCTTCAAGAACAACAAAGATTTATGGACAATTTCCTTTCATGTGATGATATCTCTATATAATAATACCTTGATTTATTTCTTGCATGTAGAGGTACATGCCCAATGCTCACATGGACAGGAATTCTATCACCTTTTTCCAAGAAAAGGCTACATTTTTTCAATGTCCTAACATTAAATAATGAAAAATCCTTCATTTTCTTCTCATGATATTTAGATAACTCGACTTTCTTAATTTCACGTCTATGAAACTATTTGCAAATCGATTGTATTAATAATTTTTTTACATGATTGTAAATGATGATGGGCTACAATTGTCCTTACTATTAAAATGCTGACCAGAAAAGCTTACAAATGAAATTGAACAAATCAAGTATTTTAGATTTAAAAAGACCATTTGAATTCAAGTTTGAAAACTTATTTCAAAATATGGATTAGATCCACTTAAAAGGTTAGAACTTTGATAATTCCTGAGGTTTAAAAGGTTTTGGATTCTATATTTAGTATTTATTTCCAATTGCTTTAAGAATATTTTTAAATAGAGTAGAATAATTTTAGTATGATAATATGTTTCTTAATTATGTACTAATAGTTTGGAGATATAATCTATTTCTATGTTATGTACTAGTTTATAATACCCAGCAAGTCAATTTAATATAACTATTCCAAATATATTGAATTAAGTATATCATCTTAATTTTTTTAGTTTGATTAAATTAATTCAAAATAAAAATCAAACAAAGTTTCTTAGCAATCAAGATATTATTTTAATTTTACATAGCTTGATTAAACATTTGATACCAAATAAAATGGAATCATTGGCTTGGCGATTGACTTGCTATAAAACTCATAAGTTCAGGGTTCCAAATATGCAATTTCCATGGTAGTTCTTGCTTGATAGTTGACTTGCTACAGACCTCATAAAAATCAGGAGACCAAATGTGTAATTTTCATTGTGGTTGTGTCAAGCATAGTACTAAACTAATTAAAAAGTTATCAAACCTATTAGCATGTTGTTTCTAGGTAGTACTTAACATGTTGAAAATGTAAAAATAATGTGTTCAACAAATAGCAAATAATGAAGTTATTTTAGCTTAAGTTTCTATCTCCATTGTCTATTTAAAGCTAACTCAAATACGTTGAAGGACATTATGTCAACTAGAATGTACCTCTCTACGTTGCAAGGCAGCTTGTTTCCTGAAACTAATCATAAATAAGAAAACACCTAATCATAAATAAGAAAACATGCTGAAACCAATCATAAAAAAGGAAACATGGAGGAAATAAAAAATAAAAGCATTACTGGTGATACAAAACTTATCGTCTTAGCAAACGAGCTTCAAGAGATCCACCATCACCGAAGGAAGCAACCTATGAACAAACAATTAGTTGTCAAGAGAAAATGAGTGACAAGCATGTTTGTCTACCTAAAGAATTTTATTTTCAATAATAACTATTAGTACAGATAGACAAGATGTGGCAACACCTACAATGCATAAGGTCATAAATTTGCCTATTACATAATGTCACTCAATAATTTTCAATAAATGGAAAAAAAGGTAACCTGCTTCTCAAGTTGTTTAGCTCTTGCCTCAGCCTCTTCACACCTCGCCTCCACATGTCGAAGCTGAGAAAATGAAAATTAGCAATAAAAATACAGAACAAAAAGACTTTTTAAGGAAAATATCATTAAAGCTTGATGACCTAATGACTATTGTTAATCTCACCTTTTGAAGTATATTTTCATTTTCTTCTTGTAACACATCTATCTAAAGATCACAAAAAAGAATTACTTAATTGAAAAGGTTAGACATCACAAATTTTGTATAAATTGAAGTTGAAAACTATAAGACCTAAGGGCATAACTATGCTATAAGAAGCAAAAAGAAAAAAAAAAGTTTACAAACAGCATTCTTAAAGTATAGTCAAATTTTTAAGCATGTAAACAAGAAAATACCTCATATTGAAGAGTAGATGGTGAATGTGGAGGACAAGACTCATTGATACTTATGTTTCCCAAGTCAAATGACATCATATAAAATATTTGGAAATTAAAAAGGAAAAGAAATAACATGTAGAAGAACTAAGATTTACAAAACATGTGACAAAGATTATTGCATTAAAAAGGTTCATATAGGGGCAATGCTAGCACAAAAAATTTTATATCAGATGAGAAGTACCATCTAACCATGTTTGATTGTTTGGACTTCAAAAATTTACAAGCTCACATGAGTATATACACAAAACTATATTGGAGAAACCTTGCAAAAACCAATTTGGCAGTAGAGACCACATCAATGAAGTTCATTTTTTGTTTTTACTATTAGAAAAAAAAATAAGAGCCGTGGTGTATATTTTTGTTGAGGAATGTATTTGTTGATATGCAAGGTAAATGACTAAAGCAAATGTATGGTTATGAAGAATTTAGACTCAAAGATCTTTATCTTAATAGATCTAAAATTGAAAATATAAAATATAAAATAATGAAATTATGATTAAAATGAGAAAAAATGTAATTGGTGAACATTAAATAAATCAATTAAAATTTCCATTATCTCAAGCCTGTATTCCAAATTATGCAAAGAAATTGATGAGAATGTCAATAATAAGATCTAAGAATATTAAAGAAAAGAAAGGTCCTTTTTTACTTGCTATGGGGATTACATGTTTGTTTTCTTTTTTTTACTTTCTTTTTCCACATGCATTTTGTTAGTTCCTAATATCAAATTTTGGTCACAAGAAATTTAATTTATTGTTAAAGGGATTTAATCAAAATTTTCATTTAGAGGTTGTAAATCTTGCTTGGGGCAATTGCAACCACATATGATTTCACTAGGTTTTTCTTAAATCCAGTTCACTAGTTGTAATGTTTTGAATGCATGGTTACTTTATGTTACCGATTGAGTTTTCTATGGTTCTGTTGAGATGATTTCTTTGTAATTGGTTGTTCTGTATTCTTCAGGCCTTTTTGTTGCTGCAAGAGGTAAAGAATGAGAGGACCATGTTGCTTCAATTTTTCCTAACAACTAAGACTAGTTTTGACATGTATTACCTAATCTTGGTATGTACATATATTATACATGTTATGTTTTAGATGAATACATAAAAAATTAATTTTAAATTTATATTTCAATTATCCCTTTTAAAACTTTTTTTAATAATAATGACTACAGAAATATAACTTACATTCATGAGACTTATAACTTTGCCCACACATGACTTTATGATTTGTTGGCCATTACTTGATTTGGCACATTTATCATGCTACAAATCTCTAAATTTTCCAATACCTATTATTGTTGAAACACATCTCATGTCATTCTTTTAATTTTGGGTTTTGTAAAAATGCATAAGATCTTTACTTTATCATGCTTTTCATTCAATAATGTCACACTTGAGCATATAATAGCAATTTATTAGAACAATATACTCATTTTTCTCATTTTTTTAAAAATTTTCTAACAATAAATACTACATGAAAATGAATTCTTAGAACTTCTTAGCTTTACCTAAAGCACATACCTTTATGTCACCCAGCCGTTACTTGATGTGACACATCCAATTTTAACAAACAACCAAAGCCTAGATGTGGAGGAACACACCTTGGTCTGACTCATAACAAAAACCAGCGCATGCCAAGCTCAGAATAAAGATGAAGTATCGGCTTATTGGTAAAGAATCAAGAAGCATGTGTCAAATCATCATTAATGAAAAAGAGGCACTCCTCCATCTTTTCTTTCCAAACTCATCACGTTAGCATTTCTTGTGGAGTTAAACTTGCAAACGAAATCATTGCACCTCTCTCTTTGTGAAATCAGATAGCCGAAGACCGAGAGAGGTCCGGCTCATCGTCCTTCTTTCACAATGATCACGTCTACTACAGTAGACCGATAGTGATCGGTTCAGTTGTCTCCCGCCCAGGATCCCGGTTTCTCCCCAACAACAAATTGACAATCTTCACATCTCCTATAATGGACATGCTTTTAAAAGAGATATTTTTTTAATTTATATTTAAATTGGTTAATCATAGATTTTTTTCGAAACAAAATAAATTTGTGTTGACCAGTCTTGATTATTAGTCCAAAATGTTGTCAACCTTCATTGACCTTAACACCCAAACTCAATTTTTCAAGACATTCGGCCTTGGGGCTATTTTCCTATTAGCATTTGGGTCATTCTCTTACTAACTTTGGGCATTTCTTGATATGCCAATGGGTGTTATTTGAACTAGTGGCAAACATAGTAAGTCTCCAAACTAATTTTTTTGTCACTTTTGACCTCATTGGAGTATAGTAACTCTCAGTAACATCTTCTATTTCACTTATTTTAATTGAGCCACACAAATGCTAGAAGACTCATAAAGTTTTGTCCATTATAATTATTATAATTTTTGTAATTAATTTAATTAAATTTTTTAATCAATATCAATATTGTAAAAGTCTATAATTATTCAAAGATAAATTATTCTATGTTTAATTATAAAGGTCCTCATGTGAGGATAAGTGAAAGATGCTTTTCGATCTAGGAGAATTCTCTAGATTCTATTGTATTAGTCAGCACTTGTTAGTTTTGTTAAGGGGGAGACTCACGAGATATGACTCTACCTTCAATTCAATGTTTTGTGATTTCTTCTTCTCTCTCTCTCTCTTCTTGAGAGATATTTCTCTTTTCCTGTTATTGGAGCTTAATATTTGTTGTTCATCTTCATCAGTTTCAAAATCATTTTGAATTGAAAAATATAGGACTTACATAATAACATAATAGAAAAATATTATCAGTTTCAACATAGTAACATAATAGAAAAATATAGAACATACATCATCGATGATTCAACCTTTGCAACTCTCCTATAAAGGCACAACTCTGCTTCTCAGTTTTCTTATACGAAAAAGATCATTGGAGCACATATGTTCCCTTGAACTTAGCCTCTATTGGGCCTACTAGACCTATTTATATGCCGAGACAACAAGGTCGTGGCGACCTGAGCTCCTCAAAGCTCACTATTGAATTAAGCTTGGGAAGTGAGGGTGCTCAAAAGCATTTTTTATCCTACACATACCATGAGTGTTGAGAATTTGAAAATCTTATTCCCATGGGTTTTGGTATGACATCTTTATAAAACACCTAAATATTATATTTTTTTACAAATATATCATCTTATTTAATAATTTTTTATAATGATATCTAGAAATTACATATATACCCCATCAAAATCTAATATTTATAAATATATGATTCACTAATTAGTTTTAATTTAAGAAAAAATTTCTAAAATTATAAATTTAACATGATGCTTTTTATACTTTAATATTTATAAATTTATCAACTACTAATTAGATTTGACATAAATTATAATTTCTAAAATTTCAAAGCTATCTTACATGTCCATTTGATAATTACATTTATACATGTATCTTTAACAATTTATAAGAAATTTTTTAGATCTTTAAAAATTACAAACTCAAATGTCATTGAGTTCATCTCCCAAGAGTTCTATTTATTGATATACTCAAACAATATATTTTTTACTAAGTTTGAACTTATGATATATTATTAGCACTTTATTGTTATTTTAATATTTTTATATAAAAATAATATACTTTAAGAAATTAATTTGATTAAGTTTAATAAAAATTTGTCACAATCTTTTTAACTTAAATATAAAATTTTTCTATTTTATATAGCTTGAGATTTGAGGGTTGTTACATTTAAGATTAAGTTAAGGGCAAAAAACATTTAACTAGGGGAGAGGTGGCAGGCTTTGATTCATAAATCATTGTTATGGTGTCAATAAGATGATAATGTGAAGCATTATAAGGTATAAGATTTGTGAAAATGGAAGCAAAGTGGTTATGTCAAAGAGTGATACTAAGAGCCACAAGGGGCTGTCAATTAGAAGAGAGGGATTTGGTGTTGTCTTTCTTGCTAGAGCTATTAAATTTACTTATATGCCCCTTTAAAGTATAAGAAGAAATAAATATGGTAAAATATTTTATTTGTTATTACAATAAATTGAAATGATTGTTGGTGGATGAAGGAGAAAGATTACAAACTAATGAGGTGAAAATGTAAGGAACTTTGCTTGCTTCTTAACCAAAAGTGTTGAGAGATTCTCTTTCAAATAACAATATCATAGATTCTTAGTCACCATTTTAGCTTACTTATCTAGTTTCTTACAAATGATGTTAAAAGATGTTAATGTCAAATTTAGATTCAAGGGAATCAACAAAAATTAAGTAAAGATTTTTATTTAGTGCGATTAAAAAAATAATTAAGTAATAACTTGGGGTCTCCTAAATTTGGATCACAAAGGAGGATGAGAAAAACTAAGGGAATAAACTAAAATTCTATTCCTCTTTAGAAAAATGTTTGTTCTTCAAGTATGCAAATTTATTTCTTTTAATTGAGCCCTAAGTGTCACCTCCTATTTGAGTTTGTGCATCAACAAAGAATGACCAAATATTATCTTTCTTCTTTTATTTCCATGGAGGATGTGTTGCATGTAGTGACACAAGACATTATCAAAAGGATATTTAAACTTTACACTTACCTCCTTAGGTGCTGACATTACTAGAAGACATGGGTACGAGGTAGATGTACCACAAAAAATATTTTAAAAACTTTAAACCCATACTAAAGCGTAGAGCAATCCTAATGTCACCAATCAAATTCAAAACAATACTCCCTTCTTTTGTTTAATAAATTATTAATATATAGTAATTATCTTTTGTATTTAAATATTTTCCATCCTGAAACTGCATAAGCTCCTTAGCTTGGTTTTTCTGAGCTTCCCTTTGAATAGGGTTTTTTTAATTGATCTGTAGAAATGGTGACGGCGACGAACCTCCTTTTATCGGATTCCTTCTCTGCATTTGGAAAGGCAACTGATAGGCTGAGCCTTCCTCTGCTTCAATCCAGGACAAAGCTGCTCTCAGAAGGATACGAGGCGGAGCTTCTCCTTATCTACGACCACTTCGAATCGTCCCTACATCTCTTCCTTTAGCAATCCATGCTCAGTTCATTGTTGAACCCGGTGGTCTCAAAGGATCTAATTGACCTCACGATGTTCCTGGTGCACACGAACGCATACTATCCCTGACGCCTCACTGATTTTCCTCATTAGTCTCTCATCTCTTTCAATCCAAAGTTCAGACCCTCCCGTCTTCCCTTCGTTCCAATATAGCACAAGCCATCATCCTCCTTGTAAATGGGAAAGGTTCGTTATTTTATTTTATTTTTGGGTCAAATCCATTATAGTGTTCGGTACACTTCAATTTCGAGGGCCACCATTATCCAACATATTTCTGTTGAGCATTTTAATGGTTGGAAATATCTTCTGTTTGCACAGATTAAAGTTATGTTTTGAACTCGACATTGGAGAAAATGGGAAACTTCCACTTCATTGAGCTTTAAGAGAAGATTATAATTGTTGATAAGTTGTTCGGCTTGATTTGGCCTTTCTAATTGTTGATCAAGATAATAATTTGATTTCCCTCTACAAAGAACAAAATAGGAACTTTTTTCCCATGATTTCTTAAATATAGAATCCTAACAATTTCTTGTGAGGCTGTATATTTCTTTTGTTAGATTCGTATATTAAAAAGGTTTAGGCTGCCAACACCAAATTCATATTCTGTTATTATAATTACAGGAACAGTCCTTTAACACATCAAGTGAGGTTAGATACATTGATTCTAAGATGCTATTGTTTCTTTTCTTTAACTGCCTTTCTTCTGGATCCAAAGTTGTTAAAGCTATTTCCAATAGTCAATAGTAATTGTTTTTGCTCTATATTTTTTCCTTTTTTATAGGAAAGATTTAGTAACCTACTTCTCTTATAGAATCACAAAGTAAACTTCTTAATATAACCAAACCATCTAGATTGATTTTTTTTAGGCTTGTCTTCAATTGGTATAATGTCAACTTTCTTCGTTATAGTAAGTTACTCTTCAAACTTAAAAGCTTTATCTCTATAGCAATTATTCTATTGTGTTTTTGTACTCATACATTGACATTTGATACCATTCAATCTTATAAATTTTCCTTTATTCTTGAGTGTGATATTTTGATGGCACAACACTCAGAAGTATGTTTTTTTCGTCTTATTTGTTCGGTGCTTGGATCATATTAGTGACATTTTTTTGTTAATTTTTCTATCATTTTGAAGTATAGGCTCAAAAAAAGTAAATTTTGTATTGTTCCTTTTATAGGATAACTATTAAAATCAATATGTTTTTGGAATTAATTGTCTAAATATAAATTCCTTACATTTATTATAAGAACTAGAAATGCGATACCATTTAAATTTTAGAGTCATTGTTCATAGACTAAGTTTTTTTATCTATTTCCTTAGTCTCAGTTTTGATTTATCTCTTTGCTTAATCTTATCAATTAGTATAAAATTATTAGCAAAATGTATTATAATGGTGTATCTTGAATTTTACAATTGCATCAATAATGAGTGTAAAATTAAAGCTGTCTTTTACTACTATTGTTAGAAAGTTTTATGAAAGGAGGAGTGTAAAAGTACTTATGAAATATTATCTTTTTATGTGCAAAAAAGGGAGTTGTGAGAAATTTTCAAAATGTTTTTGATGCTTTTGGTGCACAGGTAGGAAACATTTTTGAAATTAAGTTTACAAACACATCAAAGGACTTAAAGCATAGCCGTAATGAAATTCAATTGTAATTCAGAAATTTTGAATATGTTCTCCTTAGGCCTACGAAATTATTTTAAATATATGCAATTTTAATTTATTTTTATTCTTTTCTAATGCCTTATCAATATAAAGCCTCCTTATACACTCATCATTGCTTTGTTATACATGTTTTTCATAATTTCAATATGTACAATGCTAGCTTCTTTTTTTTTCCTTTTCTAATGCTTTTTTGAGCATATGAGATAAATATCATAATAATAATTAATTTGAGTTCATGATGATTCCCTTGTAGAATTAAGAAAACGGTTTTTTTTCTTTGAAGTAATGATTGGAAAATATTACAATCATTTTATGTTCTTCGTTAAACTCTTTAATCCCATGACAAACATTCATTATATAATTGTCTATAGGCTTAACCAAAATTGTACTAACCCATTTCTATTTCAATTCTTACTAGTGTATTGAAGCTTGAATCCTAAAATTGGTAATACTTTTGTTTTCTGACAATGTGCCTAGCTTTTTGAACAATAGTAACATTTATCTTCTTATAAATCATGATATTAATTTAGTGAAATTTATGATTTAATTCTATTTTTTGAATTATTTCTTTATACGTATCCATCCATGATGGTGCAAGAATCCTTACTTCTTTCCAATTAACTCATTGTTGATATAACCATCTTTGTTAATCTTTTAGTATATTTAGACAATATATCACATTACTTATAGGAAGTCCTAAGCATTAGCTTTAACACAATTTTGGACATACATTGCCATGGTTTGGCTACCTTGAGGACAATGGAGAGGTGCAAGTCATAGAAGTAAATGGTTGGGAGGCGTCCGAGATTAATGGAAAGATACATCATAGAGTAGCCTAAATGTCAACTGAAAGAATTGGGAAGGAGAGATGGATAAGTGGGGGTTTTAAGTGTATACTATAAGTTAAGAGAAATGGCTTATGTGAAATATTTTACCAACTTTAAATGCCTAGATGATGGCTATCAAAGTTTATGGGCTTAAACCAAATGATATTAAAATAACAAAAAAGGAATTTTTTTTCATAATATTATTTAGTATTGCAAGACGTATGTTGTTCCAATGATTCTACAAATATTGAAGTTCTCTACCATGTTATTGATTTTTCTTGTTTGTTTTGAAAGTTTATGCTTTTAATAATGATTTTCTTATTTGTATAGGCATATTGTTGAATTGGATGTGCCTCTTGAATTAAATATGGACCGTTAGATCGTTGGTGATCGCAACCTCATAAAACTTGCATTTTCCTATGTTGTGCACAGTATTCGACACATGAAAAAAAAACATAGAAATGAAGCAAAAAATAAGAAGCTTCAAAATATTCTTTTCTCATTGCTATAGATGTGATGTCATATATACTCTATTTTTGTAGATTTTTCTTAATTTTGTCGATTATAATAACTGATGTATGATTTGTTGTTTGAAAATTATGGTTTGATGATCGAACTGTTAATGCTATTTGCAAAAGCATGCTTTCACAGTTTTTGAAGGTTGATATTTTCCTTATCTCTGCAATTGGTTAAGTCCCATTAGTTATCTTATTATGCCTTTTTTATTGTTTCTTTTTGTCGAACACATGGTCATGGTATCGGCTCTATGTTTCCTTATTGGTTATTAGCGTGATGATGATGATGGTGAAGCCTCAAGTGATTAGGATGATCAATATATCAAAAATCCAAAAATCTTTCTATTTATAAGCATGCAGTTGGTGTCTACAATTTATTTTTTTTGCTTTCTTGTGTGGAGTGATGAAGATGCAATAAGCATGATGTGATGTCACAGTTATTCCATATGTTAATCTAGGTGTTATTAAAGCCCATGATATGTTGTGGTGTTAAGGGTCAGCAAACAATGATTGACATATATTGCACTTTAACTTTGAGATGATGATGGGGCTTTCAAAATATTTGCATAAGGTCTTGGATTTTGGATTGAATAGTTTATATTGAAACTATTATGAAAGTCTTGATTCAATAAAGGAAAAGCCTTTTGGTTCTAATTGCAGAAGTTTCAACCGAGTTTTTAGTTTTTAAATTTTATGTCCATTTCCATCTACAAGGATAGTCATTCCAGCAAGTTATTCTTTCATTTGACTAATAAAAGCTTTTTATTAATGTTCCAGAAAACCTAAAGAATGAAAAGCTAAAGTGTTATTCTAATCATGTCATTGCAGTTAGGTAAATTGGCTAAATTTCTTTAATATTGTTCAATCTGACTTGAGGACATTCAATCAGTTTTTTGTGCCAAGTCATTGACTCAAAGTTTGTGCTTTGGTTAAGACATGCTTGAGTTAGTATAAGTGCTTCACTCTATTTTTAACATGTTTGAATGGAAAGCTATATCCACTCATTCACTGAAGTTTATGCTATTAAATTGAAAAAGATGTGCTATTTCCACTAAAAGATCTCAATAGTCTCTCAAGCTTTTGTAGGATTTTGTTTTCTTTTACCTACAGTCTATGTGATTACAAAAATGCTGGTGATGGTAATTGTATTGCAAGGAAAAACTTGACTTATGGAGCACTTTCATTGATTAACGCATGTTCTGTATGATCATTGCGATAGAATTGGGTTAGGTACAAGAATTCCTAAATATTTTTCTAATAGTGATATCTTTGTACATATTTGGGCACAACACAAGGGCACTACTTCGAGAAAGAAAAAGAAAAAGGCAAAATTGATACGTGTTTTTTGCGGTATGAAAAGGCAGCAACGTCAATCATCAAAAATGAAGTAGCACACTCCAACCCTCCTCTTATTCATCTTAAAGATGCACTGGTTAATAAACCTTGAATTGAAGTCCTGTTTTGTTTTTTGAAAATTCTTGTTCCAAGCCATAATTCATACTTTGTCTAACTCCACAGGGCTTTGTTGAGATGCTCTTCTCTCATCTTCATGTATGCAATGAACGATTTTAGGTGGTTAGCTTTTTTGTCGATCTTCATGTAGTTATTTTGTCTTTAGTATGCAGGCACCTATTAGATAATCATATTTGTACTTCTTTGTCGTGATTTCTTCAATAATGGTGTTTTCTCCCTATTGTTAATGATGTATGCTTCCCCTTGGTTGAATGGTGATACTTACAGTTTGATGGTAGTTTTTTGGTTCTCTTAGATTTTCCCTTTTTCATTCTTATCTTATCATTTTTTTTTCTTATTTTTAAACTTCTTTTTGAGGCTCCAAATTGTTTGCATGGGTGTTTTGGGGGTCATTATTATATATATAACTGAAGATTCAATAAGGAACATTGAATTAGATTCGTAGTTCTTCTGTATCATTAAAAACTACTTAATTTTAAAATTTGTAATTGTACAATATTATCTAGTATTTTTAAATATTGTCCGAGTTTTTTACGTTTGTAAACATGCTAACAAAAATATGAAAAGCTTTAAAATGGGTCCATGTTTTGGTCAAGCGTGGTTAATACCAGATAGAGCACAATATATCAGCCTTTCAAGTAAAAACTGTTAAATATTCCTGTAGTTGAATTCATATTTTTTTTAACAAAATGGTCTAATTTCAAGGTCATGATCTATTGAATAGTAGCTAGCACTTCCTTTTATGATCTTTTTAATTTTAAAAATCTTTATTGAGAATTGTTGAAATTTTGTTTGAAGCCTATGGTCACAAATGGCAATTGCCAAATTAATTGCTTTCTAAGATTAGAATCGTGCTTCTTTGCATATTCATTTTGATTCTTCTTTTGGTTGCTCAAAGATTGAATTGTAAAGTGGATAACTTTTTGGGGCTAGTATAAAATGTCGTCAAATATATTGGATCGTGGTGTGCATTTTTCCTACTACAACAATTTTTAAGAGTTCTGATTGAAGAAAAATTTTAATCTCAATTTCTTGCCACTACTAATTCCTTGAGTACATGGCAGCCTATTACATTTCATTTCCCTTTTTGAAGTGACTTCTATTTTGATATGAATGCAGTGAGATATTCATAGTAGATAGTAATACTAAGAATGATATGTTTGGTTTTGGATTCCATTAACTGCATTTGCTAGTGGAGCAATTTTAGTTATGGATGGACTAAATTTAATTCCCTGTCAATTTGCAATTCGGGTAAATAGTGAATCAATTTGTGCATGATCGTTCTTGTCCTGAGGTTTTTTATACTCTGTTTAGATATTGAATATTTTGTCAATACTGAGTGGCTTATTGATTTCAATCAGGTGCTTATGTTCTATTAGGCAATTGTTGTTGGGTTAAATGTGGTATGTGAGATGTGCTTGAGGATGCCATTGGTATGTGTTCTATTCTTCTGATTAGGTTTCTGTTGAACTTGTTATGCTTTGAATAAATTTTATTTGTCAATTGTTTTGGACTATTGTCATGTATTTTGTGTTGTTTTAATGGATGTTTTTGTCCTTGCTTGGTTTCCTTTGTTATGAATTTTTGTGTCGAACTTAGTTTTTTCACAGACGGTGCTAGCTTGCATGTGGCTCCCCTTGAAAGCGACAGCACTGTATGCCTTTCTGCCAGCATCCAATTTGGTGCAGGTGAAAAAGAGCTATTAGTAAGACAACAGTGTCCATGCACTCCTAAGGTTCACATTTATTGTATTAGCACTTTTGATGGTCTAATTGTCACTCCCCGTTTGGCTTAATATTAAAATATACCAACAATATCTGAATACCATACAATAAAGAGACCATGTGGCAAATCTAAAGGACACAATTCCAAAATTGAGTGGGGGTGATAAAAAGCATCAAATATCCAATATAATATCTTAAGATAAAATAATAGCATAGAAAGTAGCAAACGTAATCTCAAGCTATCAAATGAAAGATAAGTTGAAAAGTATATAAATGTATTTTTTGTTAACTAAGTATAACAATTTTGTGCACATTTAATTTCTTTCACAAAGTTTAAAAAATAATATGTTATTTAATTCAAAATCTTAAGTTATACTACAAGAACCCTTAGTTTTGTATATGCATATATCTTGCCTTATAATATAAGTAAATAAGCATAATATACTTAATTTGTAAACTACTAATTGTAAGAAGATAAAATAATATGGATGTGTGGTTAAATAAAGATGGAGCAATAATTAAGAATAATATATGCTATCAATAAATGATATAAAATGCTGAATCTTTGTTTATATGCTCATAATACACGTAATTGTCGCATAATATTAATATCCTATATTATTTTTTTATTGTTCTCATATTTGTATTCATTTAATTTTATTTTTAAAAATTTTTTACTTATTTTTGAAATATTTTTAATTTTTTCATAGGATCACTATCCTCACTTAGGATTCCATATCAGATTATTTATCATGGAGCCATCGCTCTCATTGCCTAGTATTTGGTAGTCACATGGTGCTGTACTTGTCGTGCTATGGCTCACAATTTAGCTAATACAGACAATAGTGGTGATTGTATCATATACCATTGTACCATTGCAAGCATTGTTTAGAATCCTATATTCATGGTGAAGGGTTTTTTTGTTTTTTCGTATCTCATAATTTAGGTACCAACAATACAAAAGGTGATCATCTCACATCGAACAATCACGAGATGGGGTCATAGACAAATCATCACATTCTTATTTCATTATTTTCGATGTTCTAGATTTTTTTAGTTAATCATTCTCTCTTTTTTTAATTTCTTTTTCTATAATATATTTCTATATTTTATTTTAATTTTTAATTGCCATGTGTGTGTATACAATTATAGTATATTGTCATATAAATCAGAACATATGTATAGATAAATATGTTATGTAGTATGCTCATATCACAGTACATCACAATCCAAAATAATATTTTAAAATAATTTAAAAATTTAACTAACTTATATTGTAGTTTTAGTTTGTTCATATGATGACTCTTTTATGTCACTTTTATTGCCTTTTCATTTTTTTAGCTTTTTTTATAATTTTTATTACATGCTGTTAGTAATTATTTATATTTTATTAATAAGATTTTTGAAATGATTAGACATTATTTTATGTTTTTTTATTATTTTTCTAAGCTATATATTTTTATACAATAAGTATTCACAAACGTAGTTACAAAATATTTTTAAATCCTTCTTTTGCTTTACGGAACCATTGCCCACATTGCTTAGTGTCTTCTACTTATGATGATAGTGTCCTTGTGGTACCGTGGCTCATAATTTTTATAGTAATGACAACAGGGTTGATCTTATCATATATCACTGTAACATTGCCCATAATTCAAGTGCCAACGATTGTAAAGGTGATTCTCTCTTTTCGTATGGTATATTTTTTCTTGTCATATTGTGCCATTAAGCCTATTGTATGGTATGTGACATAAACTTTCTTAACAACACTACCAAATTAATCCAGGTATTTGGTCACTTCAAAACGATCGCTTGAGTAGCTCAATAGAAAATTTAACAACATTCCAAGGGAGGAAAATCTCATTCAAAAGTATACTTTAACAGTTCTTTTTATGCAATTCAAGATATGAGCTCTTTTATGAAACTCTTTTCCCAGATTGAAGTAGTTTCTACTGTGACTTTCTTAGGTGAAGCATTGCTTATTGCAGCCCTCAAGACCCAAGCACAAGCTATTATCTTTTCTTTTCTCCCATGCTCTTCTTTTTTTTCTCAAACCTCCTCATGCGTAGAGCATAGCTAAAGAGTATTGGGGAGGGTAAGCTTATTCTTTTTATAATAATAAAGAGGATTATATAAAATATTGTTTTAATTTTCTTTTTAACAGTTTATAAAAAAATCTAAAAGACTTCAAAAAATCAAAAATAATGTACTGGCAAATATCTCATTTCAAGAGTTTCTCAATGGTTTGCCCAAGTTTCAAATCTCACTATTAGCCACATGATATTTTTTTGAGATGCATCAAAATATATTGATTTCATAGTGTTGAATATGTACAGTTTACATTCAACCTTAAACACACAAATGCAAATGTATTATATAATTAAATAATTTAGGCTATCAAACTAATGCTCCTACATTTGATGCAATTTCCTTTCAATTATACCTAAATATGCAAACTTATTTAATTAAAATGGCTTGGATACTGCCAAATGCACTTTTTGAGAGGTAAAAACATATATAAAAGACTAGTTAGTGCACATGACAATATAGTAATAAATACTAAAATTTTTCATGAATTAAACCTTTGAAAAGATGGAAACATATGTGATTTAGGTGCCTGCATATCTTAAACAAGCATTCAAAGGAAAGGAATAGTAACATGATTCAGATGCATGATAGTTAGATTGTTGGAAGTAATGCATTATGGAATTTGCACCTTTTATATTTACTCAAGCACTTCTATGACATCATGAATCCTTGTCTCTTTACATTATGATTTCCCTTTATATATGCATATCAGGGGTAATTTATGAACTATTTTTCAATTTGCAATTCTGATATAGAATTTTCTAATCGGCACTTAAAAAAAGCTTCTAGGTGATCAAAACCAAGGAGACGACTTATTTCTATTTATAGACAGCCAAAACTGAGCTGTTACTCTTTCATTATTGCTCTTCATAGAAATATAAGAATATTTGGATTCCTTTATTTTTCTTACTACAGCATGAAAGGAGCAATTACCATCATCTTTCATAATTTTTTGTTTTTTTTTCATGGTGACTTAGTTGATGAATGAAGACCTTCTTCAAAACTTGGTCTTGTACAAAAAGTTGCATGAGAAAGCTGTTTCAATTGTTGCGCACTCCTTGCTCACATTATTAAGAGAGGTATGTTTTTGACTTTGTTATTTTTTTATGGAATCCTTAATGGTGCAATGGAAAAAGAATGAAAAATTTGTTATATTTTGGAAAAAAATTCAATTTTCTTTTTTCATTTCTATAGATATGCTCTTCATTTTTGGAAGATGATGCCTGCAAGTATGACAGTGATGAAGAAGGTTCAGATGATGGGGAATTGGATAATGTTTGTGACACTAAAGAATTGAATGAAGAAATAGAAGTGCAAGCCATACGTATTGATGGGCAAGATGAAGATGCTGACGATCGGAAAGAACCATCAAATAGAATGAAGAGGATGCTAGGAAATTTTGTTGAATGCCTGAATGCTGTCGATGCAAGTCTGCGTTCTCTTAAAAGACTTGTAGTAGTCAATGCTGCTGAAGTTTCAACTGATGAAGCTGATGGTATTGCTTCTAATGAAGACTTCCAACATATTAAAGAACTGAAGGTAGACTTCATCTTTTATCTTCTATATTCAATTTGCTTAACAGCTCATCGATTATCTTGTATTTATTGATAGCATGGCTTCTGCAAAAATTACCTTGTTCATGCAGATGTTCTTGACCAAGCTTTTAAATTGAAGTTAGTCTCCGTTGTTATCAAATAAATGAGCATAAGTTATATGTAGGGTCCTCAGGTCTTGACTAGAAGTTTAACTTGAGAAATCATATTCAAATGTTTATTAGGCAAATAAAGAGGCAAAGAAGGCCTTGTCTCAACATGGTCTATTAAGAAAGAATGAAGGCTATAAAGCAGCAACTTCTAAAATTCCATCTTCTAAGCAGCTAAGGGCAAAACGATTGAACCTTGTTAAACTTGAGGTAATTCCTTAACATTGTTTCTTTCTATTGGTTTGATGGCCCTTCTGATTTCACTTCTCAACGTGTATTATTCATGCATATTTCATTGCTTTTAATTGCCTGATGATGTTAATGTTGATCTTGCTTGGAGAAGTGAAGCCAAATAGTTAGTCCTATAGGTGTATTCGACTTATTATTTTGAAGATGAAATATCGATGATGTGGTTTTATTGTACACATAATTCTTCATAGAATATAACTTAATTTCATTGTTAGGGGGATTAAGTCATGTTTTATACTTTGACCATGCAATATTTGAAGTAAAATTGGGCAATAATGAGTAATTTCTAGCACAAGTAATTAGATCCAAATGGAGTTTTATTTCATCCAGCAAAAGCGCATAGTTATATTCAATCTAGAAATTAGCTAATGCAAGAATTATTACTGAGCTGTGTCAGCAATTTTGTTGTCATAAGCACGAAGGAATCTGTGCTCAATGCTATACAAATATAGTTCATAAGTTCCTACTTTTAATGTCTTATAACATGGTTGCTTTCTTTGATGTTTCTCACCAGACATAATTTGGGATTGATCTCATTGAAATGGCAGAAATACGGACAATCAAAACTTCTTGGATCTATTCAACTTTATCTTACTTTTAAGTTGAGTGCATATAGTGAAGTTTGACCCATACAAGTTGGTTTGCCATTTTTAAAACCAATTTACTAAACTTCATTGGTTAACAAATGATAATCATGTGTTGTGTTTTGGCACACATCAGGAGCAAGCTCAGCAAGCATGAGAGAGTAGCTCTCGTTCGAGCAAGCAGAGGCGATAGAGAAAAGTAGAAGGCTAAAACATTCGTGAAACAAAAAAGGATATTTCATAGTTACATTTGCCATTTTTAATTGCAAGAGCATCATCTTTATTTTTTGTTTTGTTACGTGATTTTGTTATTTTGAAGCTTATTTTTATCTAGGTTGGCTCGAGATAAGTTGCTATTATTGTTTAACCAAACTTATGGGCTAAGCAACAGGCAGAAGCAGCACTCGAAGGCAATGCCGTTGGCTACCAAAAGAGCAAGAGCAAGTCGTTCTCGTCAAGAGAAAAAAAGTGGCAAAGGCAACATGGTAAGCAGTTTAGGGGAAGAAAGCATGGAAGTGAAGCTCGGGAACTCCAATCGATTTCAGCAATCTCGGATCACATTTTTTGGTAGGACCTATATCTTTACTTAGCTTCCCTTTTATCATTCTAATTAGTTTCCAAATCGTTACAGATATATAAGCGATGTATGAGGCCAATAATTATTGATTAAGATTTTGAGTTAATTAATATTTTCCTTTTAAAGAGGTGTAAAGGATGTGTAAACCAAGGCCGCCTTGAAACAATGTTTTGAATTTCATTTAACTTTTTTATTCAGCTTCTAGTATTACAATGATGTGGACTTTTTTAAGTTTCAAAGTCTACAAATTTTTATGTGAATATGAACAAGACTTAAGTTAATAGAATAGATGCCAATACACTATTTTAAATCATAACGAAGGATAAATGATAAAAAAATTGGTTCATGATATCTGTTTAGTTTTTGAATTTTTTGCTTGTGGTTCATTAAGTATTAGATAAGTGATGTAATAACATTGTTTTGTATATTTGAGAATGAAATGTGTCAATAAGGTGTTTTTAATAAAAAAAAATACATATTAAAAGTAATGTATTTGTAGTAGAGGTTAAGAATAAATCTTAGATGTGATATTATTAGAATGATTATTCGTATGTTGTATTTCTTAAGTTTTAGAAAGTTATGTAGTCTCTTGAGTTAGTTCATGTTGATATTTGTTATAAATGAATATTTTATTTCAAAAAAATAATAGATATTATTTATTATTTTGTTATGACCTTATTCATATGAGTTGTATATCTTTTGTAGTTCATAAATTAAAGTTATTTTAAAAATATAAGAAATTTAAAGGTCTTATAAAAATAAAAAATTGGTTTAATATAAAAATTATTTGAGCTAATAAAGAAGAAAAATATTTATCTAAAGAATTTGATTTTTTGCATGAAAACATGAAATTCATAAGCAATTGTTTATTAGAAAAGTACCAAAATAAAATAAAATTGTAAAAAAGAAGATTAGAACAATTGCTGAGATTACTTACATTGAGTGAGAAAACAATTATACAATAAAATTTTAACAACTATTACTATTTTATTTTACATTTATTCTTTGATAATTTTAAATGAATACAACAACTTGAATATAAAGAGTACAAAATTTATTTTTTTTGTTCTTTCATGAAAAATAAGATTTTTTTGTCACTGATATTGTTAATTTATTATCATAAAATATTTCTATGTGATTATATTATTCTTTATGAACAAACATCCATAAATTATTTTTTTCAATAAATTATATTTTCTTTCTTTCATCTTTCTCAAAGAGTAAATGTACAAAAACTATGCTTTGAAAGACTATTTATTTTAGAGTGTCATTATCTTCAATATTATTATGAGGACCAATTTTTGTAGACCAGTTGAAGAAGAATTTGTGTTTTTATCAAAGTTGAATCTATGGACACATTATTCACACTTGTTCACCAGTCGTCATGAAAGTGGACGATTTCTTAAATACAGTTTAATAAAGGACAATAGCTTTTTGGCTGTGTCCAGCGCACCACCCGTCATGTAACTACCAATATCCAAAGTATCCACCATTCCCACTTGCTTCACAAGTAGCAAAACAAAAGTTAGAATGTTGCCTCCCCTACTGTGCATGCTCGCTCCAGTATTCTTCGCTCCTGGCATCAAAAGCTCCACCCATGCTGATGTGATCACCTACCACCTTGGTCTTCCCCAAGCACAAGAATCAGGTGCGCAAGCACTCGCACTATCTGAAACAAAGATGGATATGTGATCCATTCTATAGGTACGGTCAGCATCAGCCTGCACTCCTTCCTCTCAACCTCATCATCACTATTCACAGTCGACGTCGAATCCTCTTCATGCCATTCAATGAACTGTACCATATCTTAGCAAGCATGCCAGTGAATCAGTAGGCTCGTTCCTCTAATGGTTGCCATTATCTCTTGTCGCATCAACACAAAATACAACATATAGTTGGACAGGCACATGCATGCCTCCATCCCATGCCAAAAGCTCTTTTGCTCTCTTGACCCCATGGATTGTTGTTGTGTTTCATGAGGATGATGTAACGGGTGCAGCTCTCGGGTTTCTAATTGTAGCATAGCGGTGTCATAATGTGCCACAGTAGAACTTGCTGATCGGCTAACAAGGCTTCTGTCAAATTAAGGAATGCACGGACAACCTATACTGGGGCATCGACTTCTCGGAGGGCGGCGAGCCCTGCGTTATCGTTGAACTGCCCCCACGATATTTGTAAGCATTTCTTAGCATGTATAGTGGTGAGCTCTAGAAGAAGTTGATTGCCTTTGCTAACTTCTGTGAATACGAAGTTTAGGATGAAAATCCACTGGTCCAACTCGGGAACAATACCGTTGCCTCATGAAATGCTCTAATGGGTTGTCTAAGCTTGGATTCTATTCTGCGTGCCCTTTTTTTTATCCTCCTGTTCTTTGGATTGTCTGGTGATACATGTTCCTTTGACTGTACTACTACATTCCTAAAGCAGTTGGTGATCAAGTTGAGTTGTGGCAACTCTGAAGGCGTCCATCTTCTTTCAAGCCACAATCTTCACCTTATTCTGAGATTGAGCTGGGCAAGAAGCAAACCCCACTTGTCCAGTTTCTTAAATTCATGAAGGAAGATCACCGGCCAGTCGGAAAGCAGGAACATCAGAGAAGCCACGGTATCAAGACATATGGAAGCTCCAAGCAGGACATAAGTTATCATGATGTCACTAATGTCAAAGCCATGCTTTGGGGAGAAAACGAACAACAAGAAAGAGAGAATGATAGCAGAGGAGCAGATCACCCAGAGGATGACATCAACATGTGAGCAATTAACGACACCCTTCGTGTACATCGTATCATAAGAATAACTAAGTTCCGTGCTTGTCAGGCCCAAAACTTCTTTGACAATCATCTCCTTCAACATGTCTTCGATTACCTTTTACACGTCCATAAGTGGAATAACATCCACAAAGAAAGGCTTGCAAATGGAGTACATATCGAAAGCTTCTTTTAAAGGATTCAAGTCTCCTTTTTCATTTTCGTCTTGCACACGTGTTACAATCGTCCTACGGTTGGAAGAAATCTTGTTTAATTGACTTTGCTTGCTTGAAATGACCATGGAGCTATGGAAACCATCAGTGCTGGCTCTTTAAAGAGAGTAAGATCGCTCTGCACACTTGACAATGGTTACGAAGAATATGAGCAGGGTGGGAGCGAGCAGGAGGTTACTTGGAAGAGACTAGAACAGAACATAGAGGGCAATGATGCGCTCGTAGGAGGGGCAAGAATGTGTCGAGCTCACAGCTCATTGTCCTCCATGGAATAGGCAGTGATGGTGTCTGGGCCACTAAGGTGAATCAGAAGGAAAGGCACCCAAAATGCGGTGATAGCGTTATTGCTCTTGTCGTCCACGCTGCTACTTAGCTGGTCAAGAACGAAGTTGGCAACCCAGTTGGCAAAAAGATAGTTGCTTCAAACAACCATTCTTATCCATGTTCTTTATGCTAAGGTGTTTCTCAAACATCCAAGGAAGATGAGCACAATTTGTATCACAAGGCTTACCATTATCAAAATAAGTACATCCCACTTGCTCCAGAGTTTCTTATTTTTTTTCCAGAATATCCATTAATTTTGTGTCTTCTGTGAGATCAACTGATTGCAGAAAGTAAAAATAATTTCACATTCTCCATTCATTTCAATCTCCCTGCTCCATTTTCCAACTGGTGAGTGTCAATATATATTTGAAGGAGAACCCAAACAAGTTTGAAGCAACAACAAAAACATGATAAACTTTCTCGTGTCAAAACAGCAAGATATATATATTTGTTTAGGGGACACCTCCAATTTATAATTGACATGCAAAGGTTAAATAAATTCCTTCCTTGTGTGGGAGACCGCTAGATAGTTCACATCCATTCCTTGATGCCTCTCAACTTTCTTATAGTCATTCTAAAAAAACTTACCTGATCGATGACTCAAACCTTTGCAACTCTCCTCTATAACACAACTTTGCTTCTTAGTTTTCTTATATGAAAAAGCTCATTGGATTGCGCCTACTAGACTTATTTATAAGCCGAGACAAGGTCATGATGACCTAACTCTTCAAAGCTCACTATTGAATTAAGCTTGGGAAGTGAGGACAGTTAAAATCATTTTTTATCCTACCCATACCATAACTGTGGAGAATTTGAAAATCTTAGTCCCCATAAGATTCGACATGACATTTTTATAACATACCTAAATATTCTATTATTTACAATTATATCATCTTATTTAATATTCTTCTATAATGATATCTAGAAATTACATAACATATTGCCATTAATGTTGTAGAGGAAAATATTATTCATTAGTGTTAGAGTACAGTATGCACAATTTGTGCTTGCAATAAAAAATGCACAACATATTGTACGTTAGGTTATAAAAGTTAAGGAATCATCAATAATATAGGATTAGTCGTAGAGTGGTTTTACATAAAACATGTAATGCAATGAATATAATGTATTACAAAATTTTACAAAATATATAATACATTAAGTATAAAATATGGCATGCTAATACTATAGTAGGGGGAAAAATAAAGATGATAATTTGAGTGAAATTATGTATATATATATATATATATTTAAAATATTATTTGGTGATAAATATGCACATTTATATTTGTAAAAAAAAAAGAAATAATTTGAAGAAGATGTTTTCGTAATAAATTCAATTAGTAAAACTTTTAATTATGATATATGCACAATATTAAATTAATATATAAAATGTTTCATAATTAAGATATTTTTCATATTATTTATTATTTTTTTATTCTTACATAGAATATGATTTTTCTAAGAGGTTGTTTATTATTTTATTAGTATATCATTTTATATTTTAATAACATTTATATTTCATGATATGCATGATAATATATATGTTTTCATGAAATAATGCATACAAAAATACAATTTTGTTATTGTAATATCTTAAAATTTTGTTCTATATAATAGATTGCAAAACTTGAGATTTGATTGATATAATTGTAATTATGAGAATTTAAAGAACAATAAAATTATTTGTTAAAATAGTACATTTATTAATTAAAAGAAAATAATAATAATTTTATTTTGAGAAGTGTGTCATAGTTTTGAATGAAAATAAAATTTTATGAAAGCATATAATTAAAAAGAACTCTCCTTGAAGAATGTAGTTGTAGTTTGCTAATAATGTTTTATGACCTACATAATTAATTACAATTTTTTGAATAATACATATATATATATATATATAATGGATATTTAACTATCAAATAATACTTTTTAATTTAAGCCAATTTTATCTTTAACAAGATTGTGTTAAATAAGTTATTACTAAAGGTTTTAGGTAGTTTAGAGATGTAGCTAATGAAAGAAAAATGGAGGAAGAGAAGGAGAAAAAGTGAAAATAAAGAGAAGAGGGAAGAACAAAGTTTCAATTCGAGAGGACAACAAGAAAGGGAAGAAAAGAATTGTGTTGGCATAAGGAGAGTAGCATGGAAGACAAAAATGAGACTTACTATTACTATAAGAATAAAGAAGGGAAAGAATGTATTAGAAAGCTACTACAATGAGTGAAAATAGGGCAAAAAAAGTTGAAATTATATTTTTTATTGATTTTATTAATTTTAATAATGGAATTAAAGGTTTTATTTTATTATACAAGAATTCTATGTAATTAATTATGGGGGTTTTGAGTTGTCTTACAGTCAAATATAGTTGAGTTTAAGCCTTATGGTTTTGTTTGGATGTGAGTCTACTATATGATTAGACTCAATATACAATATGGTTATCAATAATTTTTTTAAGGAGTTAATAAACCTATCATACAATTAAGAGAATATATAACACAATTAGAGTTAAGTTGGTTTAAGAAAAAAGCTTATTGTGTGGTCCAACAATGTCGTCATATCATAGTTGGAGTGATCATGATCATGGGTTTCTCATACAATATGATTAGATAAAGGTCAAAGAGTAAGATGGGCTTCTGATAACCATATTTAGGGAGTTGAAGGAATCATACTGTTTGATGGAGAGGCCATATAATACAATAAGTGAAGAATTAATAACAATGATTTAGTGAGATGCCAATTGTACAACACAATGGGGGAATCATATAGTTTTTTTAATAGTAGAGAAACTAGAGAGAATGCTTTGGGTTATATAATATTAAATAATTTTAGATATTTTCGTTATTAAAGATTATATAGTAACTCATGTGCATGCATCTATGGGTTTGTAAAAAAATAAAAGAAAAGAAAAGTGGATTAAGAATAATCACCATAAATTTAGGTAGAAAAGTTTGATAATGGTAACATAAAAATAATATTAAATTAATAGATAATTTATTATTAAATTAAGATATCTTATATGCTATTTTATATAGTGTATTATGATATATGACATAGTTATCTTGATAAGAAGTATTCGTATTACGTTGGCTCATAGTTTTTAAATTTCTGTGGATCTTTTATTTGTTTATTTTATGATAAGATACATATATTAAATCATAGAGATAGCATGAGGAATGGTTTATATTAGAAAAATAATATATATATTTTATTTTAAGTTATGTCATGATATTTAAAAAAAATTTAGATTAACTAAAATTAAATAAACAATAATATTTATTTTTCTGTTACACCCTTATGTTTGATGAGTCAAGAATAAATTTTTATATCTCATATGGGCTTGCTTTAAGTGAAACTATTAATATTCAATTAAGTGAAGTTATGAACTTTAAATGTCTAAAATTGTGGTCTTCAAGACTCTTGGAGTGATGGCAAGCTTCAAGGTAATTGAAGGCATGCACCAAAATCTTTATACTTGAATATCTCTTTATTTTTCTTGAATTTGCTATGTCCAAATTTTGAGATGATGTGGCACACTATTAGTATTAATATTTAAAAATGTTATAAGTTTAATAATTTTTAAATTTTGATTTTTGTGCCAAAGATTGATGAAAAGTATAAACATCGATATTTTATTTTTTAAAATTATTTAGGATTAATTTTTCATGAATTTCCTTTCATAGACAATTAGGACACTTGTAATACTATCATAATATAAATTTTTTTTGGTATACTTATATTCAAAACTTTGACACCAAAATTGTCACAAATCATTACAAAACCACTTTAGTCTCGAGAATTTTCACTGTAGCATTGAGCAGGTTGACCTGACCCGACGGCTGATCCATCCAAACTTTAAGGTTTTAAAAAATAAAATAAAGTAAAAATTTTTTGATAGTCCTGAATGGGGCAAGCGAAGCCCAAATGCCGTAGGCAGAGCCGTTGAACGGAACAAGTGAGAAATCAGCCCGCAACTACTGAACTAAACAAGTGTGACCTCAGCCCGCAGAGAAAGTTGACGAGAACAAGCATGAAATCAAGCAAACTAGGACAGAACGATGAAATCTTGGTCGAGGAAGGGGGAGCCAACCCCAAACGGCTCGAGAGACTAATGACCCAAAAGTGTTATAAAGAGCAATGGCGTAGACATTTGGACGATGTGGGACTAAACTTCCACTCGATTGTCGAAGAAGGCGGAAGGGTAGATGCTATCGGACGGGTTAGATTAATTAAGACAAATTGCTACATGATAACAGAGTAAAACACTAAGCTGGAGATTCAAAACCGAGCCAGATCTGCAAGAGGTTATGGAACCACTATAGTAAGTTTCTACTTTAGTTGATTTTTGGACAAATTATTTTAATACATCCAGGACAACCAACGAGCCATCCAATAGCCCAGATCAAGGCCGCCTAGATCCAATGGCCAGGATTGATCACAAAAGTTAAATTCGAGATTGAATCAGAAGCATCCATTTCAAGCTCCAAAAGGAACAGTGACTCCTTTGTGTCTGTTACCCAAATGGCTAGTTCATTTTAGAGTCCTTGGGAATGGATTTAGAGCTCAAATTAAGCTCTATAAATAAGAAATGATGAAGAACTCCTAGAGGTTACTATTGTTAAGATTTCAAAGCTTTCAAATCATAATATCGAGCAATTTTAAGTGCATACGGTGCTTCAAAAGTCACAAAGTGAAAGCTGTAAGAAGGAACCCGAAATTGGAGGTTTTTGCTTCAATTATTTTTCAATCTCTATACCTCCCTCTTTTGGTTTTATGCGTGCATCATATTTCTCTTAAAATTGTCTTAAGTTTTGCCAATTTTTTGTATTTCTTTCTTTGGGGTAACGGCATCCTGCAAATTACGCAAAAGCCTGGGGTTTGAGTGTAGCTCGAAAAAACTCAAGTAGGTGTGGGATTAGTCGTAGGTAAAATCCCAAGTAGGTTTGAGGTGAATTGTACGAAAAACCATGCTTGTAATATGGTGATTTTAGTGATCTTTTCCCAACACCGGTTATGGGTGGATGTAGGCTCTATTTAAGTCGAGCCACCTTAAAAATCTTTTGGGCACTATTTTTTCTTACTCTTGCTTAAAATATTTAAGTTTTAATTGAAATCGAAAGTCGAAAGAAAATTTTATTTACCACAATTCACCCCTCCCCTCTGGTGGGATTGTCTTAGGTACAAAGAAGTTCAATTGGTGTCATAGAGAGGAATCCTAAATTACGTGAGGAACATCACATGGCAGATCCACTTGTGCTAAGTGAACGCTTTCTCACTTGGAAAAACCATTTTAGAATTTTTATTCAATCTATCAATTTAGATTTATCGGAAGTTATGACTAAGCCTTGTGAACTTCCTAGAAATTCTTTTACTAATGAAGTGAAGCCCTTTAGTGAGCTTAATGTTGAGCATAAAACATTGGCTCAATTGAATGCTAGGGCCTTGAACTATCTTCATTATGGAATTTCTCCTAGTGAATTTACACAAATTATAAATTTGCATACGGCATTTGAGGCGTGGAAAAAACTCGAAGTAATTGATGAGGGCACCTCACAAGTGAAAGAGACGAAGATCAACATCCTCACCTATGACTACGGGCTTTTTAGAATGAATCCTGGTGAGAGTATTAAAAGTATGGCTTTAAGATTTAATAATGTAACAAATGGCTTGATAAATCTTGGAAGGGCATTCTCAAATGGTGACCTAGCAAGGAAAATTTTGAGAATCCATCCAAAGGAATATGATATCCTTGCAATGACTATTAAAGCAGCTAAGGATTTTAACAAACTTTCATTGGATGAACTCTTTGGGGAACTTCTTACTACGAAAATAGAGATGACTAGGAGACTTACGAAAGTGGCTTCTACAAGCATGTTAAAGCATGAAAGGAAGAAGGAAGAACCCATGGCCATCAAAGCCACCAAATATGATTTGGATTCCACTTCTACCTCTTCCATGGATTTGGAGGATGAGGTAAGTTCTCATGTTAATGGTTTAGCACAAATTTTGCAAAAAGAAATGGAAAAAATAACTTTTTAATTTAAGCCAATTTTCTTTAATTAAATTAGTGTTAAATAAGTTATTACTAAAAGTCTTAGGTAGTTTAGAGATGTAGCTAATGAAAGAAAAGTGGAGGAAGAGAAGGAGAAAAAGATAAAATAAAGAGAAGAGGGAAGAAGAAAGTCTCAAATAAAGAGAACAACAAGAAAGAGAAGAAAAAATTGTGTTGGTCATAAGGAGAGTAGTAAGGAAGACAAAAAAGAGTCTTAATATTACTATAAGAATCAAGAAGGGGACAAACATACTAGAAAGCTACTACAATGAGCGAAAATAGAAAGGTTGAAATTATTATTTTTTATTGAATTTATTCATTTTTATAAAGGAATTAGTTGTTTTATTTTGTTGCACAAGTTAAGAATGCTATGATAATTAATTATGGGGGTTTAGAGTTCTCTTTTAATAAAATATAATTGAATGGAGGCCTTATGATTTTTTTGGAGGTGAGTCTATGATATGATTAGACTCAATATACAATATGATTATGAATAATTTGTTTAAGGAGTTAATAAACATATCATACAATTAAGAGAATATATAATACAATTGGAGTTAAGTTGGTTCAATTAAGAAAGGTTATTGTGTGGTCCAACATTCTCATCATATCATAGTCGGAGCGATCATACTGTACCTTGAGCTTCTCATACAATATGATTAGATAAAGGTCAAAGAGTGAGATGGGATTCTAGTAACCATATATAGGGAGTTGAAGGAATCACACTGTTTGATGGAGAGGACATATAATACAATAAGTGAAGAATTAATAACAATGATTTAGTGATACGCAAATTGTACAACACGATGGGGGAATCATATAGTTGATGTTTTTGTAGTAGAAGAGAAAGTAGAGAGAATACTTTGGGTTATATAATCTTAAGGAATGTTTGATATTTTCATTATTAAAGATTAGATAGTAACTCATGTACATGCATCTATGACTTTGTAGAAAAACTAAAAAAAAGGAAAGTGGATTAAGAATCTTCACCTTAAATTTAGATAGAAAAGTTTGATAATGGTAAAATAAATATAATATTAAATTAATCGATAATTTATTCTTAAATTAAGATATTTTATAAGCCATTTTATATTGTGTATTTTGATGTTTAACATAGTTATCTTGATAAGAAGTATTTTTATTACATTGGCTCATAGTTTTTAAATTTCTATGGATCTTTTATATGTTTATTTTGTGATAAGGTACATACATTATCATAAAGATAGCATGAGAAATAGTTTATATTAGAAATATAATATATACATTTTATTTTAAGTTATGGCATGATATTTAAAATAAGTTTAGATTAACTAAAATTAAATAAAAAATAATATTGAGTTTTCTTGAAACATTATCCTCATGTTATATGAATATGTAGTTCCATTAGAATGTGTAGGGTGTTCAAGATACTTATTGAATATTGGGTCATCACATTATTTAGTGTCATTAATATTTTCTGTTTGGTGGCTTAGGTATTCATTTAAGACCTTGTACCTAAATAAATAATTTGAATAATGTTATAAGTATTTTGCTTAGGAAAATGAAACTATTATCTTATAGTAGAGATTATGGAAGATATTGTTATAATCCTTTATCCAAACTAGATAAGGTTGTCTTGATAATGAAGTATGTTATCCTTGTAAGTGTCAAATATATGACCCTTAATGACCAACTTCTTGAGGATGCTAGATGCTTTAGATTACTTCATTAAGTAGCTTAGTTAACTTGTCTAATGATTGAACCCAATTATAAATGTCAATGTTATCAATTGTTTCATTATCAATCATCTTTGTCTCTTTGCAACACATGTACAATAATGTAATCATGTTGCTTGATTTGCATAAGAATTGATCATAGTTGTGATGACCAAGCCTGCCTTTCTTGGGATCGGGTGTCACATCCTCTATTTTTTTTATTTTTTCTTAATACTTAAATTTTGAAATGTACTTTTTATAAAAAATTAAATAAATACATTATGGTTCAAAACATTTTGTATGCTCACATATCCAAAACAAATGAAAAAATATGCCTAACCTTCGAAATCAATTTTATGTGAAGCCAAATATATGAAACAACATGATCATTTTACGAAAGGAAATTAACATGTCCAATAAAACCAAGTAGATGTCTAACTTTTTGTAAAACATTGGAGGCATAACGAATAAGAGGGGATGAGTGAATTGTTTATTTAAGAAAATTTTCCTTTTCAAAAATTAGTAAAATAACTTTTCGACCTTAAAATTTTTTTTTTATGAAATAAAATTTCTCAATAATAAACGAAATACACACAAGATTTTTTAGGTGCTTCAGTCAAAACCTGTGCCCACATCCACCCTCAATCGCCGATCGTGCTTACACTAACTATTTTCTTTTTGCTGAAATTAGTAGAGATAAACCAAATAAAAATTAGTGTTTTAATGAAACCAAAATCAAAAAATTAAGGTTACTCCAAAAATTTAATGCTTTACAATTTTTTGTTTACAAAAATCCGTACATCTTTAATTCTTCAAAAAAATATTATTTTAAATTTTAATAAATATGTAATAAATCTAAAATAAGATAAACTAAAAATATAATACAAAAAATCAAATAAAATCAGTTAAAAAACTTTTAAAAATAAAAATATTTAGAACAGTTAAAAAATAAATATTTAATTAGACAAACGTTATCCGGGCGAGTGTAACCAAGTTTGTTCTCTGTCAATATTTCCTTATTTTGAATTACTTCAAAAATATTAATTTAAATGACTATAAAAAATAATAAATTAATATTTCAAAATTTAATAAATCTAAAATATGATAAATTAAAAAAATATAATATAACTAATTCAAATGAAATTGAGTGTAACATCATGGTTCATCAAATAAGATATAAATCAAAATGTCTCGTAAGCAATTCAAAAAACCTAGAAAATGAAACATTTGAAAATATAAAAATAAATATTGATTTGAAAATAGCTCTTTCAGATGAGTCTAACGATATTTGTTATATTTTGATCACGCATTGTATAGGATTATTATGAATTACCAAGAAAAATATGCATATATATTAAAACAATAATATAAAAGAAGAAAAATAAGCTTGTTTAAACGTCTCTAGTCACTTTTGTTATAAAAGAAGAAAATAATAAATAATAATAACAATAACATGTTTCAATATTAGGAATATTAAAGTAGAAAAGAGATAAATCAAATCAACATAATCTAACCAAATGAAAGTGATGTAATCCTCATAGGAGAGGTGACTTAAGGTTATATAGTAATATAACTAAATTAAAACAATTTGAAGAAGTAAGATAATTGTATAGAAAAATTACATTATAAGATACCAAGGTGATAAGGTATGGTATCCATGATTATCAAGTCATGTATAAGTCAAAAAATAGTTTAAAACATGCAAAAATCTTAGAAAAAATATTTAAAAATATAATAAAAAAACATTTAAATAAAGAGAGCTCAGTGAGATAAGACTAACTAGGTATTTTTTAATCTTAATCAAACTTTATTTAGTATTACTATAAATTATCAATATAAATAATCACAAATAATAATATTTTATTATTTAAATATTCAATGAAGATATATTAAAGCAAAGCTGATATAAATAAAAGTTATGTAACCAAACCAAATCTAAATGATATATATGCCACATGATAGGAAATTTCGAGTTGCATACCAATATAGCCAAATCAATGTGATAAATTTGTAGAAATGAGATAAATTTTACGAGAAAGTTTTGTTCAATTATACAAATACAAATATCTTAATAAACAAAAAAAATAAGAAAATGAATATTTTAAAATTCCAAAATGTATATTTAATAAAATACATCTAGTGTAGACGAGTTCAATAATATTTATTTTATCTTAGTCAGACTTAGCTTAGAATTACTATAAATTGTAAAGAAAAATAAGAGAAAATATGTATTAATGCTGAAAAGTTTATAATAAAATTATTTTTTTATGAAATGAGGTAAATTATTTTGAAAAAGTTTAATTCAAAAATACTATGGATGATGTTTGCAACGACCTTATAAGAATCAAAATATCTTATAAGTGTGCAAAAACCATGGATAATAAAATATTTGCATTTATAAAATTTATTAAACTAGAAAGGTGATGATGTTTGATATGTCTCAATTAGAACTTGTTTGGATTTATTATAAAATATCAATTTAAATAAGTGTAAATAATAATAAATTAGTATTCTAATATTTGATAAATATATAATAAAGCTAAAATAAGATAAACTAAAAGAATTTATAATATCTAAATAAAAACTATGTAAATCTTACACCATAGAAAAGTTAGAGTTTCATAATAATATATCCAAACTAAAGAAAAATATTTGATCAAATGAGCTAAATTATTTAAAACAACTTGTATGGTAAAGTTATACTCCAAGGTACTGAGGAGATCAAGTATAATATCCTTAATGATGGAATCAAGTATGAGTAAAAATATCTTATAAAGAAAGGAAAAAATATAATAAAATATTAAAATAAATATTTAATTAGATAGACCATATTGAGACAAATAAAACCTACTTTTTTGATAATATGAATTGCTAAAAAAATAAGCATAAATAATATTAATGTATGATCTTAAGAATAGGTAAATATATATTATAATTGAAATGAGTTAAATTAAAATAATGTATTACAACTAATAAAAGTGATTAAAAGGTCACATTGGAGGACATGTAAAGTTAATAAGTCATATAACCTAATCAATAAAACAATTTGTGGAAAAGTGTTAAATAATATAGAAAAATTGTGATCCAAGATTTTAAGAAGATCTAATGTAGTACCATTGACTATCACATGAGGTTTGGATTGAAATGACTTGCAAAGCATATAAACACTTTTGAAAATAATTTTCTAAAATTATAGGAAATTAAATTTTAATTGAGTGGAACTCTATAAGATGACAACAATGGTACTTGTTTCATCTCCATTGAAACTTGTTTATAATTTTTTGAAATAACCAAAGTAATTAAATAAAAGTAATAATTAATCATTATTTTAATATTATGTAAATATATGTTAAAGCTAAAGTCAGATAAATTAAAATAATGCAATATAACAAGACTATAGGGTTGTAAGGTTACAAGAGAGAAGATTTAGAGCTTCATAGAAAGATAAGAAAATCAAAGCAAACTATTTAAAGAATTGAAAATAAATTGTAGAGGAACATTTAATTTCAAGTTGATTTGGTGGTTGGGGTAACATTGTCCATCGTCAAATTAGGTAGAAAATAAAATACCTCATAAAGAGTGCCAAAATGATTGAAAATAAAATATTTAAAAATAATAAAAAAGAATTTTTAATTAAGTGGTGCCAATGAAGTCGAGTTTAATGACTTTTGTTTCATCTCAGACCTCATATTTTATTATAAAGAAATATCAAAATAAAATAACAAAAGTAATCATAAGCTATTATTTTCTTATTAAGTAAATAATTCTTAAACTTATAATAATAAATATTAAAGGAATATAATATAAGAAAATCAAGAACATATGAATGTAGCACGAGAGATAAAGTTTATCAGAATGTTGCATTCCAATATAGCCAAGAGAATGAGTGTAACTTTCATGATTATCAAATTAGGTAAGAATTATAATATTTTATTAGAAATAAAAAAATATCATGTTAAAAGTATTTTACATTACAAAAATAAATAAATTTTTTAATATTATATATATATAAAATAAAACCAAATTGAAGTGAATGCCCTACGAGGGTTATTTAGAGTATCGTTATAATACATGGAAATCTAAGTGAAAACTTGAAACAATGATATAAATTGTATGACAAAGTTAGCCTCCAAGATAGTTAGAAAGTCAACTGTAACATACTCAATTGTCCAATTATATATGAATGAAAACTTTTGGTAAACTTTACCAAAATACTTAAAAAATATTTAAAAATATCAAAATGAATAATTCACTTGATAGAGCTCATGAAGACGAATCCAAAGATGTGTGTTGTTTCTTGATCAAACCTAGTTTAGAAAAACTTTACATAACCAAAGTAAATAAAGATAAATAGTAATAAATTATAATTTTAGTGTAAATGATATATATATTAAAGGAGAAATGTGATATATTGAAGAAATGTAATGTAACCAAATCAATGTGATGTAAATGTGATATGACATGTGATTTAGAGTTACATTATAATATAAAAAAATCAAAATGAAACATTTGATGAAATGGTATAAACTATATGTGAAAGTTATATTCCATGATACAATGGAGATTGGGTACAATATTCTTGATCAACGAGTTAGATATGAACAATGGAGATTGGCTTAGTAAAAATTCTTATTGAGTGCAATTAATAAAAACATCAAGTAATAACTTGGGGTCTCCTAGGTCGAGGATCACAAAAGATGACAAGAAAAACTAGGAGAATAAACTAAAATTCTATTTCTCTTTAGAAAAATGTTTGTTCTTCAAGTAGGCAAATTTATTGCCTTGAATTAAACCCTAAGTGTCACTTCCTATTTGAGTTTGTGCATCTACAAAGAATGACCAAATATTATCTTTCTTCTTTTATTTCCTTGGAGGTTGTGTTGCATGTGGCGACACAATACATTGTAAAAAGGATTGTTAAACTTTATACTTACCTACATAGGTGCCAACATTGCCAAAAGTATTGTCTTGAAGGCAATGGTGGTTTATGATTAATGCACAAGACATGGGTACGAGATGGATGAATCATGTGCATTATCTCCTTAGGCGATCGCATTGCTAGCGATGACAACTAACACTTAATTATCCAACCTCAAGCTGTTGGATCTTAAGAATCTAAAATTAAGCAAAAGAATATCAAGAGTTTGACTTTTATCATAAGATTCTCAAACTTTACATCTCGATTATCTATCATAACTATATTGTAGACTGATGACAAAAAAATGTGATGCACATTTATGCATTTTAAAATTTGATAAATTTTATCCATAAAGATGTGTTCATTGATAGATTATTTTTTAATAATAATATAATTAAAAATATTATTGTTATCAAAATTTAGTAATAATACCCCAATCTTTTAATTAAATATATTATTAAATTTATTTTTATTAAAATATTTTAAAAATTTTAGTCCCGTACTAATGCGTAGTGCAATCATAGTGTTGTGAATCTTATTCAAAACAATACTCCCTTCTTTTGTTTAATAAATTATTAATATATAGTATTTATCTTTTTTATTTAAATATTTTCCATGCCGAAACAACATAAGCTCCTTAGCTTGGTTCTTCTGAGCTTCCGTTCGACTAAGGTTTTGTTAATTGAACTATAGAAGTGAAGACGTTGGCAAACCTCCTCTTACCGGATTCCTTCTTTGGATCTGGAAAGGTAGCTGATAGGCTTAGCCTTCCTCTTGTTCAATCCAGGATGTAGCTTAACCCATAAGGAAATGAGGCGGAGCATCTCCTTATCTATGGCCACTTCAAATCGTCCCTACATCTCTTCCTTCAGCGATTCGCACTCAGTTCGTCGTCGGAGCTGGTGGTCTCGAAGCATCTCGGTGGCCTCACGATGTTCCTGGTGCACATGACCCCATACTATCCCCGACACCTCACAGAATTTCCTCATTAGTCTCTTATCTCTTTCAATCCGAAGTTCGAACCCTCCCGACTTCCCTTCGTTCCAATCTTGCACAAGCCATCATCCTCCATGTCAAGAAGAAGCTTCGTTATTTTATTTTATTTTTTGGATGAATCTGTTATAGTGTTTGGTACTCTTCAATTTGGAGGAGCGCTACAATTATTCAGCATATTTCAGTTCAGCATTTTAATGGGTGGAAATATCTTTTTGTTTGTTCTGGTTAAAGTTATATTTTGAACTGGGCATTGGAGAAAATAGGAAAGTTCCACTTCATTGAGCTTTAAGAGAAGATTGTAATTGTTGATAAGTTGTTAGACTTGATTAGGCCTTTCTAATTGTTGATCAAGGTAAAGTTTGATTTCCCTCAACAAAGAACAAAATAGGCATTTTTTCCTATGATTTCTTAAATATAGAATGTTAACTATTTCTTGTGAGGTTGTACATTTCTTTTGCTAGATTCTTATATTAAAAAGGTTTAGGCTACCAACACTAAATTCATATTTTGCTATTATAATTACAAGAATAGTCCTTTAACACATCAAGTGAGATCAGATACATTCATTCTAAGATGCTATTATTTCTATTCATTAATTGCTTTCCTTCTAGATCAAAAGTTGTTAAAGCCATTTCTAATAGTCAATAGTCATTTTTCTTGTTCTATATTTTTTACCTTTTTATAAGAAAGATTTCAGTAATCTATTTCTCTGATAGAATAACGAAGTAACTTCTTAATATAACCAAATCATCTAGATTGATTTTCTTTAAAATTGTCTTCAATTGGTAGAATGTCAATTTTCTCCTTTATAGTAAGTTACTCTTCAAACTTAAAATGTTTATCTCTATAGCAATTATTCTATTTGTGTGTTTGTACTCACACATTGACATTTGATACCATTTAATCTTATAAATTTGCTGTTATTCTTGAGTGTGATATTTTGATTGCACAACACTCAGAAGTATGTTTTATTTTCATCTTATTTGTTCAATGCTTGGATCATATTAGCACATTTTTGTTAATTTCTTTATGATTTTGAGGTATAGGTTCAAAATAAGTAAATTTTGTATTGTTTCTTTTGTTTATGATAATTATTACAATCAATATGTTTTTGGAATTACTTGTCTAAATATTAATTCCACATATTTATTATAAGAACTAAAAATGCGATACCATTTAAACTTTAGAGTCATTGTTCATAGACTCAGTTTTGTTTTATCTATTTGCTTAGTCTCTGTTTTGCTTTATCTCTTTGCTTAGTCTTATCAATTTTAAATTATTAGCAAAATCCATATTAATGGTTCATCTTGAATTTTATAATTACATCAATAATTACTATAAAATTGAAGCTGTCTTTCATTGCTTATGTTGTCAAAAAGTTTGATGAAAGAAGAAGTGCAAAAGTACTTATGAAGCATTATATTTTTATGTGAAAAAATGGGAGTTGTGAGAAATTTTCAAAATGTTTTTCATGCTTTTGGTGCACAGGTAGATAACACTTTTGAAAATAAGTTTACGAACACATCCAAGGACGTAAAGCAAAGCCATAATGAAATTCGATTGTAATTAAGAAATCTTTAAAATGTTCTCCTTAGCCGTGCAAAATTATTTTTAATATATGCAATTTTAATTTTTTTTAGTCTTTTCTAATACCTTATCAATATAAACCCTCCTTATACACTCATTATTGCTTTGTTATACACGTTTTTTATAATTTCAATACGTCCAATGCTGGCTTCTTTTTTTCCTTTTCTAATGGCTTTTTGAGCATGTGAGGGAAATATTATCATAATTAATTAATTTGATTTCATGATGATTCTCTTGTAGAATTAAGAAAATGTTTTTTGTTCCTTGAAATAATAATAAGAAATTGTTACAAACATTTTATGTTCTTCATTAAGCTCTTTAATCTCATAAAAAACATTCATTATATTATCTTTCATAGGCTTATCAAAAATTGTACTAACCCATTTATATTTCAATTCTTACTTGAGTATTGAAGTTTGAATCCTAAAATTGGTAATACCTTGGTTTTCTCACAATGTACCTAGTTTGTTGAACAATAGTAACGTTTATCTTCTTATGAATCGTGATGTTAATTAACTTAGTCAAATTTATGATTTAATTCTAGCTTCTTGAAATTATTTCTTTATACATTTCCATTAATGATGTTGTAGGAATCCTTACCTTTTTCAATTAACTCATTGTTGAGATAACCATCTTTGATAATCTGTTAGTATATTTAGATAATATAACACATTACTTCTTGGAAGTCCTAAGCGTTAGATTTAACACAATTTTGGACATACATTGCCATGGGTTGACCGCCTTAAGGACAATGGAGAGGGACATGTCATAGAAATAGATGGTTGGGAGGCATATGAGATAAATGGAAAGATACACCATAGAGTTGCTTAGAGGCCAATCGAAAGAATTGGGAAGGAGAGATGGATAAGTAAGGTTTTTAAGTATATACTATAAGCTAAGAGAAATGGCCTATGAGAAATATTTTACCAACTTCAAATGCCTAGATAAAAGCTATGAAAGTTTATGGGCTTAAACCAAATGATCTTAAAACAACCAAAATGGAATTTTTTTCATAGTACTATTTAGTATTGCAAGAGTTATGTTGTTCCAATGATTATGTAGAATTTAAAGTTCTTTAGCATTTTATTGATTTTTCTTGTTTGTTTTGAAAGTTTATGCTTTTAATTATGTTTTGCTTATTTGTATAGTCATATTGCTGAGTTGTATGTGCCTCTTGAATTATTTATGCACCTTCAAATCGGTGGTGATCAAAACCTCATAAAATTTGCATTTTTTATGTTATGCACTATATTCAGCACATGAACAAAAAACATAGAAATGAAGCAAAAAATTTGAAGCTTCAAAACATTTTTTTCTGATTACTACAGTTGTGTGATGTCATATATACTCTATTTTTACTGATTTTTCTTAGTTTTGTTGATTATAATAACTAATGTATGATTTCTTGTTTGAAGGGAGAGGAAGAACTAAGGGCAAGGATGTCACTTGTTGTACTGTGTGATCTTCATCGATGAAAAGTATGGTTTTATGATCAAACTGCTAATGCTATTTGCAACGCATGCTTTCCCAGTTCTTGAAGGTTGATATTTTCCTTATCTTTGCAATTGGTTAAGTCCCTTTAGTTATCTTATTATGCCTTTTTATTGCTTCTTTTTGTCGAACACAGGGTCATGGTAATGAGCTATCTTATTCATTGTAATGACCTATCTTAATTGAAATGATTCTAAGCTTTGGTGTTTTAGTTAAAAGATTAAGCATAAGGTAAAAAAATTAAATAGAAGAATCCAATCTCCAAGAGTGAGTTTCATGTTTAAAGGAGAGAGTATAAATGACAAGTCAAAACTTAAGAAGATGAAACAAACTTTTTTCCCCAAGTGAATGGTATGATCAAAGGGGAAATGCTTAGGTACTTATAAGTTATAAATAAGATTTTGACTTTGCAACAAGATAACATGAAAAGGCAAAAACTCTCAGCCTCCATACAATGGGTTAGCGATGAAATTAGGAAGGAAAGGAAGAATTGTTTTTGGCATTTGTAGCCTTCACATAATAGAACAATAATGAAGGAAATAAAAAGAGAAAGTAAGATTTATGCTTGTCAAAGGCATGCTTACTATGGAATTGTGATGAAGATCCATGTAATAAAAAGTTCACATAGATGTCAAACTCAATCAAAATTTGATTCAAATTATGTGAACCAAAGCAATTTGAAATGGTTATTTCAAGTAATGAAAAGGCACTTGCATTTTTATTACTTGAGCATTACTCAAAAACCATTTAATTTAAAGAAATGATTAGGACTTATTATGCAAATAACTTTTATTGGGCCTATTCTCATGGGTTATTAACATATGAAATATAACTATCTAAATAAACATCAAAAGAACTTGTCAACTAGCTCTATAATATCTAAATATGGATCTCCCCTTAAACAATTCATGTTTCGAGTTAATCTGACCCACTGGAGGATTTGTTGAAGTAGGTTTGGGCTTAATATCAGTGCAAGACTAGGCTTTTGGATGATATATGGTCTGACTAAAAAAGATCAAGGGCTAAGTTTTAATTACACTCACATATATTTGACTTATATTTTCTTGATAGAATTTCATATCTCAAATGACGATCCATACTCGATAAGGTTAGGTTAAGAAACTTAACAATAAATGGATTTGCCATTAGGTTTTCATGTCTTAAGAGAATATCAATTATTGAATGATCATCACTAACATTGATTTGTAAGGATGAAATATATTCAACAACAAACTAGATGTAATTAACTTAAATAGTTGATTTGTCAATGTCAAGTGATAATAGTTATGTTGATTGATGAATTTGCTTAAGAGATGTCTTCTTTTAAGATAAATTTTTTTTTGTTAGCCCTCAAATAAGTATGTACTTTTAAAGTACAATTTTATTATTTCTTAAGATATCTAAATATTATAATTAAACAAAGAGAGTCGACTTCATTTAAGTTAACAAAATCTTGAGAATGTAAAATCATGATGCTAAGTATGAAATTTCATTGATAACTTTGAGGAAAGTCAAATAATACCTTTGATAGTTATCACAAGAAAAAACATGTGTAACTTTTAGCATATATTGAGCCTTTTTAAGTGATCCTTAGTCTTTGATTGTTGGAGCTCAACCTCTTCCTCTTTATGAAGTTTATAGACATTTGGTCCTAGAACATTCTTGATCTAGTATAATTCTTTCAAGTTTGGAGCAAGCTTATAGTGTTGAGAGCTCTTATATTGTCTAAGACTTATATTGTCTAAGAATCAAATCTTTGACCTTGAAAGGACAATTCTTAATATGTAATATTTTTTCATACATTACTTTATATTTAGTTTCTTTACATGGTCTCTTAGACACTTTTCCTTAATTAGGTCCAACTTTTGATGTTTTGTTTCAAGTTTAAGCTTTTAAATTTGTTAAGTGATTGACCTCGATAGTGATTATAGCTTTGAATACTTAGAAAAACTTGGCGTGTTGCAGAATGTGAAGTTCAATACGCTCACAATATGTCTAGGAGATCACCTACCCACCCACCTTTTTTATCTTCAAGATGAGGCTTTAGAATTTTTAAGATGTCTTTGTTCATTGCTTTGGCTTGTCCATCTATGTGAGGATGAGAAGTTGAGGCATACTTAAAAAAACAACCATACATTTTTCACAAATCTAGAAATTCTTTAGATTGGAACATTATTGTGTCATTCGTAACAATTGCTATGGAAATATTAAACCTTTTATAAATTTTTGTCTAATGAAAACTTTAAATCTTATTAATAGTCTTGCCAATAAGAGGCTTCACTTTGATCTATTTTTAAAGGTTGTTAAATACCATGAGAAGGAACCTCCTTCCATTTCTAGCAATTGGAAAAAAAAAATGGAAATTCATACCATAGTCTAACAAGAACACCAATTAATCATTTCTTCCATCTTTGTGATAACTAGTATGAAAGGGGAGCATGAACTTGACACCCTTTGCACCTTTTGGTAAATGAAGGAATATTTTTTTGTTATTGGTCAAAAAAATCCTTGATACATAATCTTCATGGCAAGTTTATAGCTAAAGGCACATCCATCACACTCCCTTGAATGGATCAACTTGACCATATCTTTAACTTCTAAAGGATGGTATGATGGCCTTAGTTTCTTAAACATTTTTTCCTCTTCTTTGTTCACTAGGGCTTTATTCTTATTATTAATTATTTATTTTTTTCAAAGATAATTATATTTACATTAATGACTAAAAATTATTTTGTTGTTCAAATGATGATTTTACCATTAAAAAGATACACAAGCACTCAAATTTCTTTAAAACTCTTTTTCTCACCCCTTGTCGTCCATACTCTTTGGGGCCAATGGTGCGCTCAATATATACATTTGAAAATATTAAATTATCCCTTTTTGAAAATATTGAATAATAAGAGGAAAGTCTACCATAGACTTATTATGTCAAAAATAATAACTTCAAGCAAAAAATCCATGTTATCTAAACATATTATAATTAATCTTTGAATTGATATAACTTTAATGATTCATGTTAATGTTGCATTCAAAGAAGCTAAGAATGTGCAAGATACATTCAAAAGATACCTCATATAAATCAATAAAAAATATTCATATAATCATAACAATTAGTACAATAAAAAAATCATGTTATGAGAATGTAAGCAAAGCAAGTGCATGAGACTTGATAATAACAATTAAGAATGAGAGAAAACCATCCTATTATGGGGACATCATGCTTCATATAAACTATAAGAATGTTATCAAGTATCACATTATTATATCAAGTATCACAATAAATATGTCTTGTTATTAAAATGTCTAATACAATTTATTCTAGATTTTTGTGGTCTTTTTTAATGGGCTTATTACTTCCTAACTATCCATTTAATTGTAAACTTGATTATAATGAAAACTCTTATTTTATCATGTCTTTTAAGCTTACATGTGAAAAGAAATATATGCAACTAAGATACGCCTAGAATGATAACTAGTATTATGGGTTTTCCCTACTCAATTGTTACAAATAATATTAATACATAGTGCCCAATCAAAAGATTTTGTCTAACCTGATTGTGACAAATATCCATGCACTAATTAAGGAGTTTTGCTTTACTTGATTGTTGCAAATATCTCATTCATCTTATTAAAATAATATCAATCAATTGGTATCATTGCTTGATTTTGATGTCTATTGCACTTGATTATGATCAAAACTTTGATTTTATATTTCAATTTTCAATGCATGAAACTAAGAATATAATAATATAACCATCCTTACTAAAGTGTTACAAATATTGTTAATATAATTTCATTAATTTTGTCTTGCTTGTTCTCACAACGTTATCGATTACAAAATATCTAATATCTCATATCATTGACATATGTCCAACATCATATATGCATCATCACATATCATTATCATGTTCTTATGACATCTTATGTTTATTATTTTATGTTATATTCATATCTTCTATTCATCATGTACTTAGTTCCAGCGCAACTCTTTATACTTATTTAGAGTTTGTCATGATTGGCATTTAATTTACTCAAATAATATCATCTAATGGCATCATGATTCTTCAACATAAGCTATGTTCCATAAAATTTGTGCATGAAACCAAATTAGGTATCAAAAATATGATTAAATATGAGTAAAAAGATTTTTATTAAACTTCATAGTAAACTTTATTAGTCATTTATCTCAAGCGACATAATTTTTATTGATCAACTTTGTGTCAAATTAAGCATTGGTCAATTTGGGTTGGTTGATCATTTGGGTTAACTTAAGTAGTTGGTTAATTTTATATGCTAATGCAGGCTTTGGACACAAGTGACACCTGCATTCTAGAATATTTAGTAGTTAGCTAAGACTTGATTTTGGGATAATTTGTTCATATCAATATTATAAGAACCAACTTAGTTGAATTCACCTAAATTATTAATAATAGTCATGATGTTTTTCTTCCAAACACTTTCTTTCCTCCCTTATCATCATCTCCCTCATCATCATTTGTCATGAAAAAATATGTTTTGGATTTACTTAATTTTTTTAATGATATGCTCTTCTCATTAGCATTAGCTTTGTGGAAGCTCCCTTTGCTCCTAAGTGTCCTCTTATGGGCACTCTCCCTTTCTCAAATTTCTTTCTCTCTATCTCTCTCTTGTCTTTTTTATTGAAAATAATCATAGCTTTTTCTCTCTACTCAAGATCATCCTCTATCAATTTATAAGAGAGCTTATGCGAGAAATGGGTTAGCCAAGCTTTTCCTTATTTTTATTATTATCGTTATTATTATTACTATTATTTCTCCTTGGCGGTAGCACTACAAAAAGCTGTAAGGCATTTTAGTGATGGGTAATTAGCTCATCATTTTAGATTAGACCATGTGTAATGGATGGGCTCTTATAAAGTCAGCCAAAAGGGAGTGTCACATGTTAAATTTATGATTAAAGATGTTTGGAAAAGTTTTAAAAGATTACATTTTTTCTTCGCTTAGTAAAATGCTCAATATTTTATGCTCTCAAATGATTTCATCTAAAAATTATGGTTTCAAAATAATATAATTATTTTTATAATATGTCAAACTTATCGAAGGTTGTCTTAGTTACCAAGATTTTTTAAAACATATCCATTAACTTGATATAAAAATTTAAATGTCATAGATGAACACATTTGTGTATGTCTTGAGAAAGGATTTTTGATAATATTGTTAATCAACCAAAGTATATTATTGAACATACCACTTGACCTTTTTTACATCTAACTTTATAAGGGTTAAGAAGGATAATGCTACAAGACTATCACGTGAAAGCTCCATCAAAAAAGGTTGTTAAAAGTTTAAAGGGGTCTTAGTTTTTGAATCAAAAGAGTTTCTCTCCATTAGAAAACCTTTAAAAACTTAAGATTTCATAAATGAATAGGAAATGAATTAAGTTCAGGCTCGTTATGCTTAATTACCTACTTTTGCAACCTATTTGTATCATCTATTGGTTGAAGGATGTGCCTCATAGGTTTATTGGTTGTCACATCTATGATGTGAATATTGGTATACCTGTTATGTTGACATAAGCAAAGCTAGGGTTAGAAGCTCTATTAGAGAGTATCTTAGCTCTACATCTTTTTGAGTGAGAGTAACATAACAGATTAGTTTTTGAAATCTGTTATTCTCTTGAATTAAAGCAGAGTTAGTTATCAAACTTCAAGCAATTCGATATATACATAAAGACTCCCTCAGGACTAGTTTGCTCAAGATTGGAGTCTAAGATAAGTAATAATTAAGCTCTAGAAAAGCCTTTTAACAATCTTCGATTTACTATTGTCGAAACGTATTGTAGAGTAGCTGATGAATTGTTGAAGTTTCTCTCCAAGCTTGAAAATAAAAAGGGCGAACCTGATAATTTTTTAGCTAGATATTGAGCATCTAGATGATCTTTTTAGGAAAGCATGTTTACCAAATCCTTTACCATGTCTAGATTTATTTAGATTCCTTATTTTTAAGACCACGAACTTAAGAAACTTTCTAATTAAAGTGCTAAAGTTACATTCAAAATATTTAGTCGCATGGTACACTTTTTACATGTCTTTAAAGCTCTAATTTTTATTAAAGATTTTTTACATAACGTTCTAAATTTTTGCATCTCTAACTTTAGAAGATAAAATCAATCATCATTAAATAGCTCTAGCATTATTTAAAGCACATGACATTCCTCAAAATTTCACAAAGTAATTAAGGCTCATGTCATTTCTTTCTTTCTTTTTATTTTGAAAACGCATTTTTTTAAATAAAAAACCATTAGCATGATTATTTTTAAAAATCATAATAAAACTAATATACATTTTTATATTTTGAAAATGATAACAAAGTCAATATAAAAATTTAACATGTTTTCAAAAGGTAAGTTCTTAAATCACCACAAAAATACAAAAACTAACAACTTAATAGAAACGTAACAAACTACAAAATAGGATAGAGCATGATCTATCGTTCCCTTTGATTGCAACATCCATAATGTGAAGGCAATTATTTGAAAAATATTTTGAAATTTTAAATTATCATGTGCATAAAGTAATAAAAAAATTATAATCATAGGTTTGATTTATGATCTTAAGAACAGAAGATTTATAATATCCAAAATATAAAGAAATTTGAATTATTATTATTTTGAATTATATAGAATTTTAAAGATTTTTTGAAAACTTTAAAATATCATTTCATATTATTCAAAAGTTGTATACCACTAAAGGAGCAACCCCTAAAAGGAAAGAGACAAACTAAGAAATAAAACAAATAAATTATTTGAATATAATGATAATATGTTGACAAAAAAACCATTTGAATATTAAAATAGAAGATCAAAGATTTATAAGGATTAACTTATTAGCTTGAAAAATTTTTTAAAATAATTAAAAAATATTACATAAACTCACAAAATTATGAAATTTTACTAAAGCAAAAAATTTATAAGTATAAGATTAGTAAAACTTTTATGCCTTAAAAAGTAAACATGATAGTCTTTCAACCAAAAGTTAATGAGGATTTAAAAATATTTTAAGTTTGGTTAAATTATTAAAAATATTAAATATCATTAAAATATATGAAATTTGGCAAAACAGGTGAAGTTGGCCAAGAGGAATCATACAAAATTAACCAGTAAACTTTTGAAGTTCCAATTATTAAAAAAAGCAAGAAATTTTAAAATTTCCTTATTTTGATTAAAACTTATTTTTTTGATTTTCCTAACCTTATTGTACTTACAAAATTTTCATGATTGTAACCTATTTTTTGCAAAACTATTAAATTCCAAGGGATATGAAGGCAAGAAGTTGCTAAACTGAAGAGGTCTAATTGTTGAAGTGAAATGAAATACCGATATTTAGTATGTGAGAGGATGTCCATGGATGATGGGGGTGTTTTGAGTAAAATTAAAACATTTTGATCGTGGTTGACATCTTAAAGAAAAAAGGGAGAGAAGTAGTATTGTTAAATTATTGGAAAGAGTTTAACTAGTCAAGTAAGGGAATTGAGAATAATCTTGGAAATTAGGAAAGATATATTGTAGTAAGTGTAAAATTCTTAAAATGAAGGAAATATTGATCATATAAAGGCACATAATTTTATATCTATTTTAAGGGGAGATCTTTACAAGAGGAATTGATATAGGAAGCTTATACATCTATATTTACTTAGTATTATATAATGCTTGCCAACTATAATAAGTAATGTATTGAAATCTATCAAATTCAAAGATGATTGACATTAATGCTTTTATTTTTTTGTGTTTGATTATGTTTTTCTAAGCAACATATGATCATGATTTTATTATAGATGTGTAAAACATGTTATAATAACATGTATGATGATAATGGCCATTAAATAAAGATGAAAAAAGGCAATGATTATTCTTAATTTATTTACAAAAGAGAAAAAAGGAAAATAAATTAAGAGCAAAGGTTTCTAAAAGGTAAGAAATGATTTTATAAGCTCAATGATGTTAGTTTTCAAAAGTAATGTTTATCATTCAAGGAGCTTAAATTATGACACAAAACTAATATATTGTAGATTAAATTTGGTTGTGTGTCTAGAAGATCAATTATTTTGACTATTCACTTGTTAAGGGGTTTGATGAAGAAATCTAGATGGGAAATGATAGAAGTCCAATAATTGTGTTTTGAAATGCCTTGTGATAGGGAAAAGCATAGCATTAGATATATTGCAGTTATGAAAGCAAGCATATAAAAGTAATGATGCATATGGGCATTCAAGTATTGTTGATTAAAGGTTTCTCAATTGTGATTTTTTGCATTGGTTCTATATTCACAATGGTGCATTCTTATTTTTACGTTTGATGATGCTTTTGTTGATACCACTAAGAAAGAGGTTATTTTATTATGTTTAACTGAACATGGAATTCATTTTTAATTAACCTAGAAGGGTACAATTTCTAAGGATTACTATTTTATGATACTAAAATATAAAAAAATGAGAGATTTCATTATTTCTAATATAAATTTTAAAAAAATAGAAAAATTTAAAAGACAGTTATAATCTAATTCAAACATGTTGAAGGAATTGAGGAATGCTTTTGTTATATTGTGTGATCAAAATATCTTACTCATGTTTACATATAAGTTTTTAAAAACCAAGTGGAATAAAAAATATTATAAGATTTTAAATATTGTCATGTAAATTCAAGTATACAAATAGAACATGTGGTAGATATACTCAAAATTATATGATTAGAAATAATCAAAGCGATAAAAATGGTATTGCCAGGAGTGTTTTGTTGTATGATTTGAACATGTTATTTTTGGATCAATTAATTTGTTAAGAAAGAAGAGTTGTCATAATTCTCTCATTCAATGGTGCAAGAGGAAGACCAAAAAGAGGTGAGAACTAATTAATATAAAGGACTTGACATTTTTGAATCTTAATATCTAGTCAATATGGTGCAATGGTGTCATAGAATTCATGTAATGGTCTTGGAGAAATGGGATTATAATGCAATGCACACTCAAAGTTTTGGGGTGGTGTCTAGTTGCAATCTTTGGGATTTTATGTCCAAGACCAAACTATGAGGACTTATGAAATGTGTTTGAAATTTAGAGTAAAGAAATGCTAATGCAAATGTGGTAATAAAAATGAGAACAAAAAATACAAGCAATAAATTTTGATAGACATGTGTTTTGTACCTAATTGCAACTACGACATATGTAAGTTTTGATTTTGATAAGGCATGACGACAAGTTTAAAATAATAACTCAAATAATTGAAACCTTCTCTTTTACAAATCAGACAAATTAACCAAGTTCTTGAAGGGCAACTATCCTTTGTCTAACAATTTGCAGGTGGATTCCTAGTAAAAGTAGTTAATTAAATTAACTTTAAGAATACTATTAAACTCATGCAAAAAAATTTAAATATAAGAGGAAATCTGAATTTAAATTTTTGTGGTGCAATGAAGATGAAAGTGACAACACAATGAACTCATACTAATTGAAACTATATTTTAATAGCAACTTTTATAGGACCAACAAAACTAACATGAGAAAGATGTCAAATCATGTTTTTCTTACTTTAACAGTTATATAGATACACAAAGAAATAGCCAGAAAGAAGTGTTAAAGCTAGTACAACAAACATGACTGACAAGATATACCAAGGGAAAGACTTGAGAGGTCCCTCTATACGTACACATGAAGGGACCAGCACCTCTAGTTCTTTAATCTCTGGTCATCTTGGGCTCAACAATAATGATTTCTTCTCTAAAAATGTCATAGACAAACAATATTAAAAAGAGAAACCTTTCATAGTGGGATTTGGCTCTTATACAGTTTTATATTCTGTCATTTTGTCTAGCCCATTATTTTTCTGTGTGTGCGTGTATATACAGACATTTAATACAACTTATACATGCATTAATTTTTGTTAGAATTTTTTTATGGTCAATGGATGCATTGTTTTCATTTATGCATGATTGTACATAATGATTTTTGTTGTCATATAACCATGTGTGTATGTACATAATGTAATTTGTGAATGCATTAACTTTTTTTTTTACATATGACTACTCATAATCCAAAACATATATTAGACATTGTCTCCGCTTGTATAGAAATAACTATTGTGGTGTGAATATTTTTATGGGCATTTCCCCCTTTATGAACATCGAATTTTACATGCATTGCTTTATTTTTGCATATGTAGTTTGGAGGCAAGCATCTATATGTGCACTATGCATCAATAAATAAATCTAGTTTGCGTAAGTTGTTTCTGAATTTGTTGCAATTGAACATTCCCACAATTGGTGATGTAACTACTCATATGGTTTGAACATTCCCACCCACACAAACTGATTATGTATTGGTTACAACAATGGGCATCTTTTAATACATAATGGATGAGTATTAATAAGTAGTGGGATTGTGTTGCATTGAATTGAATTTTGTTGTTGTTATAAAAAGCATGTAACATATTCTAACTTTCATTTACGATTTCTCATCTATGCAACAATAATGTTTTTGCAAAATATGCATTTTTTTGCACAAAATAGAAGAAAATTTGTTAAATTACTCAAATTAGCTATGTTTTTGTCATCATTTTTTTATATTTATATATATGTAGAAGAAGCAAAAATAGTAGATGATAAAACATGAATTTAGAGTTTACCTTATAATTGAGTTTTAAGATATACTTGAATTTTTTAGTTGGTTTAAGCATAATCTAGTTGGGCCTGCTAAAGATGCTTCATCTAGTATGTTTCGGATTTAGCTCAATTTTCATTGTTTGGACGAGGAAATGAATCAGATGCATCCGCGTGACTGGGGAAACAATAAGCATTGATAATATCTATAAGATTGCATTGTGCACTTTAGGTTTTATTATATTAGAGGTGGCTTATACTTTATGGGTGGTGGTAATATTAATGATAAAAGAAAAAACGACTAAAATGAGTCAAAACTATTACTTCAAAAATAGGTTTGGATTAGAATAATGCTCAACCTAATAAACGTTAATGAGCATGACCATGTTGACTTTATGAGTAGTAAAAAAATGTATGAGATAAGGAACCTCAAGCATTGTTTTGCCTATGTAACATGTAGTAAATACAAGGACCGTGCTATTTAAAAAATATTTATTAGAATAACCACAAATTTTTATATGAACACATGAATACACCTATTTGGTTGTCTATTCTAATTATATGAAACACAAAGTAAACAATTTTAATGTAACCTACTAATTAAAAAAAAATTTTAAATGGTTGCAATTTATATCTGACTAGAACTATGTGAGAGAGAACTATGAATACACACAATTAATGTTACACACTTACAAAATATCACTTTTATTGCATGTAAAACATTCAATTATTTATAAGTATAAAATCATAAACTTTAGCACACAAATATGAATAATAGTTTACTTTTAATTACAAAAAAATGCTATAAAAAATTTATGCATAAGTGTGAATATTATGCATAAAGATTCTAACCTATAAAGATTAGAGCAAAGGGAATGGATAATTTTTCTTTAAGAATTTTTGAATCACATCAATCATCATGCATCATTTCTATTTTCCATAATATAAAATTATTTTGATGCTTCTCAATCATTCACCCTTTTTTAGGGTTAGGAAGAGTGTTAGACACTTGTTAAAAGAATGTGTAATACATCCTAGAATTTTGTGAAGGATATGAAATTGTGTTTTTTTCCAAATTTAGATTAGTGATGCAACATAGCACTTCTAATACATGGTCTTGAAGCCCAAGTTTGAGAGTTTGACATGGATACAATACCTTCATTAAGAGTGTTTGTAGTTCATGGAATTTTCCATTTGTCAAGATCTAATTGAATCCTCTTCTAAACTAATTGGATTTTTGAAATGTGTAGGAAAGCTTTAGAAATGCTTTTGAATTTAATATTTGAGTATAAAAAATGCAATTTTAGTGGTAATGATGTTTAAAGATTATGGTGGTAATGTTGGAAAAATTTATTGCTACTTGGTTATGCTTCAACTATATTGGATTTATTATACAAATTGTTGGGACATAACTTGAGGCCCCATCTTTTGGAGTTAATGCCATGCATTTAAGTTGCAGAAGTTTGCTTGATGTTCTATCTGATAAGGCTTTGTTAGGATTGGTTTGCAAATTCATATTACCAGTGTTTGACCAATTATGCTACATGATGCTCATGCTTGGTAATAAAGAAGTTATTGTTGATAAAGCGTGTCACAATTGAATATTAGAATTGGATTGTTTTCACCAAGAAAGAGAGCTAAAAAGATGTTAGGGTTAGGGCAATAAAACTTTTGATTTTTTTGGTAAAGCTTTGCCTTTGCCATGTAATTTAAATAATCATTTGATTTTAGATAGGTGGATTATTTTCTTAATTGATATGTTGATTATTATCATAAAACAAATAGTGCAAAGTGATATAAGTTTATTCTCTAGTGAAAAACATAATTGCACTATTTTTACCATTTAAAATGATTTGAATTATTTTTTAAAAAAGATTGATGCTATGCCATAATGTTGAACTGTCCCTTTTGAGGACTTGGTTAATGTTACTTTGGTAACAATTCATTTGTTTTTAAATTATTTCATCTTCATGTGTCTTTTCTTAAACTTCTTGCAACTTTCAAAAACATAATATTTTTTCAATATTATTATGTTTCTCTGAATCAAAAAAATCAGAATTAAGTATTTTATACTTCGAAAACAATATCAACATATTTTTTGTGACATGTAGAAATTTTTAAAATTTTTTATTAGGTATATTGCATGATGAAGATTCCAGTTAATTAATCCTTTATGTTTCACTGGTTGCAATTTTTGCAGGACAGCTTTGGGTAGCCAAAGGTGACCTAGGACAAGCATCAAGCCAATTCAACATTTTTTTAGGTGAACACAAAAATAATGTTGCTGCACTTTTGGATCAGGAACTTTTCCTTTGTGAAGTTTGTACTTTGTTAAATGAGTCCTCTATATCAATGTAGAGCTTGTTACCTATATTGAGGGGAATGTTATAAAATTTAAGGGCAGCATATTAAGCAATTACAACTAGCTTGTGTCCTTTTAATTAAGTATTTTGAATAGAATCATATTTTTTTAAGTATTTTCTTTGAGGTATGTACATAATTACTAATTGTTAGACTATTATTAGAATTAATTAAATTTGGGAAAAATGCTTATAGGTTTTTGGTGTTCGGGGTTATTCTCAACTAAAGTTTGTTGAGTTCCATAACTGGCTATTTAGGTCTTTTTAAGTACCCCATAGTAAGAAAGTAGGTTCATACAACTCAACAATGTTAAAAAAATAAAGTTAATATTGAATTCCTCTTCTTCTTTATATATTGGCAAAACCTCAAACCCTTTACTAATTTTGAGGTTGTTGAAGTTCATGGAGGTGGAAAGAGAAATGATGATGATGTATTATGGTAAGGGGTGGCAAGAATAATGGGGAATAGTATAGAGATGTTATCACTTCTGCTTGATCCTATTATATGCATATACTAATAGTCTATTATAGAAGCACTATTGAAGATACTAATGTCAAAAAAGATGAGGGTGATAAAAAATTTAATTGAAACTATAAACATGTATACATATTCTAACTGAAAGTCAATGATACTATATGAAGTACAAAAATTTAATATACATAATATCATATTCAGAATCATCTTACATGTGTTTAGAAATTATCTCTTTGTAAATTTGTAATATTTCTTATACTTTAAATAGAAAAATAAGTTATACAATGTTTAATAAGTAAATATTATGTGTAATAATTAACATGATATGATATAATGATATAAATATGAGTATAAACATGACATTTCTATAATACTCAGAGAAGAAATGAGTCGCCAATAGTAATAAATAATATGCTTAGTAATGTAAGGGTCCACATTTATATATTATATATCATTTCTTATTAATTTCTCCTTTTATCTTTGTTTTTCTTTTTTGTTAATTTATTATAATTGAACTCATATTTCTTATATTACTATTATCATATATTTCTATCATTTGTTGTCTCATATATGTATGACATCTAATCACATAATCTCTACACCTTTACTAATAAGCATGTCATAACTGGTTAGTCCTATCAATCACATCATGTCATTATAGAACATCAACATTGCAAAAAGTGTTATTAGTAATAGGGAGATCTCTAATGCCATTTCATAACTTGATAAAACTAATGCTAATCATGTTTAGCATATCATGTGTTGAGCTCATCATATATAGTGGAATCATGAAATAAAATATAGAATTTTTTTATTTTTTCTTCTTTTTTAATTCAGGATATTGAACCCAATTATAATTTACATCATATTATAAGATACTATTTCATTTATTTATCTTTTTATCTTCTATTGTATTTCTATTATATTGTGTTTTAATTACTCAATGTCATAAAAGCATTGATGTATCAGAACATGAATGCAAACATGAGACTTGTATGTCATACTTGCATTGTCAAATAATTATATCTACTATATTATCATCTATTTGAATTTACATGGATTCCAAAAATCTATATTTTTTTGGTCCTTTGTTTTTGTTTTTAATTTCTAACAAGGAAATTCATTCATAACTCATAAGGATCTATGGTTTTGATATCCCAAACTATTTTATTTCAATTTCCTGAAATTCTTAAGAATGTATGTGTATATAATAAAGGAATTGCATTTAGATATTGATCTTACTAACTCTTTTTTTTGTGCTTGCAGTAGTTAAAATCATCTCTAAGTTCTTTTATCATAGTTTCTCACACTATTCTTGCTATTATTTTTTTGATTTAAGCTGCAACAACAATTTAGACAAAATAATCCTTAGTTGTGGCTTCTCTCACTTCCCGTAGTTTGTTGGAAGTATAGCAGTAGTCTTTCTACATTATAATTATTCAAAACAATAACACTTTTCTTAATTTTTAACTAAAGTTTAAGCTCACTTTAACAAGAGTTTCCCATTCCCAATTTCGTGTAATGCCTTTTTCCCACAAAGCTTCAACTTGCTACAACACTAGCCCTTGTTGGCTTGTAAAAATTCATGGCAACCTCTTCCATTAGGAAAGAAAATAGAAATACAAAGATAGGCTCTCTTGGCAGCACAATTGTTACCAAAAAGTTCTCCCAAATAGGTTTATTGTTAGCCCACCTACTTTGGCTGCCTTGCTTCCTTCATAATTGCAATTAACTTGTGCTGCTGATTTTGATTTTGTTTCTCTTTTCCTGTTCTGCTGCTCTCCTTTCTTCTTCTGTCTGCATTTTCATATCCCTGATTCCCTTTCTTTTTTAAGGTCTTCTCCCAAGCAGCTGAATCCTTTAGCAAACCTTCTCAAGTGAGGGTCACAAAGGTTCTTGAGGTTGACCCGAAAAAAGGGATCAAGGGAGAAAGAAAAATATTGTTGTTACTATTACCAAATAAATAATAGAAAGTATTTTTTATAATTAAATAACTTCTAAAATTAAAAAAAATAAAGGAGAGCTTAAAAAATTTTTCAACAAGGATCATAAGCTTTAATTTAGAGATGCAATCAAGGGAGAAAATTCATCAAAAATCTTGGTTGCATCTTATTTTTGAATAGAAGTGATTCAAATGAATGCCTTGTGGAGGAATTTAAGAAGCTTGGATGAGGAGATAGAAACATGGTTGAGATCATAAAAAATGGTATCAATGTCAGGGAGGTGGAGTCCTATTATGTCAAAGGGTATTTTAAGGATCTTATAAATATATTATAATAATCCACTAGCTTAACCAGTCGAAACTGGATCAACTTTTTATTTTAATTAAATATGTTCAAATTAGACTTGCTTATATTGGCATACTTATGAACCTGTATGTATTATCATAAATCTTGAATGAACTTGTTAATAATTATAGCAAAATGCAAACTTTTAAGCAATTTATATAGGGGAACATTCATTGGGCACCTTTGTCATATCTCATTTTCAGGAAGGGGATTATGAAAGACTTAAAAGGAAGTGATTTAAATGATTGCCATGTGGAGGACACCAAGGAAGCCTTGATGAGAGATGAAAACATGATTTGGATTGTAGAAAATGACATCATTATTGGAAAGGTCGAGACAGGCAGATGCTGACTAGAACACACAGTACTTTAACAACATTATAAAAATACTGAGATACTCCACAAGCCTATCATACCCAAACCTTGTGTTTTGATTGAATATGCTAAGTTTGAACATATTTATTGTTGGAATACTTGTTGATGTGCATGCTTTATTATAAATCTTGGAGGAACCTACTGAGAATTAGATCATAACTCAGATTTATATGCAATTTACTCTCATAATTATGTATAACAAGATATATTAACATTAGTTAGTTAGTATTTTTGAAGTAACTATTTATTTTACAATAAATCTTCATTTTTTAGTTGCTTAAGCATTCATTATTGCTAATGAGATGTTTTGTTATTTGACATGGTCGTTGACATTAATATGTTTTTAAGCAAACGTATAACCCAATTTATCTCTTTTTTAATCTAATCTCCATTATTGAATAAATTAATACACTTAAGCTGGATTGAGTCTAGCTTAGGAGTGTGAGGCACTATCAATTGACACTTAGGCTTAGCATTGGAATTTAATGCTTGCTTATTCACATGCTTTAATTTTTTATGGAAATTAGATTACAGTTTTATCCATAAACATATTTGAATTTCTAGTCTGCTCTTTATTTTGCCCTGTTATAATTTTTTTGCTATTTACTTGACCTTCAGGCATGAACTTCTCTCTTTAACCAAGAATTAACATACGTCTATAGTTAAACAATTACTTTTGGTTGGCCTGCTTTAGATTGATCAAGCGTAGTGCTTGTTTCTGGTAAATTCTTCTTGGCACATTGCATATCTAGTTGGAGTTGTTCAGAATTTTGTTTTATTTGAAATACTTCTACCTAATTATTGTCTAAATTTCTATGAATATTCTTCAGAATTTTATATTTCACTTCACCTTTATCTTGAGTTCTAATTTCTAGTTGATACTATGCTTTTTTAACAGCTTTAACTCATTTTTCTATGATTTTGTAGTTTCTTCATAAAGTGTGATCATATTATCAAAAGGAGGGATGATAGAACAAGAAATAAAACTAGATAATTTTCATGAAAAAAAAGATGCATAGAAAGAAGGAAGATTCAATGTTGGAAATCTCTCTTACATAATAGATAAAAGTGCGTGGACTTAAACCTTTATGGCTTTGTTTAACTTTTAGATTGTTTATATCAATTACTTAAAATCATTGTTTACAAACACTGAATTTTGTTATTGCCACCTTGATTGCAAGTTCTTGATTGCAGGCTTCTGTTGAGTTTGATGCTCGGGAGAATGAAGATCAGTATTAGAAAGCAGTAGAGTCCTAAAAGGGATCTTTAGACTATTATAAGGTTTTTTTGAGCACTTCTTATGCTCAAACATATGATAAAAATATTTTTGTGCATTGAGTATTTTTCTTGAAGATTCCAAATTCAATATTATATAGCAAAAAGTAAATACTGCTTAGGGCGCGCTTTACACATTGTTCAGGCTATGTTTTTTGGTGACTTTGAAGTTGAGTTCAATTCATGAAACCCCTATGGTATGTAGGGTAATGCGTGCCTAAAACAACTTCTTCCTATATTCAATTTTTTGGGAGCCTATATTCCTTCTATTTGGTATTTTTCGGTTGAAATGTGGCAAGATGATTCATCCTATGTCCTCTTGAGCATATAGTTGGTTTGTTGCATTGTGGCATTTCAAGCATTTAATCACTAATGTGGTGTTAATTTCAGTGAAACTTAAAAGTGCCAATTTATGTTTGTAATTGGTATATAGTGGCATGCATTTGGTACCTTAATGTATCTGTATTAGTACTTCCCTGTTTATTTTGACATGAATTACCATGATCTGAATTTTTTTAGTCAGGCAACTCATTTAATGAATTGATTGTGATATTAACCATAAAGTGCTAAGAGCTTATCCTGTTGTCCTGGAGCTGCGAGGCTTGGTATAGGTTATTGTAGATACAAACTTGTTTAATTTGACATGGCTCGACAACCCTTTCATCGAGTGTTTGATGTAAGTTAGTTTTAATTTATAGTACAAATTTCATGACATGCCCTATATTTTCTTATATTCCTCTTTTATTTGTTTCCATTGTGTAGTTAGATCCAGAAAAGATTGATGCTCTTGTGGCTCTTGGAATTATGGAATTGCAAACAAATGAAGGGGAGATTGTACTTGTTAATCTAGAAGGTAGCGTAAGCAGTTCATTTTTTTTGTTTGTTCATAATGGGCTGGGTTTGGTTCACTTAATTTTTTTTATAAATGACTAATTCATCTTAGTGTTATTTTTTTGCAGTTGATGGTATTCGAAAAGGAATGTTCATGATGCAAAGAGCTTTTGATATATATCCATATTCTTCAATGGCATTAAATCATTTCACAAATCATTTCTTCATTATTGGTCAGTATTTTCTTGTTGAACAGTTAACCGAGACTACATTGTCTCTAATTAATCATGGGTTTATGAGAGCTCATTCCTACTACAATTTGGCAAGATCATGGCACTGCAAGTTATGAAAAGTCCCTTATACATGATGTTTATATTATTAACAATTCTTGTTTATACTGTTGACACGATGCTTGATCATTGATCCCAATGATCGAGTCTTTCTGTACTCTACTATATAATATTCTCTATTTCTTTTATTTGACTTAAATCTTGTTGTATATGATATCTTATTAAGGTGATTTTGAGAAGGCTGGCTAGTGTGACATTGCTTTTATCAAAGAAATTAACCAGACTGGTGGGCTAAGCAACAGGCAGAAGCAACACTCGAAGGCGATGCCACTGGCTACCAAAAGAGCAAGAGCAGCTCATTCATTCAAGAGAAAAAAAGGGCAAAGGCAAGGTGGTAAGCAGTTTAGGGGAAGGAAAGCATGGAAGTGAAGCTCGGGAACTCCAATCGATTTCCGCAATCTGGGATCACATTTTTTGGTAGGACCAATATCTTTACTAGCTTCCCTTTTATCATTCTGATTAGTTTTCAAATCGTTAAAAATATATATGTAATGTATGAGGGCCATAATTATTTATTAAGATTTTGAGTTAATTAATATTTTCCCTTTAAAGAGCTGTAAAGGATGCATAAACCAAGGCCACTTTGAAAAATTGTTTTGAATTTTGTTTTACTTTTATATTCAACTTCTAGTATTACAATGATGTGCACTTTTTAAGTTTCAAAGTCTAGAAATTTTTATGTGAATATGAATAAAGTCTTAAGTTAATAAAATAGATGTCAGGACACCTTTTTAAATCATAACAAAGGATAAATGATAAAAAGAATTTATTCATGATATTTGTTTAGTATTTGAAATTTTAGCTTGTGGTTCATTAAGTGTTAGATAAGTAATATAATAACATTATCTTGTATATTAGAGGATGAATTGTGTCAATGAGGTGTTTTTAATAAAATATTTCATATTAAAAGTAATGTATTTGTAGTAGAAGTTAAGAATAAATCTTAGTTGTGATATTATTAGACTCATTAGTTGTATTTTGTTAGATTTAAGTTATAAAATAGAAAATATTGAATGATATTTTTTATTTTAATGTTGATTATATCTATAAAAGTTATATTTTTGATAAGCACCAACAATCATCATTCTTAAGTTTTAGAAAGTTATGTAGTCTCTTAAGTTAGTTCATGCTAATATTTCTAATAAATGAATATTTTATTTCAAAATAAAAATAGATATTATTTATTATTTAATTATGACCTTATTCATATGAGTTGGATATCTTTTGAAGTTCATAAATTAAAGGTATTTTAAAAATATAAGGAATTTGAAGGTCTTATAAAATTAAAAAATTGGTTTAATATAAAATTTTTTTGAACTAATAGAGAAGAAAAATTTTTATCTAAAGAATTTGATTTTTTGCACAAAAACATGAAATTCATAAGGAATGCAAGGACAACCCATACTAGGGGATCGACTTGTCGGAGTGCAGCGAGCCCTGCCTTATCGTTCAACTGCCACCATGATATTTGTAAGCATTTTTGAGCATAGGCAGTGATGAGCCCTAGAAGAAGTTGATTTCCTTTACTGACTGGTGTGAATATGAAGTTTAGGACGAAAATCCTCTTGGATTCTATTCTGCATGCCCATTTGTTTATCCTCCTGTTCTTCGTATTGTTTGGTGATACATGTTCCTTTGGCTGTAATACTGCATTCCTGAAACAGTTGGTGATCAAGTTGAGTTGTGGCATCTCAAAAGGCCTCCATTTTCTTTCACGTTACAATTTTTCATTATTTTGAGAATGAGTTGGGAAAGAAGCAAACCCCACTTGTCCAATTTCTTAAATTCGACAAGGAAGATCACCGGCCAGTCGGAAAGCAGGAACATTAGAGAAGCCACGATGTTAAGACATGTGGAGGCTCTAAGCAGGACATTCGTGATTGTGACGTCACTAGTGTCAATGCGATGCTTTGGGGAGAAAACGAACAACAAGAAAGCTAGAAAGATACCAGAGGAGCAGATCACCCTGAGGATGAAGCCGACACGTGAGAAATTAACGACGCCCTTCATGTACTATCTCATCATAGGCATAGCTGAGTTCCATGCTTATCAGCCCCAAAACTTCCTTGATAGTCATCTCCATCAACATGTCTTTGATTACCTTATATACGTCTACAAGTGGAATAACGTCCACGAAGAAAGGCTTGCAAACTGAGTACATGTCGAAAGCTCCTTTTAAAGCATTCAATTCGCCTTTTTCATTTTCATCCTACACACGTGCTACCATTGTCCTACAGTTGAAAGAAATCTTGTTTAATTGACTTTGCTTGCTTGAAATGACCACGGAGCTGTGGAAACCGTTAGTGCTAGTTCTATAGAGCGAGTAAGACCGCTCTTCAAACTTGATAATGGCGACAAAGAATATGAACAAGGTGGGACCGAGCAGGAGGTTACTTGGAAGAGATTGGAACAGAACATAGACAACAATGACTAGCTCGTAGGCCAGGGCAAGCAGGTGTCGAGCCCACAGCTCATTATCCTCCATTGAATAGGCGATGATGGTGTTTGGGCCATCAAGGTGAAGCAAAAGGAGAGGTGCCCAGAATGCGAGGATGGGGTTGTTGCTATTGTCGTCCATGCTGCTGCTTAGCTAGCTAAGAACGAAGTCAGCAACCCAGTTGGCCAAAAGATAGTTGATCCAAACAGCCATTCTTATCCATGCTCTCGATGCTGAGGTGTTTCTCAAACGTCCAAGGAAGATGAGCACAATTTGTATCGCGAGACTTTCCATTATAAAATTATGTACATCCTGCTAGCTCTAGAGTTTCTTATATTTTCCCAGAATATCCATTAATTTTGTGTCTTCTATGAAATCAACTGATTGCAGAAATTAAAAAATAATTTCACTTTCTCCATTCTTTTCTATCTCCCCACTCTATTTTCTAGCAGGCGAGTGCGAATATATATTTGACGGGGAACCCAAGCAAGTTTGGAGCTACAGCGAAAACATGATCAACTTTCTCATGTCAAAAAAGCATGAAATATATATTTTTTTAAGGGACACCTCCAATTTATAATTGATATGCAAAGGTTAAATAAATTCCTTTCTTGTGTGGGAGACTGCTAGGTAGTTAACATCCTTTCCTTAATGTCTTCCAATCTTTCTTAACAGTCATTCTAAAAAACTTACATCATCGATGACTCAAACCTTTGCAACTCTCCTCTATGGCACAACTTTGTTCTCTGTTTTCTTATATGAAAAAGCTCATTGGATGGTCCTACTAGACTTATTTATAAGCCGAGACAACGACGTTATGATGACCTAAACTCTTCAAAGCTCACTATTGAATTAAGCTTGAGAAGTGAGGGCAGTTAAAATAATTTTTTATCCCACCCATACAATGACTATTGACAATTTGAAAATCTTATTCCCCATGAGTTTCAACATGACATTTTTTTAAAATACCTAAATATTCTTTTATTTACAAATATATCATCTTATTTAATATTCTTTTATAGTGATATCTAGAAATTACATAACATATTGCCATTAAGGTTGTAGAGGAAAATTTATTCATTTGTATTAGAGTACAGTATATGCGATTTGTGCATGCCATACAAGAGGCTAAACATGTTGTACGTTAGGTTATAAAAGTAAAGAAGTCAACAATAATAAAGGATTTGCCATATAGTGGTTTTACATCAAACAGATAATGCAAAGAATTTAATGTATGGTATGCTATTAAAAAATTTTACAAAATATATAATACATTAACTATAAAATATGGCATGCTAATAATATAATAGGGGAAAAATAAAGATGATAATTAGAGTGAAATAATCATAAGAAATATGGTGTGTGTGAGTGTGTGTGTGTGTTTGTGTGAATGTCTATATATATATATATTATAAAAATTATTTGGTGATAAATATGCATGTTTATATTTTTTAAAAATAAAAAATAATTTGAAAAATATGTTTTCTTCCTAAATTCAATAAGTAAAACTTGTAATTATGATATATGCATAATATTAAATTAATATATAAATTGTTTCATAATTAAGAAAATTTTGCATATTATTTATTATTTTTTTACTCTTACATAGAATATGATTTTTCTAAGAGGTTGATTCTAATTTTATTATTATATCAATTTATATTTTAATAATATTTACATTTCAAGATTTTTCTAAGAGGTTGGAAAAACCGTTTTCAAATTTTCATTTAGTCTATCAATTTAGAATTATGGGAAGTTATGAATAAGCCTTGTGAACTTCCTTGAAATTCTTTTACTAAGGAAGTCAACCCCTTTAGTGAGCTTAATGTCGAGCATAAAACGTTGGCTCAATTGAATGCTAGGGCCTTCAACTATCTTAATTGTAGAATTTCTCCTTGTGAATTTACACAAATTATAAACTTGTATAACATATTTGAGGTGTGAAAAAAACTCGACGTAACTTATGAGGGCACCTCACAAGTGAAAGAGACGAAGATCAACATCCTCACCCATGACTATGAGCTTTTTAGAATGAATCCTGGTGAGTGTATTAAAAGTATGTTTTTCAGAATCCTTCCAAAGGAATATGATCCCCTTGCAACGGCTATTAAAGCAGCTAAAGATGTCAACAAACTTTCATTGGATGAACTCTTTGGGAAACTTCTCACTGCCAAAATAGAGATGACTAGGAGACTTACGGAATAGGCTTCTACATGTATGTCAAAGCATGAAAGGAAAAAGGAAGAACCCATGGCCTTCAAAGCCGCCAAATGTGATTTAGATTCCACTTGTACCTCTCCACGGATTTGGAGGATGAGGTAAGTTTTCATGTTAATGGTTTAGCAAAAAATTTGGCAAAAAGTTTTCTTAATAGGAAATGGAAGAAGATGAGCAAGAAGTAGACGAAGAGGCCACCAACTTGTTTTGAGAGTGGTTAAACTGGTCATATTAAACCAGAATGTCCAAATCTCAAGGACAAGCATATAAAAGTGAAAAAGAAGAAGAAGAAGAAGAACTTCAAGAAAAAGAAAGCTTTCCAAGCTACAAGGAGTGCTTCTGAAGATTCAGATGTTTCAAGCTCAAGTAGAGGAGAAGAATGGATGATTTGTTTTATGGCAAATGAGGCATCTTTAATATCTTCAAGTGAAGAAGAAGAAGAAGAAAATGAGGTAAGCACTTAGACAAGCGATATTTTAGAAAGTAATTATATTGAAATTATGAATGCATTGACTTCTTTAATGAGTGCTCATAAAAAATTTAAAAAGACTTACAAAAAAAAGTTGAATTACTTGATTTTGTTATAAAAGAAGATGAAAAAGAAAAGAATAGAAAATCAACATATATGTGACGAAAAAACTTCCCTTATCATTGAGAACACTTCTTTAAAGACTGATATTTTACTTTTGAAAGAAAAAATAAGATTTTTAGAGCATGCTAGAATAAGAAAAACTTCACATATTTCTTATGTTTCACATGCTTATTATTCTTCACATGTCTTCAATTTTGAAAAACCTAAATACATAAGCATGCTTAGGCCATCAAATATTGTTTATTTTTATTATTTAAACCTAGAAATACTATGAAAGATTACTTTTTTTTAGAAGAAATATATATTCACAAAAAAATTTTAAATAGATTTTTAAGAATGAGAACATGAGCTCCACTTAGTGCTCAACCCAAGCTTTCTTGGGTTTCTAAGAGTAGAACTTAAAAGACTAGAAGAAAATATCTCTAAAATATTTATAGACATTCTAGGATAGGTCTAAGATATTTATAAAACTTAAACTGATGATTTAATTTAGCGGTATATTTCTAATTTAGATTTTACACCTTATAGAGTCAAAACAAAGAAGAAAATAAAAATCCACATCTTGGGTATTCATCTATTAGAAAAGAATATAGAATCTTTAATCTAGAATCCCATAAGATAAAGGAAACAATATATGTTTTGTTTGATGAGTCTATCCAACTAATTATTAAGAAGTATTTAGAAGATGAAATAAAATTAGTAAAGAACTTAGATTTGAATAAGAATGAAGAACAATTAGAAAATCTTGAAGTAGAAAAGGAAAAAAAACAAGTTACATAAAGGATGGAAATTTTCAACCACACATCCAAAGGATTTGTTCATTAAGAGATGATTTACTAATTGTTTAGATTTATGTTGATGATATTATTTTTGGTAGTGCAAAAACAAAATGTAGAGAATTTGGAGATCTTATGACTAAAGAATTTGAAATGATCATGATGAGTGAGCTAAATTTATTTTTCTTAGGATTTCAAATAAGACAACAACTACAAGACTATGGTTTAGAAATCACACATATACCTATTAGAATTGATAACACTTGTACATTAGCATTAGCAAAGAATCATGTTCATCATTCTAGGACTAAGCACATAGATGTTAGATATTACTTTATTAGAGACCAAGTGGCAAAATGATTAGTAGAATTTGAGTATGTTCCCATTAAGCATGAATTGTTTGACATTTTTGCCAAACCCTTACCATCGAAGCAATTTCAAATATTAAGGGAACAATTAGGAATTTTAGACATTGCTTAAGGTTCACTCCCTTTTGATGGTGTCAAAGTGGGAGAATAGTTAGGAATTAGGGGGAGCATCAAGATGGGGGAGCATGTTAATTCTTAATTTCCTCCTTAAAAATTTATTTCTATTTTCTATGCCACAATTTTGTATTTAAAACATTTATGTCTTGCCATTATCAAAATGAAAAGATTGTTACACCCTTGTGTTTGATGAGTCAAGCATAAATGTTTATATCTCATCTGCGCTTGCTTCAAATGAAATTGTTAATATTCAATTAAGTCAAGCCATGAACTTTAATTTTCTAAATAATGGTCTTCAAGACTCTAGGAGTGATGGCAAGCTTCAAAGAAATTGAAGGCATACACCAAAATCTTTATACTTGAACATCTCTTTATTTTTCTTAAGTTGATATGTCAAAATTTTGAGATGATGTGACACACTAGTAGTATTAATATTTGAACAATGTTATAAGTTTAATAATTTTTGAATTTTTATTTTTGGGACAAGCATTATTGATGAAAAGTATAGAGATTGGTATTTGATTTTTTAAAATTATTTATGAATAATTTTTCATGAATTTCTTTTCATAGTCATTTAGAACATTATAATACTATCATAATATAAAATTGTTTTGGCATACTTATATTCAAAATTTTGGCACAAAAATTCTCACAAAAAATTAAAAAAACCACTTTAGTTTCGAGAATTTTCACTGTAGCGTTGGGCGGGTAGACTAGACTCGACTGTTGGTCTTTTTAAGCATTAGGGATTTAAAAAATAAAATAAAGTAAAAATTGTTTGATAGATCCGAAAGGAGTGAGTGAAGCCCAAAGGCCGTAGGAAGAGCTCTTGAATGGAACAAGTGAGAAATCATCCCCTAGCTGTTGAACAGAACAAGTGCGAACTCAGCCTGCAAAGAAAGCTGACCAGAACAAGCACGAAATCAAGTCAATGAGGACCAGTGATGAAATCTTGGTCAAGGAAGGTGGGAGCCAACCCCAAACTGCTCGAGACACAAATGAATCGAAAGTATTATAGAGTGTAATGACAAAGACATTTGGATGATGTGGGACTAAACATTAATTCGATTTTCAAAGAAGGAGGAAGAGCAGAGGTGCGATTGGAACCAACCCCAAATGGCTCAAGAGACTAATGAACCAAAAGTGTTGTAAAGAGCAATGGCAAAGACATTTGGGCGATGTGGGACTAAACTTCCATTCAATTGTCAAAGGAGGCAGAAGGGCAGGCGTGATCAGGCGACTTAAATTAATCAAGGCAGATTGTCATGATAACAGTAAAACATCGAGCAGAAGATTTGAAACCGAGCCAGATCTGTAAGAGGATGCAGAACCACTGCAGCAAGTTTCTATTTTTGTTGACTTTTGGACAAATTATTTTAATATATAAAGGACAACCAACGTGCCATCAAATGGCCCAGATCAAGGTCGCCTAGATCCAACGACTAGGATTGATCTCCAATGGTAAATTCGAGATTCAATTAGAAACGTCTATTTCAAGCTCGAATTCGAACGGTGACTGCTTTATATTCGTTACCCAAACGGCTAGTTCATTTTAGAACCGTTGGGAGTGGATTTAGTGCTCAAATTAAGCTTTATAAATAAGGGATGATGAAGAACTCCTAGAGGTTACCATTGCTACGATTCAAAACTTTCAAATCACAATATCAAGCAAATATAAGTTCATATGGTGCTTCCAAAGTCACAAAGTGAAAGCTGCAAGAAGGAACCCAAAATTGGCAGTTTTTGCTTCAATTATTTTTTTAATCACTATTCCTCCCCCTTTTCAATACCGTGTGTGCTGCATATTTCTTTTAAAATTTTCTTAAGTTTTGCTAATTTTCTGTATTTCTTTCTTTGGGGTAAGGGCATCCCGACAGTTGTTCAAAAGCCTGTGGTTTGAGTTGAGCCCAGAAAAACGCATGTAGGTTCGGGATTAGTCGTAGTTAAAATCCGAAGTATGTTTGAGGTGAACCGTACGAAAAACCTCATTTGTCATTTGGTGATTTTAGTGTTATTTTCCCAAATGTAGGCTCGAATTTTAGTCGAACCACTTTAAAAATCTTTTGTACTATTCTTTCTTATTCTTGCTTAAAAGATTTAAGTTTTAATTGAAATTGAAAATTGAAAGAAAATTTTATTTACCACAATTCACCCCCTTGTGGGATAGTCTTAAGCACAAGCAACTTCATTTTCTTGAAACATTATCCTGATGTTATATGAATGCATAGTTCCATTGGAATGTGTAGGGTCAAGATACTTATTGGACATTGGCTTATCACATTATTTAGTGTCATTAATACTTTGTGTTTTGTGGTTTAGGTGTTAGTTTATGACCTTGCACCTAAATGGTTCATTTGAATCATATTATAAGTATTTTGTTTAGGAAAATGAAACTATTATTTTGTATTAAATATTACAGAAGAGATTGTTATAATCCTTTATCCAAACTAGATAAGGTTGTCTTGACAATCAAGTATGTTATCCTTGTACTTCTTTAAATAGCTTAGTTAGCTTGTCTAATAATTGAATCCAATTATTAATCACAATGTTATCAATTGTTTCATTATCAATCATCTTTGTCTCTTTGCAACACATGTACAATAATGTAATCATGTTGCTTGATTTGCATAAGATTGGAGCATAGTTGTGGTGACCAAGCTTTTCTTTCTTGGCATCGGGTGTCACATCCACTATTTTTTTAATTTTTTTCCTAATACTTTATTTTTGAAATGTAATTTTTTTAAAAATTAAATAAATATATTATGTTTCAAAACATTTGGTATGCTCACATATGCAAAACAAATGAAAAAATATGCCTAACCTTCGAAATCAATTTTATGTGAAGCCAAATATCTGAAACAACAAAATGATCGTATTATAATAGGAAATTAACATGTCCAATAAAACCAAGTAGATGCCTAACTTATTGTAAAACGTTTGTGGCATAACGAATAAGAGGGGATGAGTGAATTCTTTATTTAAGAAAATTTTCATTTCCAAAAATTAGTTCTACATCATCATCTTTTTTGACTTCTTTTTCTTCTTCTTCTTCTACTTCTCCATTGCCTCCTCCTCCTTTTCCTTCTCCATCTTTTTCTTCTCTTTTTCTTCTTCTTCTTCTTCCTTCTCTTTCTCCTTCTCCTTCTCCTTCTCTTGTATCTCTACTCCTCCTTCTCTGTCTCCTTCTTTTTCTTCTTCTTCCACTTATTCATCTTCTTCCACTTCTTTTTGTTCTTCTTTTTCCTTTTCTTCTTCCTCCTCTTCTTCTTCTTCCTTTTCTTTCTCATCTTTCTCTTCTTTTTCTTCTCTTTTTTCTTATTCTTTCTTTTCTTATTCTTGTCCTTCTTCTTCTTCCTCTTCTTCTTCTTCTTCTTCTTCTTCTAATTCCTCTTCTTCTTCATGCCTCATCAAAATCATAACTTACATATGTCGTAGTTGCAATTAGGTACAAAACACTTGTCTTTCAAAATTGATAACATGCATTTTTTTCTCATTTTTATTACCACATTTGCATTAGCTTTTCTTGACTCTGAATTTCAAACACATTTCATAAGTCCTCATAGTTTGGTCTTGGACATAAAATCCCAAAGACTGCAACTAGACACCACCCCAAACCTTTGAGTGTGCATTGCATTACAATCCCGCTTATGCAAGACCATTACATGAATTCTATGACACCATTGCACTATATTGACTAGATATTAAGATTCAAAAATGTCAAGTCCCTTATATTAATTTGTTCTCACCTCTTTTTGGTCTTACTCTTCCACCATTGAATAAGAGAATTGTGATAACTCTTCTATCTTAACAAATTAATTGATTCAAAATTAACTTGTTCAAATCATACAAACACTCTTGGCAAAAACATTTTTATCGCTTTGATTATTTCTAATCATATAATTTCGAGTATAACTACCATATGTTCTATTTGTATACTTGAATTCACAAGCAATATTTAAAATCATATAAACTTCACTTTTGAAAACTAACATCACTGAACTTATAGAATCATACATTACCTTTTAGCAACCTTTGTTCTTAATTTCTTTTCCTTTTTTCTCTTTTCTAAATATATTAAGAATAACCATTGCCTTTTTTTCATCCTTATTTAATGCCCATTATCATCATACATGTTATTGTAACATGTTTTACACATCTATAATAAAATAATGATCATATGATGCTTAGTAAAACATAATCAAACGCAAAAAATACAAGCATTTATGTCAATCATCTTTGAATTTGATAGATTTCAATTCATTACTTATTATAGTTGCCAAGCATTATATAATACTAAGTAAATATTGATGTATAAGCTTGCTATATCAATTCCTCTTGTAAAGGTCTCCCCTTAAAAATGATATCAAATTATGTGCCTTTATATGATCCATATTTCCTTCATTTTAAGTATTTTACACTTACTACAATATATCTTTCCTAATTTCCAAGATTATTTTTCAAATCCCTTACTTGACTAGTTAAACTCTTTCCAAAAATTTAACAACACTACTTCTCTTCCTCGTCTTCTCTTTAAGCTGTCAACCATGATCAAAATGTTTTAATTTTATTCAAAACACCCTCATCGTCCATGGTCATCCTCTCATATACTAAATATCGATGCTCCATTTCCCTTCAACAATTAGACCTCTTCAGTTTAGTGGCTTCTAGCCTTCAAATCGCTTTGAATTTAATAATTTTGCAAAAAATTATGTTATGTCATGTCAATTTTGTTAGTACAATAAGGTTAGGAAAATTAAAAAAAAAGATTTAATAAAAATTAGGAAATTCTAAGATTTCTTGCTTTTTTTTTAATAATTTGAACTTCAAAAGTTTAGTGGTTAATTTTGTATGATCTTCTTAACTAATCCACCTATTTGCCAATTTTCATATATTTTAATGATATTTAATATATTTTTAATAATTTAACCAAACCTAAAATATTTTTAAATTCTGATTAACTTTTGGTTCAATGACTATCATGCCTACTTTTTTAGACACAAAATTTTTACCATGCTTATACTTGTAAATTCTATGCCTTAGTAAAATTTCATAATTTTGTGAGTTTATGTAATATTTTTTAATTATTTTAAAAACTTTTTCATGCTCATAATTTAATCCTTATAAATCTTTGATCTTCTATTATAATACTCAAAAGAGTTTTTTGTCAACAAATTATCATTATATTCAAATAATTTATTCGTTTTATTTCTTAGTTTGTCTCTTTCTTTCTAGGGGTTGCTCCTTTAGTGGTATAGAACTTTTGAATAATATGAAATGAAACTTTAAAGTTTTCAAAAATTCTTTGAAATTCTAAATAATTCAAAATAACAATAATTCAATTTTCTTTATATTTTGGATAATATAAATCTTCTCTTCTTAAGATCATAAATCAAACCTATGATTATGATTTTTTTATTAATTTAAGCACATGATAATTTAAAATAACAAAATATTATTCATATAATTGCCCTCACTTTATGGATGTTACAATCAAAGGGAATGATAGATCATGCTCTATCTTATTTAGTAGTTTGTTACGTTTCTATTAAGTTGTTAGTTTTTGTCTTTTTATAGTGATTTAAGAACATTCCTTTTGAAAGAATGTTAAATGTTTAATATTGATTTTGTTATAATTTTCAAAATATTCAAATGTTTATTAGTTTTACTGTGATTTTTAAAAATGATCATGCTAATGGTTTTTTATTTAAAAAATGTGTTTTCAAAATCAAAAGATAGAGAAAGAAATGGCATGAGCCATAATTACTTTGTGAAATTTTGAGGAATGTCATTTGATTTAAATAATGCTAGGGCTATTTGTTAAATGATGATTGATTTATCTTCTAAAGTTAGAGATGAAAAAAATTTAGAACATTATGCAAACAATTTTTAATAAAAATTAGATCTTTAAAGACATGTAAAAAGTGTACCATGGGACTAAATATTTTGAAAGTAATTTTAGCACTTTATTGCGAAAGTTTCTTAACTTCATGGTCTCAAAAAAAGGAATCTGAGTAAATCTAGACATGGTAAAGGATTTGATAAACATGCTTTCCTAAAAAGCTCATCGAGATGCCCAAATACCTAGCTAAAAAAATTATCAAGTTCACCCTTTTTATTTTCAAGCATGGAGAGAAACTTCAACAATTCATCAAGCTACTCTACAATATGTTTAGACAATAGTAAATCGAAGATTGTCAAAAGGCTTTTCTAGAGCTTAATTGATACTTATTTCAGCCTCCGATCTTGAGCAATCTAGTCCTTAGGGAGTCTTTATGTATATATATAATTGCTTCAATTTTTATAATTAACTCTGCTTTAATTCAAGAGAATAATGGATTTCAACAACTAATCTGTTATGTTACTCTCACTCAGAAAGATGTATAGCTAAGATACTCTCTTATAAAGCATCTAACCCTAGCTTTACTTATGTCAACCTATTAGTTATACCAATATTCACATCATAGATGTGGCAAACAATAATCCCATGAGGCACATCCTTCAACCAATAAATGATAGAAATTGGTTGCAAAAGTGGGTAATTAAGCATAATGAGTTTGAACTTAACTTCATTTCCTATTCATTTATGAAATCTCAAGTTCTTAATGGTTTTCTAATGGAGAGAAACTCTTTTGATTCAAAACCTAAGACCCTTGTAAAATTTTGACAAACTTTTCAAATGGAGCTTTCATGTGTGTCTTGTAGCACTAGTTCATTCCTTTTTAGCTCTTAGTAAGTAAAGCTTAAAGGTGTTATTATAATTTTTTTCATTATCACCAACAAATAAGCTAAGCATGAAGCCTTGATTGCAAGTCACTAGTTTGTTTGAGGTCTACAAATGAAGCACTTAAAAATCTTTAGTAGTTTCCAACTAACTAACAGGTAATGTCTAATTAAAAAGCAAAAATTTACACTAAAATCCTATCAATACTAGCTTGGCCTCTTCTCCAAATGTATAATACTATACATCTACATTTTATTCATTGAGAACAAAATCAAAAAGTGGATCTACCAGCCAATAATAGAGATTCTAGTGAAGACTTTTCTCATCTTAAGAAGTTGAGTATTGAGTAACCAAATCGCCTAGTTCTTCGACCTAAAAGGCCTTCTTACTGATAAATGCCTACGACACTTATCTAATGTTTGAAATTTTAACCCTTATAAAGTTAGATGTAAAAATGGTCAAGTGATACGTTCAATAATATACTTTTGTTGATTAACAGTATTCTCAAAAAACCTATCTCAAGAAATGCACAAACGTGTTCATCTATGACATTTAAAGTTTTATATCAAGCTAGCAGTTATGTTTTAAAAAATCTTAGTAACTAAGACAACCTTAGATAAGTTTGACATATTATAAAAAAAATTTTATTATTTTGAACCCATAATTCTTAGATGAAATCATTTAAGAGCATAAATATTGAGCATTTTACTAAGTGAAGAAAAAAATGTAATCTTTTAAAACTTTTCCAAACATGCTTAATCATAAATTTAACATGTCACACTCCCTCTTGGTTGACTTTATAAGAGCCCGTCCATTACACTTGGTCTGATCTAAAATGATGAGCTAATTACCCATCACTACGATGCCTTAAAGCTTTTCGTAGTGCTACCACCAAGGAGAAATAATAATACTAAGGACAAGCTTGGCTAACCCTTTTCTCGCATAAACTCTCTTATAAATAGATAGACGATGATCTTGAGGAGAGAGAAAAAAGTTATGATTATTTTCAATAAAAAACACAAGAGATAGATAGAGAGAAAGAAATCTGAGAAAGGGAGAGTGCCCATGAGAGGACACTGAGGAGCTAAGGGAGCTTCTACAAAGCTAATGCTAATGAGAAGAGCATATCGTTAGAAAATTTAAGTAAATCAAAAACTTATTTTTTCATGACAAATGAAGATGAGGGAGATGATGATAAGGGAGGAAAGAAAGTGTTTGGAAGAAAAACATCATGATAATATTATTGATAATTTGGGTGAATTCCACTAAGTTGGTTCATATAATATTGATATGAATAATATATCCAAAAATCAAGTCTTAGCTAACAACTAAATATTCTATAATGTAGGTGTCACTTGTGACCCAAAGCCGATATTAGCATATAAAATTAGCCAACTACTCAAGTTAACCCAAATGACCAACCAACCCAAATTAACCAATGCTTATTTGACACCAAGTTGATCAATAAAAATTGCGTCTCTTGAGATAAGCGACTAATAAAGTTTACTATTAAGTTTAATAAAATTCTTTTTACTCATATTTAATCATATTTGTTATACTTAGTTCCATAATTTTTTTTCATGCAAAACTTTTATGGAACATAGCTTATGTTGAGGAATCACGATGCCATTAGATGATATTATTTGAGTAAATTAAATGCCAATCATGAAAAACTCTAAATAAGTATAAAGAGTTGTGCTGGAACTAAGTACATGATGAACAAAAGATATGAATATAACATAAAATAATATACATAAGATGTCATGAGCACATGATAATGATATGTGATGATGCATATATGATGTTGGACATATGTCAATGAATATGAGATATTAGATATTTTGTAATCGATAATGTTGTGAGAATAAGCTAGAAAAAATCAATGAAATTATACTAAAAATATTTGTAACACTTTAATAAGAATTGTTATATTATTATACTTCTTAGTTTCATGTATTGAAAATTGAAAGTTAAAATCAAAGTTTAGATTATAATCAAGTGCAATAGACATCAAAATCAAGCAATGATACAAATTGATTGATATTATTTTAATAAGATGAATGAGATATTTGTGACAATCAAGTAAAGCAAACTCTTTAATTAGTGCATTGATATTTGTGACATCAGGTCAGCAAAATCTTTTGATTGGGCACTATTAACAATTTGTGAAAACAAGATAATGCCAAACCATTTAGTTAAGAACCATGTATTAATATTATTTGTAACAATTGAGTTGGGAAAACCCCTCATACTAGTTATCTTTCTAGGTGTATCTTAGTTGCATATATTGATTGTCACATGTAAGCTTAAAAGACATGATAAAATAAGAGTTTTCATTATAATCAAGTTTACAATTAAATGGATAGTTAGGAGTAATAAGCCAATTAAAAAGATCACAAAAATCTAGAATTAATTTTATGGGACATTTTAATAACAAGACATCTTTATTGTGATACTTGATAACATTCTTATTGTTTATATGAAGCTTGATGTCCTCATAAATGGATGGTTTTCTCTCATTCTGAATTGTTATTATCAAGTCTCATGCACTTTCTTTGCTTACATTCTCATAAAATGATATTTTTTATTGTACTAATTGTTATGATTATATGAATATTTTTTTTTATTTATATGAAGTGTCTTTTGATGATATCTTACACATTCTTAGCTTCTTTGAATGCTACATTAACATGAATCATTAAAGTTATATCAATTAAAAGGTTAATTATAGTTTGTTTAGATAACATGGATTTTTGGCTTGAAGTTATTATTTTTGACGTAATACGTCTATGGTAGACTTGCCTCTTGTTATTCAATATTTGCTAAAAAGGATAATTTAACATTTTCATATGTATATAATGAGGACACCATTAGTCCCAAAGAGTCTGGATGAAAAGTGGTGAGAAAAAGAGTTCTTAAAGAAATTTGAGTGCCTATGTATCTTTTTAATTGTATACTCATCATTTGATCAACAAAATAATTTTTGGTCATATATATATATAATTATCTTTGGTAGAAATAAATAATTAATAATAAGAATTAAGCCCTAGTGAACAAAGAAGAAGGAAAAATGTTTAAGAAACTAAGGCCATCACACCATCCTTTAGAAGTTAAAGATATGATCAAGTTGATCCATTCAAGAGAGTGTGATGGACATGCCTCTAGCTATAAACTTGCCATGAAGATTATGTATTAAGGATTTTTTTGACCAATAATGAAAAAATATTACTTTATTTACCAAAAGGTGCAAAGGGTGTCAAGTTCATGCTCCCCTTTCATACTAATTATTCACAAAGATGGAAGAAATAATTATTTATTTGTTCTTGTTAGACTATGGTATGGATTTCCATTTTTTATTTCTAATTGCTAGAAATGGAAGGAGGTTCCTTCTCATGGTGGTTAACAACCTTTAAAAATTGATCAAAGTGAAGCCTCTTATTGGCAAGACTATTAATAAGATTTAAAGTTTTCTTTAGACAAACATTTATAATAGGTTTAATATTTCCATAGCAATTGTTACAAATGACACAATAATTTTCCAATCTAAAGAATTTCAAGATTTATGAAAAATGTATGGTTGTTTTTTTAAGTATGCCTCAACTTCTCATCCTCACATAGATGGACAAGCCAAATCAATGAACAAAGACATCTTAAAAATTCTAAAGCCTCATCTAGATGATTAAAAAGGTGGGTGGGTAGGTGAACTCCTTGACATATTGTGAGCGTATTGAACTACACATTATGCAGCACGTCAAGTTTTTTCTACAGATTCAAAGCTATAATCACTATCGAGGTCAATCACTTAACAAGTTCAAAAGCTTGAACTTGAAACTAGCACATCAAAAGTTGGACCTAATTAAGGAAAAGTGTCTCAGAGACCATGTAAAGAAACTAAAATAATGTAAAGTATGAAAAAATTTTACATAGTAAGAATTGTCCTTTCAAGGTCAAAGATTTGGTTCTTAGACAATATAAGACATAGATAATAGAAGAGCTCTCGACATTAATAAAGACTCCATAAGCTTGTACTTGATCAAGGATATTCTAGGACTAGATGTCTATCAACATCATAAAGAGGAAGATGTTGATCTCCAATAATCAAAGAGTAAGGATCACTTAAAAAGGCTCTATATTTGCTAAAAGTTGCACAATTTTCGTGTTGTGCTAACTATCAAAGGTATTATTTGACTTTCACTAATGTTATCAATAAAATTTCATACTTAGCATCATGATTTTACATTCTCAAGATTTTGTTAACTTAAATGAAGTCAACTCTCTTTGTTTAATTATAACATTTAGATATCTTAAAATCTAATAAAATTGTACTTTAAAAGTACAAACTTATTTGAGGGCTAACTAAAAAAATTTGTCTTAAAAGAAGTCATCTCTTGAGCTAATTCAACAATCAAAAGTTATTTGATGTCTTCCATCAAATTCCAAATTACTTGGCTTTTAATTTCTTTCGATAGAAAATAAACATAACTATTCTCACTTGACATTGACAAATCAACTATTTAAGTTAATTACATCTAGTTTGTATTTGAATATATTTCATCCTTACAAGTCAATGTTAGTGATGATCTTTCAATAATTGACATTCTCTTAAGACATGAAAACCTGATGGCAAATCGATTTATTGTTAAGTTTCTTAATCTAATCTTATCGAGTATGGATCATTATTCGAGATATGAAATTCTATCAAGAAAATATAAGTCAAATCTATGCGAGTGTACCTAAAACTTAGGCCTTGAACTTTTTTAGTCAAACTATATAACTTCCAAAAGCCTAGTCTTGCACTGATATTAAGACCAAACCTACTTTAACCAATCCTCCAGTGGGTCACAATAGCTCGAAACATGAAATGTTTATGGGGAGATCCATATTTTGATATTATAGGGCTAGTTGACAAGTTCTTTTTATGTTTATTTAGATAGTTACATTTCATATGTTAATAACCCATGAGAATAGGCCCAATAAAAGTTATTAGCACAATCAGACCTAATCTTTTCTTTATATTAAATGGTTTTTAAGTAATGCTCATGTAATAAAAATGCAAGTGCCTTTGATTACTTGAAATAACCATTTCAACTTGCTTTGGTTCACATCATTTGAATCAAATTTTGATTGAGTTATACATTTATGTGAACTTTTTATTACAACGATCTTCATCACTATTCCATAGTAAGCATGCTTTGAGAAGCATAAATCTTACTTTCCCTTTTTATTTCCATCATTATTGTTCCACTATGCAAAGGCTACAAATGGCAAAAACAATTCTTCCTTTCCTTCCAAATTTCTTCACTAACCCATGGTATGGAGGTTGAGAGTTTTTTCCTTTTCATCTTATCTTGTTGCAAAGTGAAAATTTTATTTATAACTTCTAAGTACGTAAGTATTCCCCCTTAGATCATACCATTCACTTGGGAAAAGAAGTTTGTTTCATCTTGTTAAGTTTTGACTTGTCATTTACACTCTCTCCTTTAAACTTGAAACTCGCTCTTGGAGATTTGATTATTCTATTTAATTCTTTTACCTTATGCTTAAGCTTTTAACTAAAACAGAAAAACTTAGAATCTTTTCAAGTAAGATAGCTCATTACAATGAATACGATAGCTCATTACCATGACCCTATGTTCAGTTAAAAGAAGCAATAAAAAAGGCATAATAAGATAATTAATGGGACTTAACCAATTGTAGAGATAAGGAAAATATCAACCTTCAAGAACTGTGAAAGCATGCATTACAAATAGCATTAGTAGTTCGATCATCAAACCATACTTTTCATCGATGAAGATCACACCGTACAACAAGTGACATCCTCACCCTTAGTTCCTCTTCTCCCTTCAAACAAGAAAACACACAATAGTTATCATAATAATAGAAGTAAAAGAAATCAGCAAAAGTAGAGTATATATGACATCACACACCTGGAGTAATGAGAAAAAAATATTTTAAAGCTTCCTATTTTTTGCTTCATTTATATGTTCATGTTCATGTGCCGAATAAAATGCACAACATAAAAAAATGCAAATTTTTTGAGGTTTCCATTACGAACAACCTGAAGGTCCATAAATAATTCAAGAGGCAATCCAACTCAACAATATGACCATACAAATAAGCAAAACATAGTTAAAAGCATAAACTTTCAAAACAAACAAGAAAAATCAATAACATGCTAGAGAACTTTAATTTCTATATAATCATTGGAACAACATAACTCTTGCAACTAAATAGTACTATGAAAAAATTCCATTTTTGTTATTTTAAGTCCATTTGGTTTAAGCCCATAAACATTCATAGGTTTCGTCTAGGAATTTGAAGTTAATAAAATATTTCACATAGGCCATTTCTTTCAGTTGACCTCTAGGCAACTCAATGGTGTATCTTTCCATTTATCCTGGACGCCTCCTAACCATCAATTTCTATGACTTGTCCCTCTCCATTGTCCTCAAGGTAGCCAACCCATGGCAATGTATGTCCAAAATATTGTTAAATCTAATGCTTAAGACTTCTAAAAGTAATGTGTTTTATTGTCTCGATATACTAACAGATTAACAAAGATGGTTATATCAACAATGAGTTAATTGAAAAAGGTAAGGATTCCTACAAAATCATGCATGGATACGTATAAAAAAATAATTTCAAGAAGCTAGAATTAAATCATAAATTTGACTAAGTTAATTAAAATCATGATTCATAAGAAGATAAACATTACTATTGTTCAACAAACTAGGCACATTGTTAGAAAACCAATTTTAGGATTCAAACTTCAATACTCAAGTAAGAATTGAAAAAGAAATGGGTTAGTACAATTTTGTATAAAATATGAAAGATAATATAATGAATGTTTATTATGAGATTAAAGAGCTTAATGAAGCAAATAAAATGATTGTAAGAATTTCTTATTATTACTTCAAGGAACAAAAAACACTTTCTTAATTCTACAAGAGAATCATCATGAACAAAGATTAATTATTTATTATAATATTTCCCTTACATGCTTGTAAAGGCATTAGAAAAGGAAAAAAAAAGAAGCTAGCGTTCGACATATTGAAGTTATGAAAAACATGTATAACAAAGCAATAATGAGTGTATAAGGAGGCTTGATATTGATATGGTATTAGAAAAGAATAAAACGATATTAAAAATGCATATATTAAAAATAATTTCACATGCATTAGTAGAACATATTAAAGATTTCTTAATTACATCAAATTTCATTATGGCTATGCTTTAAGTCCTTGGATGTGTTTGTAAACTTAATTTCAAAAATGTTTTCTACATTTGCACCAAAAGCATCAAAAACATTTTGAAATTTTCTCACAACTTCCATTTTTGCACATAAAAAGATAATGCTTCATATGTACTTTTGCAATTCTTCTTTCATCAAACTTTCTGACAAACATTAGCAATGAAAGACAGCTTCAATTTTACACTAATTATTGATGTAATTATAAAATTCAAGATAAACCATTAATATGCATTTTGCTAACAATTTAATATCAGTTGATAAGATTAAGCAAAACTAAGACAAAGCAAATAGATAAAACAAAACTGAGTCTATGAACAACGACTCTGAAGTTTAAATGGTATCACATTTTTAGTTCTTACAATAAATATATGGAATTAATATTTAGACAAGTAATTCCAAAAAACATATTGATTGTAATAGTTTTCATAAACAAAAGAAACAATACAAAATTTACTTATTTTGAACCTATACTTCAAAATGATAGAGAAATTAACAAAAAATGTCACTAATATGATCCAAGCATTGAACAAATAAGATGAAAATAAAACATACTTCTGAGTGTTGTGTAATCAAAATATCACACTCAAGAGTAAAGGAAAATTTATAAGATTACATGGTATCAAATGTCAATGTGTGAGCATAGACACACAAATAGAATAATTGTTGTAGAGATAAAGCTTTTAAATTTGAAGAGGAACTTACTATAAAGGAGAAAGTTGGCATTCTACCAATTCAAGACAATTCTAAAGAAAATCAATCTAGATGGTCAATTTGTGATTCTATAAGAGAAGAAGATTACTAAAATCTTTCCTACAAAAAAGAAAACAATATAGAACAAAAAAAATGACTATTGACTATTAGAAATGACTTTAACAACTGTGGATCCAGAAGAAAAGCAATTAATGAATAGAAACAACATCATCTTAGAATCAATGTGTTTGACCTCACTTGATGTGTTAAAAGACTATTCTTGTAATTATAATAACGGAATATTAATTTAGTGTTGGCAGCCTAAACTTTTTTAATATAAGAATCTAGCAAAAGAAATAACAGCCTGACAAGAAATAGTTAAGATTCTTTATTTAAGAAATAATGGGAAAAATGCTTGTTCTGTTCTTTGTAGAGGGAAATCAAACTTTTACCATTATCGACAATTAGAAAGGCCTAATCAAGTCTAACAACTTATCAACAGCTATAATCTTCACTGAAAGCTCAATGACGTGGAAGTTTTCCATCTTCTCCAATGCCCAGTTCAAAATATAACTTTAACCAATACAAACAAAAGATATTTACACCAATTAAAATGTTTAATTGAAATATGTTGAATAATTGTTGCCCTCCAATTGAAGTGTACCAAATACTATAATAGTTTCGTCAAAAAAAATAAAATAAAATAAAATAATGAAGCTTCTTTTTGACAAGGAGGATGATGGCTTGCGCTATATTGGAATGAAGGGAAGCCGGGATGGTCCGAACTTCGGATTGAAGGAGATGAGTGACTAATGAGGAAATTCAGTGAGGCCGGGATGGTATGGGTCATGTGTGCTAGGAACATCGCGAGGTCACTGAGATCCTTTGAGACCACCAGGTCGGACAACAAACTGAGCGCAGATTGTTGAAGGAAGAGATGTAGAAACGATTCGAAGTAGCCGTAGATAAGGAGAAGCTCCTCCTCGTATCCTTCTGGGTCAAGTTTTGTCCTGGATTGAAACTGAGGAAAGCTAAGCCTATCAGGTGCCTTTCCAGATGTAGAGAAAGAATCCGGTAAGAGGAGGTTCACCACTATCGCTAGTTCTACAGATCAATTAACAAAACTCCAGTCGAAGGGAAGCTCAGAAGAACCAAGCTAAGGTGCTTATGCAGTTTTGGGATGGAAAATTATTAAATACAACATATAATTACTATATATTAATAATTTATTAAATAAAAGAAGGGAGTATTGTTTTGAATTTGATGGGCGACACAAGGATTGCTCTATGTGTTAGTACGAGATTAAAATTTATAAATTATTTTTAATATGAAAAATTTAATAATATATTTAGTTAAAAGATTGGGGTATTATTACTAAATTTTGATAACAATAATGTTTTTATTATATTATTATTAAATAATTATCTATCAATAAACACATCTTTGTGGATAAAATTTATTAAATTTTAAAAAGCATAAATATGCATCAAAATTTTTTGTCATCTGTCTACAATATAGTTATATGATAAAAAATAGAGATGCAAAGTTTGAGAATGTTATGATAAAAGTCAAACTCTTGGTATTCTTTTGCTTAGTTTTAGACTCTTAAGATCCAACAGCTTGAGGTTGGACAATTAAAAAGTTAGTAGTCATCGCTGGAAATGCGATCTCCTAAGGAGACAATGCACATGATTCATCCATCTCGCACCCATGTCTTGTGCATTAATCATAAACCACCATTGCTCTAAAGACAATGCTTCTGGCAATGTTGGCACCTAAGGAGATAAGTGTAAAGTTTAAATATCCTTTTGACAATGTCTTGTGTCGCCACATGCAACACAACCTCCAAGGAAATAAATGAAGAAAGATAATATTTGGTCATTCTTTGTAGATGCACAAACTCAAATAGGAAGTGACACTTAGGGTTTAATTGAAGGCAATAAATTTTCCTACTTGAAGAGTAAACACTTTTCTAAAGAGAAATAGAATTTTAGTTTAGTCTCCTTGTTTTTCTTGTCCTTCTTTGTGATCCTCGACCTAGGAGACCCAAAGTTATTACTTAATGTTTTTTATAATTGCACTGAATAAGGATTTTTACTAAATTTTTGTTGATTCTCCTGTTCATATCTAACTTTTTGATCAAGAATATTAAACCCAATCTCCATTGTATCATGGAATATAAGTTTCACATATAGTTTATAACATTTCATCAAATGCTTCAATGTGATTTGTTTTATATTATAATGTAACTCTAAATCTCATGTCATATGACATTTACATCACATTGATTTGGTTACATTACATTTCTTCAATATATCACATTTCTCCTTTAATATATATTTCCTTTACATTAAAATTATAATTTATTATGATTTATCTTTATTTAGTTTGGTAATATAAAGTTTTTCTAAACTAGGCTTGATCATGAAACAAACACATGTTTGGATTCTTCTTCGTGAGCTCTACCAAGTGAATTATTCATTTTGATATTTTTAAATATTTTTTAAAGAATTTTGGTAAACTTTACCAAATGTTTTGATTCATATATGATTTGACTATTGAGTATGTTACACTTGACATCCTAACTATCTTGGAGACTAACTTTGTCATACAATTTATATCATTGTTTCAAGTTTTCACTTAGATTTTAATGTGTGATGAGCATACTCTAAATATCCCTCGTAGGGCCTTCACATCGATTTGGTTTTATTATATATATATATATATATAAATATATATACATGTATATTAAAAAAGTTATTTGTTTTTTTATTGTAAAATAATTTTTAGTTAATATTTTGGTATTCCAAATAAAAATATTATAATTCTTACCTAATTTGATAATCATAAAAGTTACTCTCATTCTCTTGAGTATATTGGAATGCAACATTTTGGTAAAATTTATCTCTTGTGCTACATTCATATGTTCTTTATTTTCTTATATTATATTGCTTTAATTTGTTTCATTATAAGTTTAATAATTATTTACTTAATAATAAAATAATAGCTTCTAATTATTTTTGTTCTTTTATGTTGATATTTCTTAATAATAAAATATGAGGTCTGATTAAGATGAAACAAAAGTCATTAAGCTCGACATCATGGGCACCACTAATTAAAAATTCTTTTTTTATTATTTTTAAATATTTTATTTTCAATCATTTTGGCACTCTTTACGAGGTATTTTATTTTCTACCTAACTTGACGATGACAATGCCAACCACCAAATCAACTTGAAATTAAGTCCCATACAATTTATTTCAATTCTTTAAATAGTTTGCTTTGATTTTCTTATCTTTCTATGAAGCTCTAAATCTTCTCTCTTGTAACCTTACAACCCAATAGTCTTGTTGTATTACATTATTTTAATTTATCTGACTTTAGCTTTAACATATATTTACATAATATTAAAATAATCATTAATTATTACTTTTATTTAATTACGTTAGTTATTTCAAAATGTTATAAAAAAGTTTCAATGGAGATGAAACAAATACCATTGTTGTCATCTTATAGAGTTCCACTCAATTAAAATTTCATTTCCTATAATTTTTAAAATTTATTTTCAGAAGTGTTTATATGCTTTCCATGTCATTTCAATCGAAACCTCATGTGATAGTCAATGGTACTACATTAGATCTTCTTAAAATCTTGGATCACAATTTTTCTATATTATTTAACACTTTTCCACAAATTGTTTTATTGATTAGGTTATATGACTTATTAACTTTATATCTCCTCTAATGTGACCTTTTAATCACTTTTATTACTTGTAATATATTATTTCAATTTAACTCATTTCATTTATAATATATATTTACTTATTATTAAGATGATATTTTATTATTATTTATGCTTATTTATTTTTATAATTCATATTTTCTATAAAATGTATTTTGAACGAGATTAAAAAAAAAGGTGGTTTTATCTGTCTCGATATGCTCTATCTAATTAAATATTTATTTTAATATTTTAATATTTTAATAAATTTTTTATTATATTTTTTCTTACTTTATATGATATTTTTACTCATATTTAATTCCATCATTAATGGTGTTATACTTGATCTCCTTAGTACCTTGGAGGATAACTTTACCATACAAGTTTTTTAAAATAATTTAGCTCATTTGGTCAAATATTTTTCTTTAGTTTAGATATATTATTATGGAACTCTAACTCTTCTATGGTGTGACATTTACATAGTTTTTATTTAGATATTATAAATTCTTTTAGTTTATCTTATTTTAGCTTTATTTATATATTTATCAAATTTTAAAGTACTAATTTATTATTATTACACTTTATTTAAATTGATATTCTATAATAAATCCAAACAAGTTCTAATTGAGACATATCAAACATCATTACCTTTCTAGTTTAATAAGTTGAATAAATGTAAATATTTTATTATCCATGGTTTTTGCACTCTTATAAGATATTTTGATTCCTACAAGGTTGTTGCACACATCCTCCATTGTTTTTTTTTAATGCAACTTTTTCGAAATAATTTATCTCATTTCATAAAAAATAATTTTATTATATAATTGTGAAACTCAAATTCTCTACACATGTAAATTTAATATCACATAGATTTTGTTATATTATATTTTTTAATTTATTTCCTTAGTATTTTGGAATACAACTTTTCTCATATAATTTATCTCATTTCTTGAAATGTTTTACTTTGATTTAGTTATATTTTTATGAAACTCAAATTATCCACTCATGTAAACATAACATCACTTTGATTATGTCATATTTTATTGTTACTATTTATAAACTTTTTAATGTTAATATATATTTACTCTTATTTGTCATTACAATTTACAGAAATTCCAAGCTAAGTCTGACCAAGATAAAATAAATATTATTGAACTCATCTACAAGATATCTATTTTATTAAATATAAATTTTTTAATTTTAAAATATTTTGTTTTCTAAGATTTTTGCATGCTTTTTATGATATTTGGATTTGTAACATATTTGGATTTCTTGAAATGTTTCACTTTTATTTGGTTATATTTCTATGAAAATCAAATTATCCACTCATATTAACTTAACATCACTTTGATTGGGTCATATTTTATTATTTTTATTTATAAAATTTTTAGCATTAATACATATTTACTCTTATTTGCCTTTACAATTTACAGTAATTCCAAGCTAAGTCTAACCAAGATAAAATAAATATTATTGAACTCGTTTACACGAGATCTATTTTATTAAATATATATTTTTGAATTTTAAAATATTTTATTTTCTTAATTTTTTTGCTTTTTAAGATATTTTGATTTGTATAATTGAACACAACTTTCTAATAAAAATTATCTCATTTCTACAAAAGTTTCACATTGATTTGGCTATATTGTTATGCAACTCGAAATTTCCTATCATGTGGCATATATATCATTGAGATTTGGTTTTGTTACAGAACTTTTATTTATATCATCTTTGCTTTAATATATCTTCGTGAATATTTAAATAATAAAATATTATTATTTGTGATTATTTATATTGGTAATTTGTAGTAATACTAAATAAGGCTTGGTTAAGATTAAAAAAAACCTTGTTAGTCTCATCTCATTGAGCTCTCTTTAATTAAATATTTTGTTTTTATATTTTTAAATATTTTTTTTAAAATTTTGGCATGTTTTAAAATATTTTTTGATTTATGCATGACTTGATAATCGAGTATACCATACCTTTTCACCTTGGTATCTTAGAATGTAATTTTCCTATACAATTATCTCATTTCTTCAAATTGTTTGTTTTGATTTAGTTATATTACTATATAACCTTAAGTCACCTCCCCTATGAGGATTACATCACTTAGATTTGCTTAGATTATGTTGATTTTATTTATCTCTTTTCTACTTTAAAATATGTTTTCTTAATATTGAAAAGTTTTATTGTTATTATTATTTATTATTTTCTTTCTTTTATAACAAAAGTCATTGGAGTCATTTAAACAAGTTTTACCTAAGTAATATTTCATTTATGTGTTTTTGAATCATTTATTTTTAATAGTTTGGCATGCTTTATGAGACATTTCTATTCATATCTTATTTGATGAACATAAATGTTACACTATCTTCTTAGGTTTTTTGAATGCAACTTTCTTATACATTTTAATTTTTTTCTTTAAATTGTTTTCTTTATTTTGTTATGTTAGCAACAAACTATAACCTTCTTTTTTGTGAGGTCTATCTTGCATTGATTCGGTTATATTACATTATTTCATTTTATCTCATCTTAGCTTTAATATATATTTATTTAAAATTAAAATAATATTTTGTAAATATATATGCTTATTTTTCTTGATAATTCACAATAATCCTACACAATTCCTGATCAAAATATAAAAAATATCATTAGACTCATCTCAAAGAGCTATTTTTATTTTAATATTTTTTTTTATATTTTCAAATGTTTTATTTTCTTGGCTTTTTGAATTGCTTACGAAACATTTTAATTTATAACTTATTTGATGAACCATGATACGCTCGATTTCATTTGATTTGGTTATATTATATTTTTTAATTTATCATATTTTAGATTCATTAAATGTTGAAATATTAATTTATTATTTTTTTATAGTTATTTAAATTAGTATTTTTAAAAAAATTCAAAATAGGGAAAGATTGAGAGAGAACAAACTTGGTTACACTCGTCTCGATAAGTTTTGTCTAATTAAAAATTTTTTAATTGTTCAATATATTTTTATTTTTAATAGTTTTTTAACCGATTTTATGTGATTTTATTGTATTATATTTTTAATTTATCTTATTTTTGATTTATTACATATTTAAAGAATTAAAGATGTAGGGATTTTTGTAAACAAAAATTGTAAAGCATTAAATTTTTTGAGTAACCTTAATTTTTTTGAATTTGGTTTCATTAAAACACTAATGTGTATTTGGTTTATCTCAACTAATTTCAGCAAAAAGAAAATAGTTAGTGTAAGCACTATCGGGGATTGACGGTGGATGTGGGCACAGGTTTTGGCTGAAGCACCTAAAAAATCTTGTGTGTATTTCGTTTATTATTGAGAAATTTTATTTCATCAAAAAAAAAAATTTTAAGGTCGAAAAGTTATTTTACTAATTTTTGAAAAGGAAAATTTTCTTAAATAAACAATTCACTCATCCCCTCTTATTCGTTATGCCTCAAATGTTTTACAATAAGTTAGACATCTACTTGGTTTTATTGGACATGTTAATTTCCTTTTGTAAAATGATCATTATGTTGTTTCATATATTTGGCTTCACATAAAATTTATTTCGAAGGTTAGGCATATTTTTTCATTTGTTTTGGATATGTGAGCATACCAAATGTTTTGAAACATAATGTATTTATTTAATGTTTTATAAAAAGTACATTTCAAAATTTAAGTATTAAGAAAAAATAAAAAAAATAGAGGATGTGACACCCGATCCCAAGAAAGGCAGGCTTGGTCATCAAAACTATGATCCAATCTTATGCAAATCAAGCAACATGATTACATTATTGTACATGTGTTGCAAAGAGATAAAGATGATTAATAATGAAACAATTGATAACATTGACATTTATAATTGGGTTCAATCATTAGACAAGTTAACTAAGCTACTTAATGAAGTAATCTAAAGCATCTAGCATCCTTAAGAAGTTGGTTATTAAGGGTCATATATTTGACACTTACAAGGATAACATACTTCATTGTCAAGACAACCTTATCTAGTTTGGATAAAGGATTATAACAATATCTTCCATAATCTCTACTATAAGATAATAGTTTTATTTTCCTAAGCAAAATACTTATAACATTATTCAAATTATCTATTTAGGTACAAGGTCTTAAATGAATACCTAAGCCACCAAATAGAAAATATTAATGACACTAAATAATGTGATGAGCCAATATCCAATAAGTATCTTGAACACCCTACATATTTCAATGGAACAATATATTCATATAACATGAGGATAATGTTTCAAGAAAACTCAATATTATTTTTTATTTAATTTTAGTTAATCTAAATATATTTTAAATATCATGCAATAACATAAAATAAAATCTATGTATTATATTTCTAATATAAACTAGTTCTCATGCTATGTGTATGATCTAATGTATGTACCTTATCATAAAATAATCATATAAAAGTTCCACAAAAATTTAGAAACTATAAGCCAATGTAATACAAATACTTCTTATCAAGATAACTATGTCATATATCAAAATAAAAAATATAAAATGGCTTATAAGATATCTTAATTTAAGAATAAATTATCTATTAATTTAATATTATATTTATATTACCATTATCAAACTTTTCTACCTAAATTTAAGGTGAAGATTCTTAATCCACTTTCCTTTTTTTCGTTTTTCTACAAAGTCATAGATGCATGAACATGAGTTACTACATATCTTTAATAATGAAAATATCTAAAATTCCTTAAGATTATGTAACCCAAAGTATTCTCTCTACTTTCTCTTCCATAACAAAAACATCAACTATTTGATTCCCCCATCATGATGTACAATTTGCATCTCACCAAATCATTGTTATTAATTCTTCACTTATTGTATTATATGGCCTCTCCATCACACAGTGTGATTCCTTCAACTCCCTATATATGGTTATTAGAATCCCATCTTACTCTTTGACCTTTATCTAATCATGTTGTATAAGAAGCTCATTGTACAGTATGATCGGTCCAACTACGATATGATGAGATTGTTAGACCACATAATAACCTTTCTTCTTGAACCAACTTAACTCTAATTATATTATATATTCTCTTAATTGAATGATATGTTTCTTAACTCCTTAAACAAATTATTGATAATCATATTGAATATTGAGTCTAATCATATAGCAGACTCACCTCTAAAGAAAATCATAAGGCCTAAATTCAATTATATTTTTCTATAAGACAACTCTAAACCCCAATAATTAATTATCATAGCATTCTTAACATGTATAATAAACTAAAACACTGATTCCATTATAAAAATGAATAAATTCATTAAAAATATATAATTTGAACCTTGTTTTTATTTTCACTCGTTGTAGAAGCTTTCTAGTATGTTCTTCCCCTTCTTGATTCATATAGTAATAGTAAGTCTCTTTTTGTCTTCCTTACTACTGTCCTTCTGACCAACACAATTTTTTATTCTCTTTCTTATTGTTCTCTTGAATTGAGACTTTCCTCTTCCCTCTTCTCTTCATTTTCTCTTTTTCTCCTTCTCTTCCTCCATTTTTCTTTCATTAGCTACATCTCTAATGTACCTAAAACATTGAGTAATAACTTATTTAACACTAATCTTATTAAAGATAATTGGATTAAATTAAAAAGTATTATTTGACATTTCTTTCTGACAAATTTTCTGCTAAACCATTAACATGAAAACTTACCTCATCCTCCAAATCCTTGGAAGAGGTAGAAATACAATCCGAATCACATTTGGTGGCTTTGAAGGCCATGGGTTCTTCTTTCTTCCTTCCATGATTTAACTTGTTTGTAAAAGCCTCTTTCATAAGTCTCCTAGTCATCTTTATTTCAACAGTGAGAAATTCCCCAAGGAGTTCATCAAATGAAACTTTGTTGACATCTTTAGCCGCTTTAATAGCCGTTGCAAGGAGATCATATTCCTTTGGAAAAATTCTCAAAATTTTCCTTACTAGGTCACCATTTGAGAATGCTCTTCCAAGATTTATCAATTCGTTTGTTACGTCATTAAATCTAAAAAATATACTTTTAATACTCTCACCAGGATTTATTCTAAAAAGCTCATAGTCAATAGTGAGGATGTCGATTTTTGTCTCTTTCACATATGAAGTGCCCTCATAAGTTACATCGAGTTTTTTTCACACCTCAAATGTCGTATGCAAATATATAGTTTGTGTGAATTCCCTAGGGCAAAATTCCATAATAAAGATAGTTGAAGGCCCTAACATTCAATTGAGCCAATTTTTTATGCTCAACATTAAGCTCATTATAGGGCTTGACTTCATTAGTAAAAGAATTTCTAAGAAGTTTACAAGGCTTGTCATAACTTGCCATAATTCTAAATTGATAGATTGAATAAAAATTATAAAACGGTTTTTCCAATATAAGTAAAATTCTCCATTAAAGAAAGGAGGCCAAATTGAACAAAAACCATCAACCAAAATTGCACCCATATCAATCAAAGATGACGCCATAAAACCAAAAATCACCAAATGATGAACAATGTGAGAATGCATTCACTTAGCACAAATGGATCTCCCATGTGATTTGGGATTCCTCTCTCTGACACCAATTAAAGTTCTTTGTGCTTAAGACAATACAGGAAAGTGGGAGGAATAGAGATTGAAAAATAGTTGAAGCAAAAACTTCCCATTTTGGGTTCCTTCTTCTGGCTTTCACTTTGTGACTTTGGAAGCACCGTATGCACTTAGAATTGCTCGATATTGTGATTTGAAAGCTTTGAAATCTTAGCAATGGTAACCTCTACAAGTTCTTCATGATTTCTTATTTATAGAGCTTAATTTGAGGTCTAAATCCACACCCAACTATTCTAAAATGAACTAGCCATTTGGGTAACGGACACAAAGAAGTCACCGTTCGATTTGGAGCCTGTAATGGACATTTCTGATTGAATCTCGAATTTACCGTTGGAGATCAATCCAGGTCATTGGATCTAGGTGGCCTTGATCTGGGCCATTGGATGGCACGTTGGTTGTGGCGCATGTATTAAAATAATTTGTCCAGAAATTAACTAAAGTAGAAACTTACTGCAATGGTTCTGTATCCTCTTGCAAATCTAGCTCGATTTCAAATCTATTGCTTGGCATTTTACTTTGTTATCATGCAGTAATTTACCTTGATTAATCTAGTCGTCTAGTCACGCCTGTCCTTCCACCTTCTTTGACAATCGAATGAAAGTTTAGTCCCACATCGTCCAAATGTCTTTGCCATGGCTCTCTATAACACTTTTGGTTCATTTGTCTCTCAAGCCAATTGGGGTTGGCTTGCCCTTCCTAGACAAAGATTTCATCACTTGGTCCTGGTTGGCTTGATTTTGCGTTTGCTCTGGTCAGTTTTCTCTGCGGGCTAAGTTTGCACTTGTTAAGTTCAGCAGCTGGAGGCTGATTTCTAACTTGTTCTGTTCAACAGCTCTACTTATGGCCTTTGGGCTTCTCTTGCCCCTCCCAGGTCTACCAAAAAATTTTTACTTTATTTTATTTTTTAAATACTTAAAGCCTGGACAGACTAGTTGTCGGGTCGGGTTGACTCGCCCAACGCTATAGTGAAACTCCTGAGACTAAAATGGTTTTATAGTGTTTTGTGAGAATTTTTGTACCAAAATTTTGAGTATAAGTATCCAAAATAATTTTATATTATGATAGTATTACAAGTGTCCTAAATGAGTATGAAAAGAAATTCATGAAAAATTATACCTAAATAATTTTTAAAAAATCAAATACCGATGTCTATACCTTTCATAAAAAATGCTTGGTCCAAAATTCAAAATTCAAAAATTATTAAACTTATAACATTTTCAAATATTAATACTACTAGTGTGCCACATCATCTCAAAATTTGCACAAATAATATTAAATAAAAATAAAAATATATTCAAGTATATAGATTTTGGTGCATGCCTTCAATTTCTTTGAAGCTTACCATTGCTCCAAGAGTCTTGAAGACCATTATTTTGGACGTTTAAAGTTCATGGCTTGACTTAATTGAATATTAACAATTTCACTTAATGCAAGCCCATATGATATATAAACATTTATGCTTGATTCATCAAACACAAGGGTGTAATAATCTCTCCCTTTTGATGATGGAAGGACATAAATGTTTTAAATACAAAACTATGACAAAAAAAATAGAAATAAATTTTTAAGGAGGAAATTAAGAATTGACATGCTCCACCTATCTTGATGCTCCCCCTAACACCTAACTATTCTCCTCCTTTGACTCCATCAAAAGGGAGTGAACTGTAAGCAATGTCTAAAATTCCTAATTGTTCCCTTATTGTTTGAAATTGCTCTGATGGTAAGGGTTTTGTAAAAATGTCGACCAATTCAAGCTTAATGGGACATACTCAAATTCTACTAATCTTTTGGCCACTCGGTCTCTAATAAAGTGATATCTAATATCTATGTGCTTGGTCCTATAATGATGAACTTAATTCTTGGCTAATGCTAATGTACTAGTGCTATCAATTCTAATAGGTATATGTGTGACTTCTAAACCATAGACTTGAAGTTGTTGTCTTATTTGAAATCTTAAGAAAATTAAATTTAGCTCACAATTCATGTTCATTTCAAATTATTTAGTCATAAGATTTCCAAATTCTCTACATTTCTTTTTTTTGTACTACCAAAAATAATATGATCAACATAAATCTAAACAATTAGTAAATCATCTTCTAATGATCAAATCCTTTGGATGTGAGGTTACAAATTTCCATCCTCTATGTAACTTGTTTTTTTCTTTTTCTACTTGAAGATTTTCTAATTTTTCTTCATTCTTATTCAAATCTAAATTCTTTCGTAATTTTATTTCATCTTTTAAATATTTCCTAGTAACTAGTTGGATATACTCATCAAACACAACATATACTATTTCCTCTACCTTATGGGATTCTAGATTAAAGATTATATAGGCTTTTATAATAGATGAATACCCAAGGTGTGGATTTTTATTTTCTTCTTGGTTTAGATTGTATAATGTGTAAAATCTTAATTAGAAACATTCCACTAAATTAAATCATCAATTTAAATTTTAAGAATGTTCTAGACCTATCCTAGAATGTCTCCAAATATTTTGGAGACAATTTCTTCTATTCTTATAAGTTCTACTCTTAGGAACCCAAGAAAGCTTGGGTTAAGCACTAAATGGAGCTTGCATGTTCTCATTCTTAACAATCCATCTAAAATTTTGTTTTTGTAAATATATATTTCTTCTAAAAAAGTAATCTTTCATAGTATATTCAGGTTTACAATAATAAAAACAAAAATATTTGATGGCTTAGGCATGCTTATGTATTTAGGTTTTTCAAAATTGAAGATATGTGAAGAACAATAAGCATGTGAAGCATAAGAAGTATGTGAAGTTTTTCTTACTCTAACATGCTCAAAAAATCGTATTTTTCTTTCAAAAGTAAAATATCATGCTTTAAAGAAGTATTCTCAAAGATAATGGAAGCCTTTTCGTCACATATATGTTGATTTTCTATTCTTTTATTTTCATCTTCTTTTATAAAAAGATAAACTAATTCAACTTTTCTTTGTAAGCCTTTTTCAATTTTTTATGAGCACTCATTAAAGAAGTCAATGCATTCATAATTTCAATATAATTATTTTCTAAAATATCTCTTGTCGAAGTGCTTACCTTATTTTCGTCTTCTTCTTCACTTGAAGATATTAAAGATGCCTCATTTGCCATAAAACAAATCATATATTCTTCTCCTCTACTTGAGCTTGAAACATCTGAATCTTCGGAAGCACTCCATGTAGCTTGGAAAGCTTTCTTTTTCTTCAAGTTCTTCTCTTCTTCTTCTTCTTGTTTTCCACTTTCATATGCTTGTCTTTGAGATTTGGACATTCTGGTTTAATACGACCAGTTTGACCACTCTCAGAACAAGTTGGTGGCCTCTTCCTCTCCTTTTTGCTCATCTTCTTCCATTTCCTATTAAGAAAACTTTTTGCCAAATTTTTTGCTAAACGATTAACATGAAAACTTACCTCATCCTCAAAATCCATGGAAGAGGTAGAAGTAGAATTCGAATCACATTTGGTGGCTTTGAAGCCATGGGTTCTTCCCTCTTCCTTTCATGCTTTAACTTGCTTGTAGAAGCCTCTTCCATAAGTCTCCTAGTCATCTCTTCTTTGCCAGTGAGAAGTCTCCAAGAAGTTCATCCAATGAGTGTTTTTTGACATTTTTATCCCCTTTAATAACCGTTGTAAGTGGATCATATTCTTTTGGAGGGATTCCCAAAATTTTCCTTACTAGTCACCATTTGAGAATGCCCTTCCAAGATTCATCAAGGCATTTGTTACGTCATTAAATCTTAAAAACATATCTTTAATACTCCCATCACGATTCATTCTAAAAAGCTTATAATCATGAGTGAGGATGTTGATCATCGTCTCTTTCACTTGTGAGATGTCCTCATAAGTTACTTCGAGCTTTTTCCACACCTCAAATGTCATATGCAAATTTATAATTTATGCAAGCTAGAAGAAATTCCACAATGAAGATAGTTCAAGGCCCTAACATTTAATTGAGTAATGTTTTATGCTCAACATTAAGCTCATTAAAGGGCTTGACTTCATCAGTAAAAGAATTTCTAGGAAGTTCACAAGGCTTAGTCATAACTTCCCATAATTCTAAATTAATAGATGGAATAAAAATCCTAAAATGGTTTTTCTAATATATATGTAAAATTCTCCTTTAAACAAGGGAGGTCAAATTGAAGAAAAACCTTCACACAAGGTTGCACCCATATCAACCAAAGAGGAAGCCATAAAACAAAAAATCACAAAACCACAAAGAATGTGGGAAAGCCTTCACATAGTACGAGTGGATCTCCCATGTGATGTTGCTGAAGTAATTTGGGATTCCTCTCTCTGATACCAATTGAAGTTCTTTGTGCTTAAGACAATCCAAAAAATGGGGGGTGGAGGGGGGTGAATTATGGTAAATAAAATTTTCAATTTTTTTTGGTTTCAATTAAACTTAAATCATTTAAGCAAGAATAAGAAAGAATAGTACACAAGATTTTTAAGGTGGTTCGACTCAAAATCGAGCCTACATCCACCACCAACCGGTATTGGGAAAAGAACACTAAAGTCACCAAAATTACAAGGAAGTTTTTTTGTATGGTTCACCTCAAACCTACTTGGGATTTTACCTACGACTAATCTCGAACCTACTTGAGCTTTTTTGGGCTGAAATAAAACCCCAGGCTTTTGCAGAATTGTTGGGATGCCCTTACCCCAAAAAAGAAATACAAAAACTTGGCAAAACTTAAGACAATTTTAAGAGAAACATGAGGTGCACACAATACCGAAAAGAAGAAGGAATAGAGATTGAAAAATAGTTGAAGCAAAAACCTCCAATTTTGGGTTCCTTCTTGTAGGTCTCACTTTGTGACTTTGGTAGCACTGTATGTACTTAGAATTGCTCGATATTGTGAGTTGAAAGCTTTGAAATATTACCAATGGTAACCTTTAGGAGTTCTTCATCATTCCCTATTTATAGAGCTTAAAGTGAGCTCTAAGTCCACTCCCAACGGTCCTAAAATAAACTAGCCATTTGGGTAACGGACAAAAAGTAGTCGTCGTACGATTTGGAGCCTGTAATGGAAGTTTCTGATTAAATCTCGAATTTACCATTTGAGATCAATCCTGGTCCTTGGATCTAGGCGACCTTGATCTGGGCCATTGGATGGTGTATTGGTTTTCCTACATGTGTTAAAATAATTTTTCCAGAAATCAACTAAAGTAGAAACTTACTGCAGTGGTTCGGTAACCTCTTGTTGATCTGGCTCGGTTTTGAATCTCCTGCTTGGCATTTTACTCTCTTATCATACAGTAATTTACCTTGTTTAATCTAAGTTGTCCGATCGTGCCTGCCCTTCCATCTTCTTTGACAAGGGAATGGAACTTTAGTCCCTCATTGTCCAAATGTCTTTGTCATTGCTCTCTATAACACTTTCGGTTCGTTAGTCACTCGAGCCATTTGGGGTTGGCTCCCTCCTCCCTTGACCAAGATTTCATCATTTGGTCTTGGTTGGCTTGATTTCGCTCTTGCTCTTGTCAGCTTTCTTTGCGGCCTGAGTTCGCACATATTTAGTTCAGGAGCTGTGGGCTGATTTTTCTCTTGTTCCGTTCAACAGCTCTACCTACGGCCATTGGGATTCGCTCTCCCTTTCTAGTCTATCAAAAAATTTTTACTTTATTTTATTTTTTAAATCCTTAAAGCTTCGATGGATCAGCCGTGTCGGGTCGACCCGCCCAACTCTACAGTGAAAATTTTCATGACTAAAGTGGATTTGTAGTGTTTTGTGAGAATTTTTGTGTCAAAATTTTTAATATAAGTATAACAAAATAATTTTATATTATGATAGTATTACAAGTGTCCTAAATGAATATGAAGAGAAATTCATTAAAAATAATTGTTAAATAATTTCAAAAAATTAAATATTGATGTCTATACTTTTCATCAATATTTCTTGGCCCAAAAATAAAAATTTAAAAAATTATTAAACTTATAACATTTTCAAATATTAATATTACTAGTGTGCCACATCATCTCAAAATATAGACAAATCAAATTAAAAAACAAAAAAAGAGTTATTCAAGAATAAAGATTTTGGTGCATGGCTTCAATTTTCTTGAAGCTTGCCATCTCTCCAAGAGTCTTGAAGACCACTATTTTAGACATTTAAGTTCATGGCTTGACTTAATTGAATATTAACAATTTCACTTAAAGCAAGCCCATATGAGATATAAAAATTTATGCTTGACTCATCAAACAAAAGGGTGTAACAGAAAAATCAATATTATTGTTAATTTAATTTTAGTTAATCTAAACTAATTTTAAATATCATGCCATAACTTAAAATAAAATATATATATCATATTTCTAATATAGACCATTTCTCATGCTATCTCTATGATTTAATATATGTACCTTATCATCAAATAAACATATAAAAGATCCACAAAAATTGAAAAACTATGAGCCAATGTAATACAAATACTTCTTATCAAGATACCTATGTCATACATCAAAGTACACAATATAAAATGGCATAAAAGATATCTTAATTTGTGAATAAATTATCTATTAATTTAATATTATATTTATATTACCATTATTAAACTTTTCTACCTAAATTCAAGGTGAAGATTCTTAATCCACTTTTCTTTTCTTTTAGCTTTTCTACAAACTCATAGATGCATGCACATGAGTTACTATATATCTTTAATGATGAAAATATCTAAAATTCTTTAAGATTATATAACACAAAGAATTCTCTCTACTTTCTTTGCTACAAAAACATCAACTATATGATTCGTCCATTGTGTTGTGTAATTGGCATCTCATTAAATCATTGTTATTAATTCTTCACTTATTGTATTATATGGCCTCTCCATCAAACAATATGATTCCTTCAACTCCCTATATATGGTTATCAGAAGCCCATCTTACTCTTTGACCTTTATCGAATCATATTGTGTTAGAAACCCATGGTACAATATGATCACTCTAACTATGATATGACGACATTGTTGGACCACACAATAAGCTTTCTTCTTCAACCAACTTAACTTTAATTGTATTATATATTTTTTTAATTGTATGACATTTTTATTATCTCCCTATATAAATTATTGATAATTGTATTGTATATTGAGTCTAATCATATAGTAGACTCACCTCCAACCAAAACCATAAGGCTTAAATTCAACTATATTTTACTATAAAACAACTCTAAACCCCCATAATTAATTATCATAGCATTCATGTACAACAAAATTAAACCTCTAATTCCTGTTATAAAAATGAATAAATTCAATAAAATATATAATTTCAACTTTTTTTGCCTTAATTTCACTCATTGTAGTAGCTTTCTAGTATGTTCTTCCCCTTCTTTATTCTTATAGTAATAGTAAGTCTCCTTTCTGTCTTCCTTGCTGCTCTCCTTATGACCAACACACTTCTTTTCTTCTCTTTCTTGTTGTCCTCTTTAATTAAAACTTTCTTCTTCCTCTTCTCTTTATTTTCTCTTTTTCTCTCTCTCTCCCTCCATTTTTCTTTCATTAGATACGTCTCTAAACAACCTTAACTTTGAGTGATAATGTATTTAACACAAATCTTGTTAAAGATAATTGGATTAAATTAAAAAATATTATTTTTCATTTAAATATTCATAATATATATATGTATTATTCAAAAAATTTTAATTAATTATGTAGGTCATAAAACATTATTAGCACACAACAATTATATTCTTCAAAAAGAGTTCTTTTAATTATATGCTTTAATAAAATTTTATTTTCATTTAAAAATATGACACCCTTCTCAAAATAAAATTATTATTATTTTCTTTTAATTAATAAATGTATTATTTAAAAAAATAATTTTATTGTTATTTAAATTCTCATAATTACAATTATATGAAACAAATGTCAAGATTTGTAATATATTATATAGAGCAAAATTTTAAGATATTACAATAACAAAATTCTATTTCTATATGCATTATTTCGTGAAAGAGTAAAAAGAATAATAAATAATATGCAAAAATTACTTAATTATGAAACATTTTATATATTAATCTAATAATGTGCATATATTATAATTACAAGTTTTACTTATTTAATTTAGGACGAAAACATCTTTTTCAAATTATTTTTTTTATTTTTTACAAATATAAACATGCATATTTATCACCAATATATATATATATATATATATATATATATATATATATATATATATATATATATATATATATATATATATATAGAAACACACACACACACACTATATTTCTTATGATTATTTCACTCTAATTATCATCTTTATTTTTGCCCTTGTTATAGTATTAGCATGCCATATTTTATACTTAATATATTATATATTTTGTAAAATTTTTTAATAACATACCATACATTAAATCTATTGCATTATATGTTTTATGTAAAACCACTCTACGACTAATCCTATATTATTATTGATTCCTTAACTTTTATAACCTAACGTACAATATGTTGAGCATCTTGTATGGTATGCACAAATCGCGTATATTGTACTCTTATACAAATGAACAATATTTGCCTCTACAACCTTAATAGCAATATGTTATGTAATTTCTAGACATAATTATAGAAGAAAATTAAATAAGATGATAGAATTGTAAATAATAGAATATTTAGGTATTTTATAAAAAAGTCATGTTGAAACTCATGGGGAATATGATTTTAAATTTTAAACAGTCATGGTACGGGTAGGACAAAAAATTATTTTAACTGCCCTCACTTCCCAAGCTTAATTCAATAGTGAGTTTTGAAGAGTTTAGGTCATCACAACCTGGTTGTCTCGGCTTATAAATAAGTCTAGTAGGCCCAATCCAATGAGCTTTTTCATATAAGAAAACTAAGAAGCAAAGTTGTGCCATAGAAGAGAGTTGCAAAGGTTTGAGTCATTGATGATGTGAGTTTTTTAGAATGATTGTAAGAAAGACTGAAAGGCATCAAGGAAAGGATGTTAACTATCTAGCGGTCTGCCACACAAGCAAGGAATTTATTTAACCTTTGCGCATGAATTATAAATCGGAGGTGTCCCCTAAACAAATATATATTTTGCACTGTTTTGACACGAGAAAGTTGATCATGTTTTCCCTACTACTTCAAACTTGCTTGGGTTCCCCATCAAATATATATTCACACTCACCTGCTAGAAAATGGAGCAGGGAGATCGAAATGAATGGAGAAAGTGAAATTATTTTTACTTTCTATAATATGTTGATCTCACAGAAGACACAAAATTAATGGATATTCCTGGAAAATATAATAAACTTTGGAGCAAGTGAGATGTATGTATTTTGATAATGGTAAGCCTCGCGATACAAATTGTGCTCATCTTCCTTGGACGTTTAAGAAACACCTCAACATCGAGAGCATGGAAAACAATGGCTGTTTGGAGCAACTATCTTTTGGCCAACTGGGTTGCCAACTTCATTCTTGGCGACCTATGTAGCAGCATGGATGACAATAGCAACAACATCACTCTGGCACCTTTCCTTCTGCTTCACCTTGGTGGCCCAAACACCATCACCACTTATCAAAAATATAACTTTCACAAATACAATCAACATTAAAAATAAAAAAAATATCATTCAAAATTTTTTATTTTATAACTTAAATTTAACAATATACAAATAATCATTCTAATAATATCACAACTATGATTTATTCTTAACCTTTGCTACAAATACATTACTTATAATATGAAATTTTTTTATTAAAAACACCTCAATTACACAACTCAACCTCAAATATAAAAAATAACATTATTTTATTACATATCTAATACTTCGTGATGCGCAAGCTAAAAATTCAAATACGAAACAAATATCATGAACCAATTTTTTTATCATTTATCATTTGTTATGATTTAAAATAGTGTATTGGCATCTATTCTATTAACTTAAGTCTTTATTCATATTCACAAAAAAATTTCTAGACTTTGAAACTTAAAAAATCTAAATCATTGTAATACTAGAAGTTGAATAAAAAAGTTAAATGAAATTCAAAACATTGTTTCAAGGCGGCCTTGGTTGACACATCCTTTACACCTCTTTAAAAGGAAAATATTAATTAAATCAAAATCTTAATCAATAATTATTGGCCTCATACATCGCATATATATCTTTAACGATTTGGAAACTAAATAGAATGATAAAAGGGAAGCTCAGTAAAGATATAGGTCCCACAAAAAAATGTGATCCCAGATTGCTGAAATCGTTTGGAGTTCCCGAGCTTCACTTCCATGCTTTCCTTCCCTTAAACTGCTTACCACCTTGCCTTTGCCGCTTTTTTTCTCTTGACGAGAACGACTTGCTCTTGCTCTTTTGGTAGCCAACGACATCGCCTTCGAGTGCTGCCTCTGCCTGTTGCTTAGCCCACAAGTTTGGTTAAACAATAATAGTAACTTATCTCAAGCCAACCCAGATATAAATAAGCTTTGAAATAAAAAAATCACGTAACAAAACAAAAAATAAACATGATGCTCTTGCAATTAAAAATGGCAAATGTAACTATGAAATATCCTTTTTTGTTTCACCAATGTTTTCGCTTTGTACTTTTCTATATCCCCTCTGCCTGCTCGAACGAGAGCTACTCACTCCTGCTTGCTGAGCTTGCTCCTGATGTGTGCCTAAACACAACAAATGATTATCATTTGTTAACAAATGAAGTTTAGTAAATTAGTTTTAAAATGCCAAACCAACTTGGATGGGTCAAACATCACTGTATGTACTCAACTCAAAAGTAAAATAAACTTGTATACATCCAAGAGGATGTAATTGTTCTTATTCCTTGCATTTTAATGAGATCACTCCCAAAGAATGGTTGGTGAGAAACATCAAAGAAAGCAACCATGTTATAGGACATTAAAAGTAGGAACCTATGAACTATATTTGTGCAGTATTGAGCATAGATTTCTTTGGGCTTAAGACAATAAAATTGCTGACACAGCTCAGTAATAATGCTTCCAATAGCTAATTTCTAGATTGAATATAACTATGAAACTTTTGTTGGATGAAATAAAACTCCATTTGAATCTAGTTAATTCTACTAGAAATTACTCTTCATTACCCAATTTTATTTCAAATAATGCATGGTCAAAGTATAAAACATGGCTTAATCTGCCTAATAATGAAATTAAGTTATGTCATATGAAGAATTATGTGTCCAATAAAACCAAGTCATCGGTATTTCATCTTCGAAATACAAAGTCGTCTGATACACCTGTAGGACTAACTATCTAGCTTGACTTCTCCAGACAAGATAAACATTAACATCATCAGGCTATTCAAAGCCATGAAATATGCATGAATAATACACGTTGAGAAGTGTAATCAAAAGTGCCATCAAACCAATAAAAAGAAACCATGTTTGAGAATTACCTCAAGTTTAACAGGGTTCAAACGTTTTGCACTTAGCTGCTCAGAAGATCGAATTTCAGAAGTTGCTGCTTCATAGCCTTCATCCTTTCTTAATAGACCACATTAAGACAATGTATTCTTTGCCTCTTTATTTGCCTAATAAATATTTGAATATGATATCTCAAGCTAAATTTCTAGTGAAGACATGAAGACCCTGCATATAACTTATGCTCATTAATTTGATAACAATAGAGACTGCCTTCAATTTAAAAGCTTGGTCAAGAACATCTACATGAACAAGGTAATCTTTGTAGAAGCCATGCTATCAATAAATAAAAGATAATCGATGAGTTGCTAAGAAAATTGAATATAGAAGATAAAAGATGAAGTCTACCTTTAGTTCTTTTATATGATTGAAGTCTTCATTAGAAACAATACCATTAGCTTCATCAGTTGAAACTTCAGCAGCCTTCATTACTGCAAGTCTTTTAAGAGAATGCAGATTTGCATCAACAGCATTCAGACATTCAACAAAATTGCCTAGCTTCCTCTTCTTTCTATTTGACCAATCTTTGCCATCGTCAGCATCTTCATCTTGCCCATCAATACGTATGGCTTGCACTTCTATTTCTTCATTCAATTCTTTAGTGTCACAAACATTAGCCAATTCCCCATCATCTTAACCTTCTTCATCACTGTCAGTCCTATAGGAATCATCTTCCAAACCAACCATACCACTAGATAGTCCACTTTCAGGAAAAATTCATTGTCACTCTCTCCATCATTTTCTACAGATTCGTCATCTTCTTCATATGCAACTCTAGCACATATATCATTGTCAACTGGTGAGGAATCATTTTCAGCTTCAGAACCATAAGTAGCCATTTCATCCTCAAAACTACTATATGAAGTCTTATCATCGTCTTGTTTAAATAACTCAATGCTGGGCATGTCATTGGCAACATTGCATCATTAAGGATGCCGTAAATAGCAAAGTCAAAAACATACCTCTCTTAATAATGTTATCAAGTAGCACATAATAATTTAAACAGCTTTCTCATGCGACTTTTTGTACAAGACCAAGTCTTGAAGAAGGTCTTCATTCATCAACTAAGTCACAATGAAAAGAAAAACAAAAAATTAAGAAAGATGATGGTAACTGCTCCTTTCATGTTGCAGTAAAAAAATAAAGGACTCCAAATATTCTTATATTGCCATGAAGACCAAGAATGAAAGAGCAACAACTTAGTTTAGGCTGTCTGTAAACACAAATAAATCTTGCTTCCGAGGTTTTGATCACTTAGAAGCATTTTTTTAGTGCCAATTAGAAATTCTATGCCAGAATTGCAAATTGAAAAATAGTTCATGAATTACCACTGATATGCAAATATGAAGGGAAATCATCGTGTAAAGAGACATGGATTCATGATGTCACAGAAGTTATTGAGTAAATATGTAAGGTGCAAATTCCATAATGCATTAGTTCCAACTATCTATCTATCATGCATCTGAACCATATTACTATTCCTTTCCTTTGAATGCTTGTTTAAGATATGCAGGCACTTAAATCACATATATTTCCATCTTTTCAAAGGTGTAATTCATGAAAAATTGCAGTATTTATTACTATATCGTCATGTGCACTAACAAGTCTTTTACATATGCTGCTACTTCTTGAAAAGTGTATTTGGTAGTATCCAAGCCATTTTAATTAAATATGTTTGCATATTTTGGTATACTTGAAAGGCAATTGCATCAAATGCAAGAACATTAGTATGATAGCCTAAATTATTTAATTATTAAATACATTTGCATTTCTGTATTTAATGTTGAATGTAAATTGTACAGATCCAACACTATGAAATCAATATATTTTGATGCATCTCAAAAACAATATCATATGGCTAATAGCTAAATTTGAAACATGGGTAAACCATTGAGAAAATCTTGACATGAGATATCTGCTAGTACATTATTTGTGATTTTTTTAAGTCTTTTAAGTTTTTTTATAAATTTTTAAAAAGAAAATTAAAACAATATTTTATATAATCCTTTTTATTATTATAAAAACAATATTCTTACCCTCCCCAATGCTTTTCAGCTTTGCTCTACGAATGTGGAGGCCTGAAAAAAAAAGAGCTTGGGAGAAAAGAAAACGATAATGGCTTGGGCTAGGTTTAGAGGGCTATAATAACCAAAGCTTCACCTAAGAAAGTCACAGTAGAAACTACTTCAATCTGGGAAAAGAGTTTCATAAAAGAGCTCATATCTTGAATTTCATAAAAAGGACTATTAAAAGTAAACTTTTGACAAAGATTTTCCTCCCTTGGAATGTTATTAAATTTTCTATTGAGCTGCTCGAGAAATGGTTTTGAAGTAACCAAATACTGGGATGAATTTAGTAGTGTTGTTAGTCTATGTCACATACCATACAATAGGCTTAATCACACAATATGACAAGTAACAATATACCATACGACATGAGAGAGTCACCTTTACAATCATTGGCACCTAAATTATGGGCAATGTTACAGTGCTATATGATAAGAACAACCCTATTGTCATTAGTAGCTAAATTATGAGCCACAGTATGAGAAGGACACTATCATCATAAGTAGAAGATACTAGGCAATATAGGCAATGGTTTCGTAAAGCAAAAGAAGGATTTAAGAACATTTTGTAACTATGTTTGTGAATACTAATTGTATAAAATATATATAGTTCAGAAAAATAATAATAAAAAAGAAAACTTAAAATAATGTTTAAGAATTTCAAAAATCTTGTGAATAAAATATAAATAATTACTAACAGCATGTAATAAAAATTATAAAAAATAGAAAAGATAAAAATTGAAAAAAGAATAAAAGTGACATAAAAGAGTCATCATATGAACAAACTCAAACTACAATATAAGTTAGTTAAATTGTTAAATTATTTTAAAATACTATTTTGGATTGTGATGTATTGTGATATGAGCATACTACATAACATATATTTATCTATACATATGTTCTGATTTATATGACAACATACTGTATTTATATACACACACATATGGAAATTAAAAATTAAAATTAAAAATAGAAATATATGATAGAAAAAGAAATTAAAAAAAATGAGCGAATGATTAACTAAATAAATCTAGAACACGAAAATGATGAAATAAGAATGTGATGGCTTCTCTATGACCCCATCTCGTGATTATTCGATGTGAGACAATCACCTTTTGTATTGTTGGTACCTAAATTATGAGATACAAAAAAAACAAAAAACCCTCCGCCATGAATACAGGATTTTAAACAATGCTTGCAATGGTACAATGGTATATGATACGATCACCCTATTGTCTGTAGTTGCTAAATTATGAGCCATAGCATGACAAGTACAGCACCATGTGACTACCAAATACTAGACAATGTGAGCAATGGCTCCATGATAAATAATTTGATATGGAATACTGAGTGATGATAGTGATCATATGAAAAAATTAAAAATCTTTAAAAAATAAATAAAATTTTTTTAAAAATAAAATAAAACGAATACGAATATGAGAACAAGAAAAAAAATATACGATATTAATATTATAGGACAATTATATGTATTATGAGCATATAAATAATGATTCAGCATTTTATATCTTTTATTGATCGCATATATTATTCTTAATTATTGCTCCATGTTTATTTAACCACACATCCATATTATTTTATCTTCTTGCAATTAGTAGTTTACAAATTAAGTATATTATTCTTATTTACTGATACATGCGTATACAAAGCTAAGGGTTCTTAAAATATAACTTAAGATTTTGAATTAAATAGCATATTATTTTTTAAACTTTGTGAAAGACATTAAATGTGAAGACAATTGTTATACTTAGTTGACAAAAAATACATTTATATACTTTTCAACTTATCTTTCATTTGATAGCTTGAGATCACGTTTGTTGCTTTCTATGCTATTATTTTACCTTAAGATATTATTTTAGATATTTGATGCTTTTCATCACCCCCACTCAATTTTGGAATCATGTCCTTTAGATTTGTCACATGCTCTCTTTATTGTATGGCATTCTGATATTGTTGGTATATTTTAATATTAAGCCAAACGGGGAGTGACAATTGAACCATCAAAAGTGCTAATACAATAAATGTGAACTTTAGGAGTGCATGGACACTATTGACTTACCAATAGCTCTTTCCCACCTACACCAAATTGGATGCTGGCAGAAAGGCGTACAGTGCTATTGCTTTCAAGGGGAGCCACTTGCAAGCTAGCACCAGCTGTGAAAAAACTAAGTTGGACTCAAAAATTCATAACAAAGAAAACCAAGCAAGGACAAAAGCAACCATTAAAACAACAAAAACATACTTGACAATAGTCCAAAAGAATTGACAAATAAAATTGATGCAAATCATAACAAGTTCAACAGAAACCTAATCAGATGAACAGAACACATACCAATGGCATCCTCAAGCACATCTCACGTACCACATTTAACCCAACAGCAATTTCCTAATAGAACACAAGTAGTAGATTGAAATCAGTGCACCAATCAGTAATGACAAAATTTTCAATATCTAAATAGAGTGTAAAACACCTCAGGATAAGAACGATCATGCACAAATTGATTCAATGTTTGCCCGAATTGCAAATTGGCAAGAAATTAAATTTAGTCCATCCATAACTAAACATAGTTCCACCAGCAAATACCGTTAATGGAATGGAATAAAAAACCAAACCTATCAATCTTAGTATTATTATCTACTATGAATAACTCACTACATGCATATCAAAACAAAAGTCACTTTAGGAATGGAAATGAAATGTAATAGCCTGCCATGTACTCAAGGAATTAGTAGTGGTAAGAAATTGAGATTAAAATTTTTCTTCAATCAGAACTCTTAAAAATTGGTGCAGTGGGAAAAATGCACACCCCAATCCAACATATTTGATGATATTCTATACCAGCCCTAAGACGAAATCCACTTTACATTTCAATCTCTGAGCAGCCAAAAGAAGTATCAAAACGAATAAGCAAAGAAGTACGATTCTAATCATAGAAAGCAATTAATTTGACAATTGCCTTTTGTGACCATAGGCTTAAAAACAAATTTCAATAATTCTCAATAAATATTTTAAAAATTAAAAAGATCATTAAAGAAAGTGCTAGCTACTGCTCAATAGATCATGACCTTCAAATTAGACCATTTTGTCAAAAAAAATACAAATTCAACTACAGGAATATTTAACGTTTTTTACATGAAAGGTTGATATATTATGCTTTATGTGTAATAAACCTCTCATGGCCAAAAAATGGACCCATTTTAAATATTTTCCTAGATTCGCTAGCATGTTTAAAAATGCCAAAAACTCCAACAATATTTAAAAATAATAGATAATATCGTATAATTACAAATTTTCAAACAAAGTAGTTTTTAACAATACAGTTGAACTATGAATCTTATTAAATGTTCCTCGTTCAATCTTCAGTTATATATAATGCAAAAAATCTGGAGCCTCAAAAAGAAGTTTAAAAATAAGCAAAAAATTTATAAGACAAGAATGAAAAAGGAAAATCTAAGAGAACCAAAAAACTGCCATCAAACTATAGGTATCACCATTCAACCAAGGGGAAGTAGACATCGTTAACAATAGGAAGAAAACACCATTATAGAAGCAATCACGGCCAAGAAGTATAAATCTAATTATCTAATAGGTGCCAGCATACTAAAGACATAAAATAACTACATGGAGAGTGACAAAAAAGCTAACCACCTCAAATCGTTCATTGTATAGATGAAGTTGAGAGAAGAGCATCTCAACAAAGCCCTATGGAGTTAGACAAAGTATGAATTATGGCTTGGAACAAGAATTTTCAAAAAAAAATTAGGACTTCAATTCAAGGTTTATTAACCAGTGCATCTTTAAGATGAATAAGAGGAGGGTAGGAGTGTGCTACTTCATTTTTTGATGATTGATGTCCCTGCATTTTCATACCGCGAACACGTTGCAATTTTGCCGATCTCTTTTTCTTGCTCGAAGTAGTGCCCTTGTGTTGTGCCCAAATATGTACAAAAACATCACTATTAGAAAAATATTTAGGAATTCTAGTACCTAACCCAATTCTGCAGCAATGATAACACGGAACATGCATTAATCAATGAAAGTGTTCCATAAGTTAAGTTTTTCCTTACAATACAATTACCATCTCCATTGTTTTTATAATCACATAGACTGTAGGTAAAAGAAACAAAATAGTACAAAAACTTGAGAGACTATCGAGACCTTTCAGTGGAAATAGCACGTATGTTTCAATTTAATAGAATAAACTTCAGTTAAAACAAAAATGTAAACTCATGCTCAAAGTTCAGCAGAACAGAGTGAGCAACATGAAAATCTATAGATGGAATTGATGCAAAAGTGCTAAAATTGAGAAGATACCTATCGAAGTTCTGATGACCAATTTCTTTGAAATATTTTTGGTAAGCTTATATCACCCAATCAAATTGTAGTTCCATCTGTGAATATTTTTTAACTTAAGGTATAACGTTGACATTTGAAAATTCTCGAATTTATTCATATCAACTTCTCCACCTCCAAGTGACTATGTTATTCTTTACGATGAATGAGCATTGTCCCAAAAAACTGCTCTTCTGAATACACAAGGGAAAAAAATATCAGAATAATATAGCAGATCAGCAAGTAAGAAAACCGTTTCCAATATAGCATTCCATTCAAACATGTGAAAATTTGACTGAAGCACTTATACTAAGTCAAGCATGTCTTAACAAAAGCACATACTTTAAGCAATGACTAGGCACAAAAAACTGATTGAAGTTCCTCAAGTCAAATTAAATAATACTAAAGAAATTTACCCAATTTACCTAACTACAAAGACAAGATTAGAATAACACTTTAGTTTTTAATTATTTAGGATTTTGGAACATTAATAAAGGCCATTTGTTAGTCAAACGAAAGCAAAACTTGCTGGAATGGCCATCCTTGTAGATGGAAATCGACATAAAACTTAAAAACTAAATACTCGGTTGAAACTTCTGCAACTAGAACAAAAAGGCTTTTAGTTTATTGAATCAAGACTTGCACAATAGTTTCAAGATAAACTATTCAATCCAAAATCCAAGACCTTATGCAAATATTTTGAAAGCCCCATCATCATCTCAAAGTTAAAATGCAATATATATCAATCATTGTTTGCTGACCATTAACACCACAACATATCATGGACTCTAACACCACCTAGATTATCATATGGAATAACTATGACATCACATCATGCTTATTGCATCTTCATCACTCCACACAAGAAAGCAAAAAAAATAAATTGTAGACACCAACTACGTGCCTTATAAACAGCTTCCCTACAAAGAAAGATTTGTAGATTTTTGATATATTCATCATCCTCATCACTTGAGCCTTCACTATCATCATCATCAACAACAACATGCTAATAACCAAGAAGGAAACACAGAGCCGATACCGTGACCATGTGTTCGACAAAAGGAAACAATAAGAAAGGCATATTAATATAACTAATGGGACTTAACCAATTGCAGAGATAAGGAAAATATCAAACTTCAAGAATTGTGAAAGCATGCTTTGCAAGTAGCATTAGAAGTTCGATCATCAAACCATAATTTTAAAACAAGAAATCATACATCAGTTATTATAATAAAAAAATTAAGAAAAATTTGCAAAAAAAGAGTATATATGACATCACGCATCTATAGCAATGAGAAAAGAATATTTTGAAGCTTCTTATTTTTTGCTTCATTTCTATGATTTTTGTTCATGTGCCGAATACTGTGCACAACATAGGAAAATGCAAGTTTTTTGAGGTTTTGATCACCAACGATCTGAAGGTCCATTTATAATTCAAGAGGCACATCCAACTCAACAATCTGCCTATACAAATAAGCAAAACATAATTAAAGGCTTAAACTTTCAAAACAAACAAGAAAAATCAATAACATGTTAGTGAACTTCAATTTCTGTAGAATTATTGGAACAACATACCTCTTGCAATACTAAATAATGTTATGAAAAAAATTCCATTTTGGTTATTTTAAGATCATTTGGATTAAGCCCATAAACTTTTATAGCCTTCATCTAGGCATTTGAAGTTGGTAAAATATTTCACATAAGCCATTTCTCTTAGCTTTTAGTATACATTTAAAAACCACACTTATCTATCTCTCCTTCCTAATTCTTTCAGTTGACCTCTAGGCAACTCTATGATGTATCTTTCCATTTATCTCGGACGCCTCCAAACCATCTAGTTCTATGACTTGTACCTCTCCATTGTCCTCAAGCTAGCCAAACCATGGCAATATATGTCCAAATTGTGTTAAAGCTAATGCTTAAGACTTCCTATAAGTAATGTGATATATTGTCTAAATATACTAAAAGATTAACAAAGATGGTTATATCAATAATGAGTTAATTGAAAAGAAGTATGGATTCCTGCACCATCATGGATGGATACGTATGAAGAAATAATTTCAATAAATGAGAATTAAATCATAAATTTCACTAAGTTAATTAAACATCATGATTCATAAGAAGATAAATGTTACTATTGTTCAACAAACTATGCACATTATCCGAAAACCAAGGTATTACCAATTTTAGGATTCAAGCTTCAATACTCAAGTAAGAATTGAAATAGAAATGGGTTAGTAAAATTTTGGATAAGTCTATAAATGATTATATAACGAATGTTGGTTATGGGATTAAACAGCTTATTGAAGAACCTAAATTGATATTAACATTTTCTTATCATTACTTCAAAAAGCCAAAAACATTTTCTTAATTCTATAAGGGAATCATCATGAACTCAAATTTATTATTACTATGATATTTCCCTCATATGCTTGAAAAAGCATTAGAAATGGAAAAAAAAGAAGCTAGCATTGTACATATTGAAATTATGAAAAACATGTATAACAAAGCAATGATGAGTGTATTAGGAGGCTTTATATTGATAAGGCATTAGAAAAGAATAAAAATAAATGAAAATTTGATATATTAATATTAATTTTGCATGCCTAAGGAGAACATATTAAAAATTTCTTAATTATAATTTAATTTCATTATGGCTATGCTTTAAGTCCTTGGGTGTGTTCCTAAACTTAATTTAAAAAATGTTTTCTACCTATAAACAAAAAGCTTCAAAAAAATTTTGAAAATTTCTCACAACTCCCATTTTTGCACATAGAAAGATAATGCTTCATAAGTACTTTTGCACTCCTTTCATAAAACTTTGTAAAACATAAGCAATAAAAGACAGCTTTAATTTTACACTAATTATTGATACAATTGTAAAATTCAAGATAAACCATTATTATGCATTTTTCTAATAATTTTATACCAATTAATAAGACTACATAAAGAGATAAATCAAAACTGAGTCTAAGCTAATAGATAAAAAAAACTGAGTCTATGAACAATGACTCTAAAATTTATAAGGTATGGCACTTCTACTTCTTATAATAAATATAAGAAATTTATATTTCGACAAGTAATTCCAAAAACATATTGATTGTAATAGTTATCATAACAAAAGGAACAATACAAAATTTACTTATTTGGAGCCTATACTTAAAAATGATAGAAAAATTAACAAAAGAATGTCACTAATATGATCCAAGCACCGAACAAATAAGACAAAAATAAAACATACATCTGAGTGTTGTGTCATCAAAATATCACACTCAAGAATAAAAGACAATTTATAAGATTGAATGGTATCAAATGTTAATGTATGAGTACAAACACACAAATAGAATTGCTATAGAGATAAAGCTTTTAAGTTTGAAGAGCAACTTAGTATAACGAAGAAAGTTGACATTCGACTAATTGAAGACAAGTCTAAAGAAAATCAATCTTGATGGTTTGGTTATATTAAGAAGTTTACTTTGTGATTCTATAAGAGAAGTAGATTACTGAATCTTTCCTATTAAGAAGGAAAAAATATAGAACAAAAAAATGCCTATTAACTATTGGAAATGGCTTTAACAACTTTGGATCCAGAAGAAAGGCAGTTAATGAAAAGAAACAGTAGCATCTTAGAATCAATGTATCTGACCTCACCTGATGTGTTAAAGGACTTTTAAAAAAATTATAATTATAATAACAGAATATGAATTCGATGTTTGTAGCCTAAGCCTTTTTAATATAGGAAAGTAGCAAAAGAAATATATAGCCTCACAAGAAATTGTTAAGATTCTATACTTAAGAAATCATGGGAAAAAAGTGCCTGTTTTGTTCTTTACAGAGGGAAATAAAATTTTCACCTTGACCAACAATTAGAAAGGCCTAAGCAAGTCTAACAACTTATCAACAATTATAATCTTCTATTAAAGCTCAATGAAGTGGAAGTTTCACATTTTCTCCGATGCCCTGTTTAAAATATAACTTCAATCAGTACAAACAAAAGATATTTCCACCCATTAAAATACTGAATAGAAATATGTTGAATAACACTGGCCCTCCAAATTGAAGTGTACCGAACACTATAACAGATTCGACCAAAAAATAAAATAAAATAACGAACCTTCTCATTGACAACGAGGATGATGGCTTGTGCTAGAATGCAACGAAGGGAAGACGCGAGGTCCAAACTTCGGATTGAAGGAGATGAGAGACTAATGAGGAAATTCAGAGAGGCGTCGGGGATAGTATGGGGTCATGTGTGCCAGAAACATTGTGAGGTCACCGAGATCCTTCGAGACCACTGGGTCGAACAACGAACTGAGCATGGAATGCTGAAGGAAGAGACGTAGCGACGATTCGAAGTGGTCGTAGAAAAGGAGAAGCTCTGCCTCATATCCTTCTGGGTCCAGCTTCATCCTGGATTGAAGCAGAGGAAGGCTCAGCCTATCGGCTGCCTTTCCAGATGCAGAGATGGAATCAGATAAGAGGAGGTTCGCCACCGTCGCCATTTCTACAGATCAATTAACAAAAAACTATTCGAAGGTAAGCTCAGAAGAACCAAGCTAAGGAGCTTATGCAGTTTCGGGATGGCAAATGTTTAAATACAAAAGATAATTACCATATATTAATAATTTATTAAGCAAAAGAAGGGGGTATTGTTTTGAATTTGATTGGAAACACAAGGATTGCTCTACTCGTTAGTACGGGATTAAAAATTTTAAAATATTTTAATAAAAATAAATTTAATAATATATTTAATTAAAAGATTGGGATATTATTACTAAATTTTGAAAACAATAATATTTTTTGTTATATTATTATTAAATTATAATCTATAAACAAGAACATGTTTATTGATAATATTTATTAGAATTTTAAGATGCATAAATGTGCATCACAATTTTTTTAATCAATCTATAATATAATTATTTTATAAATAATAGAGATGTAAAGTTTGAGAACCTTTATTGATAAAACCAATAGCTTGAGGTTGGACAATAAAGACTTAATTGCCATCGCTTACAATGCCATCGTCTAAGGAGATAATGCACATGATTCATCCATCTCGTACCCATTTCCTCTAGTAATGTTGACATCACAACAATGATTTATGAAACAAAGCCTACGACCTCTCCCCTAGTAAAATTTTTTGTTGCCCTTAACTTAATCTTAAATATAACAACCCTTAAATCTCAAACTATATCAAATAGAAAAATTTTATATTTAAGTCAAAAAAGATTGTGACAAAGTATTATTAAACTTAATCAAATTAATTTCTTAAAATATATTATTTTTATATAAAATTATTAAAATAACAATTATTTTTATATCATAAGTTAAAACTTAGTAAAAAAATATATTATTTGAGTATATCAATAAATATAACTCTTAGGAGATGAACTTAATGACATTGAGTTTATAATTTCTAAAGATCTAAAAAATTTCTTATAAAATATTAAAGATACATGTATCAATGTAATTATCAAATGGTGATGTAAGATAGTTTTTAAATTTTAAAAATTATGATTTATGTCAAATCTAATTAGTAGTTGATAAATTTATAAATATTAAAGTATAAAATGCATCATGTTAAATTTATAATTTTAGAAATTTTGGCTTAAATTAAAACTAATTAGTGAATAATATATTTATAAATATATACATATTAGATTTTGATGGGGTATATATTTAATTTCTAGATATCATTATAGAAAAATATTAAATAAGATAATATATTTGTAAATAATATAATATTTAGGTGTTTTATATAGATGTAATATTGAAACCCATCAGAATAAGATTTTCAAATTCTCAATAGTCATGGTATGGGTAGGATAAAAAAAGATTTAAGCACCCTCACTTCTCAAGCTTAATTCAATAATGAGCTTTGAGGAGTTCAAGTCATCACGCCCTTGTTGTCTCGGCTTATAAATAGGTTTAGTAGGCCCAATAGAAGCTAAGTTCAAGTGAACTTAGGTGCTCTGTTGAGCTTTTTCATATAAGAAAACTGAGAAGCAGAGTTGTGCCATTAGAGGAGAGTTGCAAAGGTTGAATCATCGATGATGTAAGTTCTATATTTTTCTATTATGTTACTATATTGAATTCACTGAAAGAAGAGGAGTTGTGGTATCATAATATACGATAAGCTTATGATAGAGCTATAAGAAGGTTGTCAAAAATAATTGTATTTGCCATTTTGCTAAATCACACTAATACTAAGAGCACAATTATTGCTACATAGATGAATCTATCAAACAAAACAATATAAACATCATATTGTACTATCTATTTCAATTTAAAGAGAATTGATAAGTCTAAATAGGTAGATTAGTGCAATGTTGGTGATCGTAAGGTGCAATTTCAATAAATATAATTTTATTAGAGTTGAATCATATAATATGATGCATTTATCAAATTAGTATGAAAAGTGCATAATGTTAGTAGAGAGAAATAAGACCATTTAGTAAAATAGGATTAATCATATGATACAATCATTAATGAAGTGTCCATATCATATAGTGCGATTATGTGGATCATATATAACGTAAAAATATATTAAAATATAAGGAGTAGAATTACAACATATAATACAATATTATTATTGTTGCTTATGATAGTTTTATTAGATATGTAGATTTGAATAAACTAATATATTAGGTAATGAGGAATAAAGCGGATCGTGTAATACAATAATGATATCATATATGTAGTACGAAATAATAAAGATTACTTTATTCTAGGTATTTAAAGAATTGTTAAAGTATGATGTAAGTAACAACTTAATGATAAAAAGAGAATTTACATGATTTTAATTGCTTATAATTAGTATGTATGTTGACCCTTACATAAATATAATATTTTAAAAAAATTAAAATAAAATTCAAAAGGGAAGATAACTGTCATATTTATGTAGAAAAATTGGATAACTTGTTATGTAACATGATAGTATTGTTTTAGTAATATTTTTTTATATATTTTATTATAATTTTTTTAATAAATAAAATTTTAAAATATAAATAAATTTATAATTTGTGATCTAACAAAACATTATTTTATTTTTTTTTCTTTAAAATACTTATATATTATAGTTTAGTATGATATTAATGATTTTTTGTATTACTTGGTACATGACTTTATTAATTGATTTATGTTATTTCGTTCATGTATTTGTTACATGACATCATAAAAATAGTAAATAAAAGCAATATAAAAAAACACTTAAAATATAAATAATGTATATTAGTTTTGATAATAATAAACAGGCTAATATATATATATATATATATATATATATATATATATATATATATATATATATATATATATATATATATATATATATATATATATATATATATATATATATATATATTTTAATAGTTTCGATTAACATATCATATGATATTATATAGCTGAAAAATAAAAATTAAAAATAGATTTTTAAAGATATTGTCCTCAATATTATGCCTAGGAGATGTTATGGTATCAATCTTCAAATTAGACATTTTTAGTGTGTGTTATGATATTGATGACACTATACCCAATAGATGTTTTTATGAAGTATTGATCTTCAGATTAAATATATGCCTAGTGTATGTGTTATGACATCATTATTTATAATTGATGATACTAAGTAAACCAAATTTTATCATAAGATATAGCTACCATACATACCATATGGCACTAAACCTAAGGAGTTATCGTAGATTATCAATATTTGGATTAGACATCTACCTAATATTATTTAGATAGATAAAATAGATGATGATTAGAGGCTATATATTGATATAATTATTTGATCTAATGAGAATAATGACTTAAAGAATACTGAACTTGATGATTACATAAAATATTAAAAATTAGAAAGAATTGCAAATTTGAACTATATATTATTATACAAGTTATATCTGTATTATATTATGATGATAATTTATTTGTATGATTTTATTTTAGTCTGTACTAAGGATTTTGTGATATCGTCATGTCTCTACATAGAATTTACATTCCTTAATATTTTATATGCATAAAACACTTTATTTTTTTTATTTAATTAAGTGACTAGGTTGGTACCTGACATTAAGACAATACCAAATATACCTTATTGAGGATTACTCTATCACTTTGATGAGAAATCCAACCTATTGTAGGCATACGAGCATAATCTACACATTTTTTAATGAGACTTCTCCTAATAAGTAGATCTTATCAACTCTAATTACCTAACTTTTATTTTTATTTTTGTTAACTCAAACCCTTGTATTTTTCTAAAGGAGTTCAAGATTATTAATTCTTTATAAGTCATTTCAAGACATATAAATGCTAGTTTTTTCACTTTTTTAAAAGATGTAACTTCCAAATGATTATAAAAGTAGCCTCCAATATCAAATTTCTCTCTTAAGCAATACAAGAGCATATTTTCTATCTTCTTTGCTAGTTGCATTAAACCTAAGTAGTTCTTTGAATTACTCATTAATCTAAGATAACATTAATTTGAGCCCCTTCAAGCCTTTCTCTAACTCTTGCTTGTAAGGAAGCAAATCAAGAAAATTCTTTTATTACACGAGTGAGAAATCTTTAACATGGATTCTCCATTATGCTCACAAGAAATCTTTAGAAGATTTTTGTGGCTCATTAATGAGAAAGAATTCTCCTTCGCACTTATTAGGAAGCCAAAAGGAAAAGCATATTTGCCTTAAAAGTGTCTCATCCAATGGCAAAAAGGCTAAGACTTGATAAGAACTTTCCTAAAAAAGCTTATCCAAGTGACAACCACCCTCAAAGCTAGTAAGCTTAACACGTTGGCACCTCTAAAAACACCACCTAAAGGATTATTGGCACAATAAAGAGAAAGGGCAAATGCCTAAAGTTGAGGTAAGTCTTAATGCACAACCAAGGCAAAATAAAGTTATGCAAATTCCATGATGAAAAAGAAATTGTTGCTAATTTGCTATCATTTGCTTTATTATATATTTACTTAATATTAGAAGAATACTTAATTATTATTTGTGATTATTTATGTTGATAATTTGCTATAATTTGAAACAAGGGGATTGAGATGAAACAAATATGGTTGTACTCATCTCCATGAGCTTTATCTATTTAAATATTATTTTTTTATAATTTTAAATATTATTTTCTAAGGGTTTGGCATGCTTTTAGAGATATTTTGATTCATTCCTAATTTGATGATCTAGGATGTTGCACTCATTTATCTTAGTGCCTTGGAATGCAACTTTCATATATAATTTATCTTATTTCTTTTATTTTTTAAATTGTTTGGATATATTACGATGTAAATCTTTATTGCTTTGCATGTGATATTCGAATCGCTTTAATCTAGTTATATTTCATTGACTAAATTTATCTCACTTATGCTTCAATAAATATTTGTAATTTTTAAATAATAATCTTTTTGCATACATTTATATATTAATAATAGTAAAAGGCTATTTCAATATTAAAACATATGAAAATGATATCATGCTATGCTAATGCTCATATTATCATGTCATTGCATAATGTTAGATTAGAGTTTAGTAAAGCAACTCTCTTATATCATAATTAATTTGTTAACGTATCTAATGATTTTGAGATATTCCTTTCTTGGACACACCTTTTCCTTTATCTTCTCTTCTAGTTTTTTATACAATTCATATTATATTTTGTCATCATTGCCACTTTTTATGAAAAGAACTTACAAAAACTACTTCAAATAATCTTTAAATAAGAATATATACTTTAACATTTTTAGCTTCATATTATATGGTATGATCTGTATATCAAAACATATGATCCATGGCATATATAGGCCAAATTATCGATTAAATGGGAAATATCTATTAGGCCTTCTTCTAAACCCATCATATTCATTTGATCAGCTCATCATACTTGCATGATGTTAACAATCACTTGTCAAAGAAAGGATTAAATAAGGCAATTGTTATTGTGTCTTTCCTAAATCAATTGCATTTGTTTAGTTAATTTAGCACACTAGAACAATGATCAACTAACTAAGCCATTTACACAAAGCCAAAGCACCATCAGTGGCTATGTTTTATAGATTGTATCAAATGATTTGGTTGATTTCTTGGTTGAACCATAACAATAAAAAACTAACAAACTCAACAATAAATCCACAAAAATCACACACGATCCACTTCCAAAACTGTTATACCCGGTAAAATATTATACGTTTAATCTTCAATAATTCAATTGTGGCTTGGATGATTTCAGATCGATAGTAGGATGAGCCAGGAGCTCAATTAGAGGCTGTTGGAATTTTTGAAATTTTTTGGGGATTTTTTGGAGCACCGAGGAAATTTTTAAGTAATTTTCCTTATTTAATTGGATTTATTGGATTTTTGAAAATTCGAAAATCTATTTAAATCGGTCCATTAGATTTTTAAACTGGAATTTTGTTTTTACCGCGCGTGAACCAGACCGGAGCGGTTCAGCGAAGACGAGGGACGGTTCGCCGAGCGCGTTTGCGCGTGCGGTTGGATAAGCCACGGATAAGCGGATCGGACGGACGAGATCAGCAGTGGAGATTAACCGGCTGATCGGGTTTAAGCGGCGTTATTAGAAGGTCAACCGGCGCTTAATGGGTTCTTAACGGGTTATTACCGGTTTAAGCTGGGTATTTAACCTGATTTGTTCGGCTGTTAGGGTTTCGAGCGGTGGCCGGAGACGAGGTGTTCGCAGCGAACGGCGATACTTTTCGGCAGCCTTTCAAGGGGCTTTTTGTACCTGGAGGTTCGCGGGACCGAGGAGAATCGATTGGCACCGGTTTCGTTCGGCGAGGAGCAGCGGTTGGTCGCGTGCGAGTTCACCGTCGCCGGAGAAGAAAGGTAGGAAATTCAGATTTTAAATTAGTTATTTAGCAAATTAAAATATGGATTATTTTGCAAATAGCTACCGGAGCATGCGAATTGTGGTTTTTGGAATTGATTAATGCAAATTATTGATTTTAGCATTTTAGGGTTTTTCTTCGGAAAATTATAATCGCCGAATTTCGAAATTTTACCAAGCATGTGTTGATTCGATTATGTGCTTTAGTCATGTTAAGATAGTATCAAATGCTGAAATTTGTTTAATTTCATAGATTGTTAAAATTGGGGATCGGATGAAACTGTGGCGGAAATTTTGATTGAACCTTAGAAATTAGTGGCAATTATTGAAACATTAGGATAGTATGAACATCGAATTTTGTTTCTCTTTGATCTCGGTCGCCGGAAATCGACGGGGAAAACGAAATTTTCCGGAGGAATCGTCGGCTAGGGTTTCGCAGGCGTCGGGCAGAGGAAGGAGATGGATTAGATTAATTTCGGTTTAGTTAATTAAGTAATTGTAATTATTCAATATTTATTAATAATTTAAATGTTAAAGTCGGCTGAAAATTTGATTTAATTATTCGGCCGGTGGGTCCTCGGTTCAGCGCGAAGGCCGAACCGGCAGCGAAAAATCGGTTCCGCGGGATTAGGCGCGGACGAACGGCGCCAACGCCGATCCGGCAGCGAAAACCGGTTCAGCGGGATTCGGCGCGGACGAACGGCGCCAACGCCGATCCGGCAGCGAAAACCGGTTCAGCGGGATTCGGCGCTGACGAACAGCGCGGAGGAAATTTAATTCGGAAATTAATCCGAATTTTCGGAAAAAGGATATTTGTGGAAATTTAAATTTTATTAATTTTCAGAAAAAAAGATATATGTGAAATTTAAAAATTAATTAGGAAATTAATCCTAATTTTCGGAAAAAGGTTCGGAAATTTATTCCGAATTTCGGAAAATTGAGAAAGGGCAGAATTTGATTTTTTTTGGAATTTGAAAAAAAATGCAGTAATTAGAATTTCGGGATTTTAAATTCTGAAAAAAATTCAGAAAAAGAGAAATTGGGATTTGAGCGATCTCAAAAATTCTGGAGATCCGTATGTAGAGAAAAATTTCCTGAAGTAGGGAAAAATATTATCAGTGATGATAGTACAGTTGAAAAAGTCAGACAGAGGTATGGTACATGGATGCTACCAAAACAGTTAGTAACTGTTACAGTTGTGTTGCTTGGACGGCAATGGCATGGATTGAGTCAGTTTACTCAATGTTGGCATATTTCACGGATTGGCATAATGGACCGGACTACTATAGACCCTATATGATCTTTTAGGGTAGTTGTGGTAGGTAACTGTGCGGTTCAGACTTAGCTTCCACAGTATACATGTGACTGGTAGGCGCCATGCGTTTTTCGAGTGGGCGTATCCCACTGGCATGCTACCTGGAACCTCAGGCTAGGTTGTGATGCGTGTTTCGAGATGGGCAATCCCACTGGCATGCTTTGCCTAGGCGCCATGCGTGTTTCGAGATGGGCAATCCCACTGGCATGCTACATAGACGGTGCGGTGTCGGGTGCTAGGCGTTATGATGCGTGTTTCGAGCTGGGCGTATCCCACTGGCATGCTTTGCCTAAGCGCCATGCATGTTTCGAGATGGGTGATCCCACTGGAATGCTACCTGGAAGCCCAGAGGAGAGCTACTCTAGTGTGACTGGGGTGACTGTGGTTGGTCGGAGTCTGGAACTGAGAGTGCATTTCCATCATACATTATTATGCTGTATTCCTATACTCTTGCTATTATCCTTCTCTTGCATGTGAGTTTTTACTAGCTGTCTTTCCTACTGGGCGTAGCTCATTCCTTTATTATCTATGTTTTTCCAGCGGCTCGGCAGACTTGACGCCACCCAGATTAGGTGGGATCGTGGTCAGCAGGCTAGTGGAGGATATCTGATATGTGATTTCTGAGACATTTTGGTTAGTGTGATTGATGCTATTGGATGTATTCAGTGTGACTATTATTCTTATGTCAGGTATTGTGTGAGGATGAATCTGACTTATGTATCTGGTTGGATGATGTTGCACTTGTTGGACTTTGATCTTATTCTTGTGATTTATTTTCCATTCACTGTCTTACTTATTGTTTTGGTGCTATGGTGTGTGGAGTGCCATATTTATATGTTTATTCTGTGGATGTTATATATCTTTTTTTGATGGTGAGGTCATTACATGACTATGGAACTTACCAAGGGGGTTCAGACTTCTATTAGATCGGTTCTCCTATCGTTATGGGATAGGAGTATTGGGTCTAGTAGGAGTAACATTGCGCGAGTCCATCTGTTAATTCAGGAGTCATGAATTCTGAGTTGACGGTGTACCCGGGAGATAGGATCCACATTGTTAAGGAAAGTAGGTGTGTAATGATGTGTTATATCCTATGTTTTTCGTAGGCTACTCAGGTTGGTATGGGACGATCTGAGCTGTCTATTTGTAAAAAAAAAAAAAAATGTATGCCAAAAATGAGCCTAGGAAAAAATGGGGTGTAACAAAAACACCCCAAATAGCTAATATATGATTTATGAAGACGAAATCAATTAGGAACTTACCTTAAGATGTGATTCCAGCAAAGTGAGGCCAAAAATTTTGTCTCTTCATTTTGCTTTTTTTTTTCTTTTTCTCTATGTTTTGTTTGAATTCCTACAAGATCTCAAGCCAAATCCCCTTTAACACTCTCCCTAAGCTATTTCTCTTCATGCTTCATTTATGCAATACTGAACATTGCCAAAATGCTCGAGACAACAGTGCGCATCCTACTATTTAATAAGAGGATTATTTTATTATTTAATCTCAATTTCTTGTCTTTTTATATTTTTTAAAATTTTAAATATTTACAGAAATTTTAAATAGTTTTTCAAAAATATAAACCGTGTACATAAAGATTTCTCAAATGAAACCTTCATGATAATATGCCAGATGTTCTATTCTATCATTACTATCTAGGCATGCTTTTTAAAAAGCTTATTCATCAATAAATTCTCAAGTTTCAAATATGACATACACAAATTAAATAATTTAAATATATTTAGAAAGAATTTTTTAAGTTAATAAAAAAGACTATTACATATGCACTTTGTTATAAAAAAGAGAGATTGTATATGCTTTGGCCATAACTCCTAATTAGTTGTAGAGAAGAAAGAAGGTGGGTACTTTGGGAAAATTCTTGAACAAAAGTTTTTCAATGGCATTAAGAATATGAAGGTGTTAGAGAATTTCTCATGGAACATGGAGAAATACATAATTTACTCATGTGCTGGATGCATAGAAAGTGATCATTTTTACCATGCACCTCATCAGAGATGCAAAAGTATGTTGAAAAATGTAGAGTGTTGGTCATGCAAATGATGGACAGATGAAAATTTATATATAAGAAAAATTCAAAAGAGAAATAAAAGGTAAATTTTCCCCATACAACATTTTGTGGATGGCTTGTGATGCCTTCAAAAGGTTAAAGCTTAGTGGATTCATGAAAGATTATGTAAAGAAATTTAATTCTTTGATTCTAGATATTCAAAATATATCTAAGAAAGATATGCTTTTCAACTTCTTGTATTGGCTACAACTATGGATACAATTGGAACTTTTGTTTGGTAAAATGTGAAAGACTTATCAAGCATAATCATTATTGTCGATGCACTTGTAGACAAAGAGTCTCCAAAAGTTTTAGGTGCCCATCAAAATTTAGAGGAAATGATAAGGAAAAGAAAGTAGAGTAGAAGTGGGATGCCAAAAGTTGTTAAGCACAAGAAAAATGAAGGAAATGAAAGCAAAAGTTATCTTCTTTGGAAGGTACAAATAACTCTAATAAACAATAAGGTTGTTCCTTGTGTAATGAACCTCATCATGCTCAAGATTGTCCTAAGCAAGAGAAGCTTAAAGCTCTTATGGTTGAGAAAACCAATGACGAATTTGATCGAGAAGTTGTTGTACTTGTCAATCTTTTGTAAATGCTTGATCCTTTAATGGTTGGTTTAATCAACTATTAAACACAATGAGTAATGATGTGATAGTTACACACTCTATGTTGATGCACATCTTGATGAAAGCAAATGGACAAGAAATTATGGCCATGGTTGACATGGGTGACATACATTTGCAGATACTATGCTTGTTTAGAAATATAGATTGCAAGTAAGAAATTTATCTAATTTTCTAAAAATAATGAATGAAAAGGTTCAAGTTGTGGTAGAAATGGTCCATGTGTACCTTTAACTTTGGAAAGTTAGACATGAAAGATCAAATTGCTCGTGAATCCATAGGATAGTTTTGATTTGATTCTTCGAGTCAACTTTCATAGGAAGTTTAAGATAGCCCTGATGCCATATGATGGCACACCTTGATGATATCATGGTGATGTAAAAAGACACTTTTTTTCATTCATTACCATTATCCTTATGGAAAGAAGATAATTGAAATGAAGAATAAGCTAGAATGTATTTTCACAATGAGATTTGAAAAGGATTGAAATTAAGGGAGGACAAACCCTTTGCTACATTGATTGAGATTAAGAAGGATTAAGTCATTATGTACTTGATGTAGTTATAGAGGTTCTCAAAGAATTTGAATATGCCATGCTTCTGATGTTGCTTAAAAAGCTGCCTCAAAAAAGGGAGATTGATCATAAAATAAAGTTGCTACCTAGTGTTGTTCCTCTTGCCTATCTTCTATATTATGTGTCACCATTATAGTTGACAAAATTGCTCAAATATTTGAATATGTTGTTGGATGCTAGCTTCATTGGTTCACCTAAAGCTCTATTTGGTGCCCTAGTGCTGTTTCAAAAAGCATGATGGTTCCTTGTGAATGTGCATAGACTATCATGTATTGAAGAAAGTGATAATGAAAAAAAAGTGCCAAACTCCTTTTGTGCAACATTTGTTGGATCAATTATATAAGGTAATAGGATTCACTAAGCTAGACCTTCGATCAAGATATCGGCAAGTCAATGTTGTGGCCAAAGATGAAGCCAAGATTACTTATGTGGCTTAATAAGTATCTTTTGAGCTTTTAGTCATGCCTTTTGGCTTAAGAAATGTACATGCTATATTCTAAAATTTAATGAGCAATATTCTTTATGAGTATCTTGACGAGTTTATTGTGATATATCTTGACGGTATTATTATCTAATATAATTCTCTTGAAGAACATTTTGTGCAATTGTCAAAAATGCTGTCTAAATTAAGAGAATTTCAACTTTATGCAAATATGGAGAAGTGTAAATTTTCTAAGGAAGATATCATGTTTCACTATAATTCTATAATAAGTTCATTTGACATGAAACAATAGCTGTTGGACTAATATGGATAAGCTCTCACAAAATAAATAATTATTTTTTATATTTTGAAATATTTATCGCCTTAAAATATTAGAATTTTTTCTTTCTCAGGTAATTTGCCTTATTTCTTCAAATTTCCCTCATCAAATTTAGTTATATAAATATTTGACATTAAATCACCTCTCTTATAACCTTGACAAGATTTGAATTTGGCATGATTATATTGTCTCAATTTATCTTATTAAATCTTTAATATATATCTATATATATAGTTAATATTATAGCTATAATTTATTATTTTGTTTCTTATAATTCACTATAATTCCAAACGAGATCCAATCATAAAGAAATAAACTTTTTTGACTCATCATGATGTACTTTATTCGAACACATTGTTATTTTAATAATTTTAAATATTTTTTAGGTTTTGACCTAATTTATTAGACATTTTATTCTCACCTAATTTCAAGTTTGAGTATTTTATTTTTTAATCTCTTTAGTAACTTAGAATATAACTATCTTGAAATATTTATCTCATTTTTTCACATTTTTGCTTCAATTTGGTAATATTATATTGCATCAATTTATCAAATTTCTTCTTTAATATATATTTATTAATATTAAAAAAATAATTTGTTATTGTTAGTGCTTATTTATTATGTTAATTTAAACTAATTCCAAATGATGTCTGATCTAAATGCTTCACCAACTCGATCTATTTAGAAAATAATTTTTATATTTTGAAATATTTAATTTTTTTTATTCTAAAAATTTTTATAAATCATTTTAATTACTATGTGGTTTCGTGATCAAGAATATTACATTCAACCTCTTTGTTATTTTGGAGAGTAACTTTTCTTGTACCATTTATCTCATTTTCTTCAAATACTTTTCATCAATTTTGTTTGGTTATTATGTAACTCAAAATCCCTTCTTATGTGATTTTTATATAATTTTGATTTGGTTATATTCATTGATTCAATTTAACTTTTTCAGCTTTATTATATATTTACTTAATATTAGAAGAATACTTTATTATTATTTGTGACTATTTATGTTGGTAATTTAGTTTAATTTGAAACAAGGTGATTGAGATGAAACAAATGTGTTGTACTCATCTCCATGAGCATTAACTATTTAAATATTATTTTTTATAATTTTAAATATTATTTTATGTTTTTGGCATGCACTCAAAAACATTTTGAATCATACCTAATTTGATGATTCAAGATATTATACTCATTTATCTTAGTGCCCTGGAATACAACTTTCACATATAATTTATCTTATTTCTTTTAATTTTTTAATTGATTTGGATATATTGCTATGTAAATCTTTATTGCTTTGCATGTGATTTTTGCCTTGCTTTAATCTAGCCATATTACATCGACTGAATTTACCTCACTTATGCTTTATTAAATATTTAATTAATTTTTAAATAATAATCTTTTGGTATACATTTATATATAAAGGACTATTTTAATATTAGAACATATGCAAATGATAACATGCCATGCTAATGCTCATATCATGATGTCATTACATAATGATAGATTAGAGTTTAATAAAGCAACTCTCTTATATGATAATTAATTAGTTAACGTATCTAATGGTTTTGAGATATCACTTCCATGGAAACTCCTTTTCCTTTAACCTCTCTTCTCATTTTTTATACAATTCGTATTATATTTTGTTGTCACTACAAATTTTTATTAAAAAGCACTCAGAAAAACTATTTCAAATAATATTTAAAAAAGATTGTATACTTTAACAATTTCAGCTTCATTTCATATGATATGACCTCTATATCACATCGTATGATCCGTGACATACATAGGCCAAATTATCGATTATATGGGAAATCTCTATTAGAGCTTCTTCTAATCTTATCAACTCATCATACTTGTACGATGTTAACAATCACTTGTTAAAGGAAAGATTAAATAAGGCAATTTCTGTAATGTCTTTCCTAAATCAATTGTATTTGTCTGGTTAATTTAGTGCATTATAACAATGATCAACTAACTGAGCCATTTACACAAAGCCAAGGCCCCATCACTGGTCATGTTTTTTAGATTGTACGAAATAATTTTGTTGATTGTTTGGTTGAATGATACAACTAAAAAATAACAAACTAAACCATAAATCCACCAAAATAATACAAGATCCACTTCCAAAACACCCCAAATATCAAATATGTGATTTATGAAGATGAACTCAATTAGGAACATACCTTAAGATGTGATTCCAGTAAAGTGAGGCAAAAATTTTTGTCTCTCAATTTTTCTTATTTTTTTTTCTCTATTTTTTCTTTGAATTCCTACAAGATCTCAAACCAAATCTCCTTTAACACTCTCCCTAAGCTCTTTCTCTTCATGCTTCTTTTATGCAATACTGAACTTTGCCAAAATGCTCGAGACAGCTGAGCACATCCTATTATTTAATAAGAGGATTATTTTATTATTTAATCTAAATTTCTTTTATTTTTATACTTTTTTTTAATTTTAAATAGTTTTTGAAAAATATAAACCGTATACATACAGATTTCTCAAATTGAAACCTTCATGATAATATACTTAAATTTTGTATTCTATTATTACTATCTTGGCATGCTCTTTAAAAAGATTATTCATCAATAAATTCTCAAGTTTCAAATATGACATACACTAACTAAATAATTTAAACCTATTTAGAAGGAATTTTTAAGTTAATAAAAGCAACTATTACATGTGCACTTTGTTATCAAAAAGAGAAATTGTATAAGCTTTGGTCATAACTCCTAATTAGTTGTAGAGAAGAAAAGAAAATGAATTAAAGGATCACTATGGGAAAAATCTAATTAAAAGAAACAAGGTAAGTTCCCCATGATTTATAATTGATTTTGAAGAGATCTAGTTTAAGATCTAAGTTGAAAGTAAAAGTATTTTCATGCAAGCTATAAATGTTTCCTTTGTTCTTGCTATGGAGTCATGTATGAAAGATTTGTAAAGATAACTAAGCCTTATGTGCATCAAATCATAATTGTAGGATGGAATTTGACTATTTAAAGAAAATGCAAGAAATAAACATAGTCTTCGTTATATATTTAATGGTACCATCAAATAAAGCAACAAAAGATTGAATGATTTAATGAAAAATATCAAACAATCGAATAATTCTTCAACATTTGTGTTGTGAGTCTTTATCGAGTGCTCGATAAACAATTCAATAGTCTTTCAAAGAGCATTTAATTATATTACATGCAAATTGAATAGTATGACTTGGACATATGAGGAATTGACTCAAGTCAAATAGAGAAGTTGGAAAAAACTATCATCCAATAGACATATATTGAACAATTAAATGAATTAAATCAAATGATCTAATAGGTTGTAGATGATCTAATCGAACAAGTAGACTTTAATATGATGGATCTTTTAGGACTCAAATTTTGGAATTAATTGTAATAATATAATATTTTAATAGTATGAGTATTATTTAAAAAAAATTTATTATGAATAATCTCATTATTTATAACATAAATTAATTAAGTACATTTATCTGATGGTGAAATAGAAATTTAAAGAGAAAGATGACACAATATTTTCATTAAAAGTTAAAAACTATGTTAAAAAATATTTTTTTAAAGTTTATAACATTTAGTGATTTATTACTACTTTATAAAAAATTATAAATTTTTAGAATATGGGATACGAGTCCTACGGAGGAAGAAGAAGAATATTAAATAAGGAATATGTAATTTTTAAGAATTTATTATTGTAATATAATAAAATTTGGAATTAAATTGCTCACAAAAAATATTAAAATTATACAAAAATATTAATTTAAATATTTTTAGGAGAAAAATATTAAAATAAATGATGATCTTAAAAAAAATATATAAAAAATGATACATTTTCTAGAAAAGAATTCTTTTTTATGAAAAAAATGTTATTTAAATAATAAAAAATATTAAAAAAAAAAGAAAAAATTATGTGTAGTGTAGTTTTATGAGTTTTACAATTTGTTAAAAAAATTTGGACATCATTTGATCAAAAGGTTTAAGAAAACAAGATTTTGTTTAAAATTTTGATTAAAATATAGCATTTTTCCAATTTCTAACAATCCAAATTATTCTAAAATTAATAAGTGACCAAATACTCGTGAAATAGCCACTAGTGGCTATGAATATGTTAAGAAACTTTAAAGAAATGTTGAGTATAGTATAATCTTCATTTTGTTGAAGTTTAGTGTATTTAAGTAGAGTAAATGGACAATTTTGTCGATTTAGAAAATCATAGCCAAAAAATGATTTTGATGGCAAATGGCCAAAATTAAAGCTTCAAAATATGAGATTTATTGTGAAAGTAACTTTTAAACATTTCAATAAAGAATTAACAATTTTGTTTTCTATTATGTGAAAATTTAAGAAAACTATGTCGACAAACTTTTGTGAAATCCCAAAAATTGGGGCTTTTCCAAATTGCATGATTTGGCATGTGGAGCCAACGTTGGAAGGAAAGTGACAACATTAAATTTCAAATTTGGTGACTATTAATTTTTTTGTACATATGCTTAGTGGTTGATGAAAATATAAATTAGTAGCCTTTAACATCTAAACTAGATTAAATTATAAATCAATATTTTGGAAACTTCAACATTTGGATGTAGATTTTAAGTTATGTACTATATATTGCTATGGTATTTAATTTCTTGCATATTTTTTAATAAGACGTGACATGTTTGTCGTGTAAAAATATTCATTTAAGCATTGTCATATAAGATGGGAAAATTTTCATAATAATTTCAATAACTATTTTAATAAAAAAATTTAAAAGTATAAAGATAATTATAAGAATAAGTTTAATAACATAATTAGAAAAATGGATGGGATCTCTATGTTGATAATCTATGCATTTTTCATATCAAATGGACTCCAAATAGTTTTAGACAAAATTTAATATAAGTTACTTATTCAACTCTTCATTTCTTTTTTATTTTGATTTTTTTAATCTTTTTTGATATTTTAAATGATATATTTTTCTAAAACACTTATTAAAATCAAAATCATATTGTTAAATTCGTAACAATATTTCAAGTATAATCCAAGATATTTTTAAAAAGTTGAACTGATATTAAAAGTTATGTACATCAACTTAACTTTATATAAAAGGAATCTCCTTAAGTGATCAAAATCCTTGTGATGTATTATTGACATCTCAAAGTACAATATATAGCACTTAATTTCTTTTTAAATTGAAGAAAAAAATTTTAAAAAATATTATCTGATTTGTGGTATTATAGACTTTTGATAGGTCTTGATTAACATCAGCAATTATAACCTGTTGGATTTCTTCATCTTTTCCTATTTATAGAGCCCACATTTCAGCTCTAAATCCACTTCGAACTACTCTAAAATAAATTAGCCATTTGGTAACGGGCACATAACAGTCACCATTCGATTTGGATCCTGAAATCGATGTTTCTGAATGAATTTTGATTTTACCGTTCGAGATCGATCCTGGCCATTAGATTTAGGAGGCCTTGTTCTAGGCCATTGGGTCGAGCAAAGGTTTCTCCTGCATGTACTAGGATATGCTGTCCAAAAACTATTAATATTGAAATGTTTGCTGTAGTGGTTTTTAATGGCCTCGTAAATCTACTCAAGTTCGATTCCCTTGCTTTTCAATGTGCTATTTAATTACATCATTTTACCATGATTAACCTAAGCTATCAGATGGCTCCTGCCCTTCCTTTTTCTTTGAAGATCGGATGGGAATTTTGTCCCATGTCGCAGAAAATACGTTGCCATTGTGCTCTATAAGGATTCCAGCTCAGTTATCTCGCCAGCTATTTGGGGTTGGCTACCCCTTGCCTCGACCAAGGTTTAATTACTTGGTCCTGGTTGACTTGAAGTCACATTGTTCCGTTCAGTTTCCCTTACGGCTAATTATGCGATATTCTGATCAGCTTTCCCTATGGCCTTAGTCCTTTGCCTTCGGGCTTCGCTCGCTCCTTCATGTCAATAGAACAATTTTTATTTTATTTTTTAATCCTTAAAGCCTTGACGGCCAGTGGTCGGGTATGGTCGATCCAACTAATGCTATAGTGAAAAATCCTAAAACTAAAGTGGTTTTATATTATTTTGTCAGAATATTTGTACCAAAATTTTTAATATAATTGTACCAAAATAATTTTATATTATGATAGTGTTAGAAGTGTCCTAAATGACTATGAAAAGAAATTTATGAAGAATAATTCTTAAATAATTTTAAAAAATCAAATACCATTGTGTATACTTTTCATCAATAATGCTCAGCCCAAAAATAAAGTTCAATAATTATTTAACTTATAACATTTTAAAATATTAATACTACTAGTGTTTCACATCATCTTAAAATTTGGATATATCAAATTCAACAAAAATAAAGAGAAATTTAAATATAAAAATTTTTAGTGCATGTCTTCAATTTCCATGAAGCTTGCGATGACTCCAAGAGCTTTGAAGACCACTATTTTAGACATTAAAGTTCATGACTTCACATAATTGAATATTAATAATTTCACTTAAAGTAAGCCTATATGAGATATAAACATTTATGCTTGACTCATCAAACACATGGGTGTAACAAAATATAGTATCATTTTCATTTTGTTGAAGTTTAGTTTTATTTAGGTGGAGTAAGTGAAGAATTTTTTTGATTTTGGAAAATCATAGACATAAAATGATTTTGATGGAAAGTTTTCCAAATTAAAGCTTCAAACTATGGGATTTCATAGTGAAAGTATATTTTAAACATTGCAATAAAGAATTAAAAAGTTTTATTTTCTATTATGTGAGAATTTAAGTAAACTAAGATTAGTTAATGTTAGCTATTATGTAATCATATATGTTATAGAAATCTGCTAGATATAAGTCATTAGTAAGTACTATTTTCTATTATTATTTTTATTCCAAAGTTCTAAAACTCTAAATAAATAAAATCAAAGCATATATCATTCTATAAGATTTAAGGAAAATTTATAGTTATTGTGTGCTCACATATATTTGTCAAAAGATGTAGCATTAGTCAATTAATTATTTTGGGATTACCCTCATGCAAAATGTAGATGTCCATGTAGACTAAGGAATTGAAGTTCTTTGTGCTTAATGTAAACTCAAAAGAGGGGGCTGAATTTTGGTAAATAAATTTTTGAGATTTTCTTTCAATTTTTTGTTTAAATTAAACTTAAATCTTTTAAGCAAGAACGAGAAAGATAAGTAAAACAGTATACCAAATATTTTTTAGGTGATCTGACTTAAAATCCAGCCTACATCCACCCCCTACCAGTGTTGGGAAAAAGCCACTAAAATTCACCAAATTTCAAATTAGTTTTTTTGTATGGCTCACTTCAAAACTACTTGGGATTTTATCTACAGTAAATCTCGAACCTACTTGAGATTTTTCTAAGCTCAACTCTAACAGAGGGCTTTTGGATCAAGCATAGGTTATCTAGTATGTATTAGTATAATGTGTCAAGAAATTAATGGAATTAAAAAATTTTCTATATTGCTATGCCTCTTGATGCACCCAGATCTGCTCAAGTTCGATTCTCCTGCATTATACTGTGATTAATCCCAGCCATCGGATCACGCTTGCCCGTGCACCATCATTAACAATCGGATCGGGACTTTAGTCCCACATTGCCCAACTAATTTTACAGTTGTGCTCTATCAGGAATTCGGTTCATATGGCTCTCGTGCCATTTGGGTTGGCTCTCCTCTTTTTCGCCAAGATACTTGTTCCTGGTTAACTTGATCTCGCACCATTCCGTTCAGCTTTCCGTGTGGATTTATTTTGCCCTGTTTCGTTCAGTGTTCTAAGTGGCCTTCCTCCTTTTCCTTTGGGCTATGCTTGCCAGTTTCGGGTCAATCCAACAATTTTTATTTTATTATTTTTTAAAAAAAAATTCCTAAATGCCTAGACGGGTCAATGGTCGGGTCACATTGACCAGCCCAATGCTACAGTGAAAAATCCCGAGACTAATGTTGTTTTATAGTGTTTATTGAGAATTTTTGTGCCAAAATTTTTAATATAAGTGTAATAAAATAGTTTTATATTATGATAGTGTTTCAATTTTCCTAAATGACTATGAAAAGTAATTCATGAAATGTAATTCCTAAATAATTTTAAAAAATAAAATACCAATGTTTATACTTTTTAATCAATAATGATGGGCTGAAAAATAAAAATTCAAGAATTATTAAATTTATAACATTTTTAAATATTAATACTACTAGTGTGCCACATCATCTCAAAATTTGGACACATCAAATTCAAAAAAAATAAAGAGAAATTCAAGAATAAAAATTTTAGTGCATGTCTTCAATTTCCTTAAAACTAGCCATGAGTCCAAGACTCTTGAAGTCCACTATTTTAGACAATTAAAGTTCATGGCTTGACTTAATTGAATATTAATAATTTTACTTAAAGCAAGCTCATATGAGATATAAACATTTATGTTTGACTCATCAAACACAAGGGTGTAACAGAAATACTGGAGAACATTGATACTCAAAAAGGTATTCTGCTTACTAGAAAAAGCATCATTATATGAGATATTATTTATTGTAGTATTGAAATTACGCTCAAATTAGGCCAAAGTGTGGTGTAACTTTTCATTTTATCACTAAGAGAACAATGGAAAAAGAGCAATGATGAATGGACCATCACTATTATAGACAAGTATGGTCGATGAAATAGACCATGATGTCACAATTCATCTTGATTCAAATATTAATATAATGCTATTTTACATATTTATTATCTTATATATTAATTTATTAAAAATTTATTCCAAAATAATAAGACAAAATCCTAAAATCATGTTAAAAAATAATATTAAGTGAAAGACAAAATTTATCTAGACTAACAACAAAATTTTAAATATTGTTTCTACTTTTCTCAATCTCTAATTGTTAAAAATATATATATTTATCTTATTTTATTTATTTATATAAAACTTTTTTTTAGTAGTTTTTTTCAAAGCTTTGTTTTGAAATCTCTCATTTTCAATTTTAAGCTAAAAAAATTAATACAATCATTTTTTTCGTGTAGTTAGGTTTTTGCTGAATAAATTTATTTGAAAGAAAATACATATAGCTGCTTCGTTCGTCGTGTAATTATTAACAGGGCATGTTTGGGTCATTTTGGAATCTCTTGCATGCTCGTTTCAATAAATTACAAATCTCGAAGCTCGCCCCTCTGCTCGTGTATAGAAGGGAAGAGCAAGAGTATCGTCATTCTCGAGACCAAACAATTCCTCGAAAAAATAAAGAAATGGTTTTTTTCTTCTTCTTTTGTTTGTAATTTGTTTGTCTGATGCTTTCTATCTTCTGTTCCTCATCCAACCGCTGCACCTCATTAGGGTTCCACTTTAGCCCTACCCCAACGTACCTCCATTGGATCATTTTTATCGCATTGACAATGCACACGAGGAACCAGAACAAACCCCACTGATAGTTGAGTATAATGTTTCTCGAATATTTCTCAAATGTAAGGTTTACTTCTCGCCACATTCAGTTTCAATCCATCCTATGGCTAGTGTTCTCCTTGGCTTGGAATTCTTACGTGTAGATTGATATGCAGAAGAGCGAGAACTTGGACGAATCTCAGTTAAATAGGCGACAGAAGATTGGAAGCGAGAATATGGTAGGAAGGGCAAACTCCGCACATTGTCACCTACCTCTACCGAGTATGAATACAATATCTAGGGATAATGGAGGTGTTCCCGATACTACAAGCTTTAATGGAGATTGTGATGGTGCTGGGGTTGTGTTTAACTCAAGGGAGGATGTAGCGAAGCTACTGTCTGAGAAATCAAATCTCAGAAGCAAAGCAGATGTCAAAGTAGCTATGCTTCCTAATCTTTATGTTACAATACCAATTTGTCTCTTTTTTTCTTAAGTAATTGTGTTTATTCTAATTTTTACAGTTTTATTTTTGGAGGGAAGGATGAATGATATGAGAAACACATCAAGAGGCTAAAGTCCTATATTAGTTGATACATTGTTCTGGAAGACTGTTATCTTGCGATACAGGATGAGCTCAACAGTTTGTTGGAGTCAGAAAAGAGAAAGCATTCTGAAATTGGTGAATGTTTTCAATTTACATTTTCATGCGATGATGAATTCTTTTACTATTAAACATTGGAAAATTTTATTTCTTTTCAAAATCCCAAATAAATTCCAAAATAGAAGAGTTTACATCGCAGATTGAGGAATACCAGACAAGAAGGTGCCCTTATAGAAGAATCTTAAGACGGAGGAGTCCACCAAATTGGTATCTTCTAAAAATTAAATATATTTTCTTTATTGACTTATATATAACGAAAATACTCATGAAACATATCAGGTTGTCATTAACGCTCAGGAGAAGGAAGCTTGAGAAAGCTACACAAGAAATAAATCATCTTAATAGTCAAGTAGAGCAACATGCATTGTTGAACTTAATTGAAAAATATTTATATATTTTGTTTTTTTGATATATTCTGTATTTTGTTCCTACTTAGATAAAAATGATTCAAGGGACAAATAAACTACTACAGGAGTACAACAATAGCTTGCAATAGTATAACCTTCAGCTATAAGCTCATGCTATCAAGAATGATGATGCTCTATCAAAGTTGTAGAAAGAGAAAAAATGCATTGGTGGAGATTATTACTAGATTAACGGATCAGGCTAGCTTGTTTAGGAATCAACTTGAGAATATGAGGGTGAGATTATCAATTTAAATTGAGTTTACGATCATATAAATGCACTCCACCAAAATAAAAAATAAAACCTTTTCTTCATGTAATATTGCCTCAATTATTTTCTTTACAACTCTGTGTTTTTGTTAAAAATTTTTTATGCTACCACTCTTAATTTATATGCTAAGAAATAGAGTTTAGTGATTGTGCTATCATAGCTTAAATCAATCTGTCAATTGCTTAATTTTTCATCTAACAAATGCCTTTTAATAAGCAGCCTTAGTCTAGTAATTTGACATAGAACATGGTAGAAATTTTTTTAGTAACAATGTTGTTGAAAGCAAGCTTGTCTTTGAAGAGTTGAGATATGCACAAGAGGAAGTTTAATTGTACTTTTTTCATTTGTTTCAAAAATTTACAAAGATAAAAATAGCCTTATTTTAAAATACTATTTTTTAAAAAGTGTGTGCACTTGTAGTATAACTAACAAAAAATAAGGATGAAGTAATGAATAGAAATTTTTAAGTGATTTGGAATATTATTGTTTATATTTACTTATATCCATAAATGATGAAATTTACTCCATTGTAGTTTTTTGTAAAAGTATGTAGAAAAAAATTCATAACAATCCATAGAAGAGTAATATACTATAGTTCATTATGCAACTCAAAGGGGGTACAATAGATCAAAAGATCCCATAGTTGACCCAAAAAAGTAGTCATAATAGAAGAATGAATGCAATAAATATATAATATATAATAGAAACTTTATATTTATAAAGAGTGATAACCTTAGCAACAAGTTGGCGTTTTGAATCAAAGATCAATATTGCAAAAGTTCTTCTCCAAAAACCCTAATGACAATGAGTTTTTTCTTATAATACACTAGATGTTTGATGCAAATGCCATTATTTTGCATATTTTGTTTATTTGCATGTTATGTTTTTCCATTTCAAACAAACATTTACAACCTTTGAAGTTGTGAGTGACTTAACTTAAGAGCTTATTGTGATCTCTATAGTAGCTACAAAGCCTTAGAAGTACTATGAGTTGTCAACAATAAAAGCAATGTAAGTGGTAAAAAGATTTAGATATTTCTCTAACTAGGTACTTTTTGATATCATTGGTTTTTTTGTCTTTGAATTTTTCTTAGATTTGCTCTTTTCCTCTTGCAAATGGAACATTGATCCTTATAACTTGGGGCTTGTAGGTTCTTGGTCCTCTGATGTGAGAGCTTGGGCGTAAGGCTAGTTGGGATGTTGACATGCTACTTCTTTTCCTTATTAGTTGCGCAATGTTAAATTGTGAAGAAACATAATGAGTTATTATTGACAATTCTTAGCCATGCCACTTATTAATGCTTCCAAAGTAGCACTTGTTCTAGAAACTTTGTTAATAAATTATGGTTGGGGACTTTGAACAATTGTGACTCGAACAATAGTGTTGTCATTATCATTAGAATAAATTATCAATGATCTGCTTGTGAGGTTTTCTCATCTTGAACCCTCATCAAAAGGCTTTTTTTTAGAATGATAACAAAATAAGTAGAAGTGTAATATTGGTGAGCAAGTAAGTAAGGTGAAAGCGAAGGATAAGAGGGTTTTTACCACATGGAGGTTGAATTCCCCAAGAAGATTTCCTTTAAAGGTTTTGAATTTACGAAGTTCTGATTCACAAAACTCGCTGAATTTCTCAAGTTCAGACTATCTAAGAGTTTTGACTTCTCAGATTTTTTTTTATTTCTTTTGAATTATTTCATTCATTATTTCTACCTTTTTATATAGTGGTCAGGATACAATTTTTAAATATAAAACAAAAAAATGTGATTTTGATCGAAAATTAAAAATTTATCAAATTTTACAAATTTAGCACTTATCAACGTATGTCTTTGCCAGCATGCATCCTGAGGTACACAAATTTATGACCGAGCCAAGGGCCTCTCCATGCATGCAGGTAGCTTGTGCATATAGAACACGAATGCGCTTAACTATTGATAAGCTACACGTGCAACATTTAAAAGAAATGAACTTTTGAAAATAAATGGGATATTTTGTAAAATTAATAAGGTCACCACTTGTCGATATAGTTATGGGGTTGGGCAATAAAAAAGAAATGATATAAATAACACAATTAAAAACAGTAACGATGACTTGTTTGTGTGGCTAGGTGATGCAAAAAATAAATTGTAAATAAAATATTGTTAAAAAATTGAGTGGCCATAATCTATCCAAGTGACTAAAAAGAGTATTGTTGAAATGATAAAAGTAGGTAACACAATAAAAGGATAAGAATTAAAATCAATTTTATATAATTAAACATTTAAATTAGGCAATATTTATTTATGTTATTAATTAGCAAATTATTAAAAGAATAAATGTAAAAGTAATGTTATGGATAATTGAGCAAGAGAAATATTAACAAAAGAGAAATTGAATGTGAAACCATTCTTTGTTGTTTGAAATTTGGTAACACTAAGTCTTGTAAATATCATCCATTAGAACCATTATTGTAGCTGTCAAGAGCATTTTCTAACTTACCTACATGAGCTCTTTTACTGTTAGAAAATGAAAGTATTTAGGCAATTTTGTAATGGAATTGGAAGCAAAAATTAGGTTGAGGGTGGTGGAGATTGGTTTCAGCAAAGATTAACTTAAACCTTGAGTTGAACCAAACCAATAATTCAACTGAGTGTGGGACTGAGATCAATTTTAAACTATTTGAAATTTTTTTTGGTCCCAAAACAATAAACATGCATGTGTATCACTTAATTTCTTCTTTCCCACAAGCCATGTATGAGTTTCCATTTGCAAGGATAAGTTTCTCCATGCCAATGTGTTTGTTAATTTTTTGATATTTTCATAAAAGCTGCATCATTGGGCAGCAAAACACTTAAAATTTGACTGGCGATCTCGCATATGATCCCTAGACAGTTGTCTTATAGAAAAAGATTTTTTTTCTTTGCAGCTTTTTTCCTTAAAATCTTAGAGCCTTTGATAGCCATTCCATTGGAAAGTTGTACAAGAAACATGTCCAAAATGTATTTTCATATCTGATATTTGTACCACACATATAATAGTTTACTGACCTTTAATGAGTTGTAGGAACTAAAAGGAAGCATTCGAGTTTTTTGTAGAGTGTGACCTTTTTTGTTTGACGTTGATGCCAGGGGAGCAGATGGTTCAATTATTTCATATCCAACAAGCGTCGTGTCTCTTGGGAGAGGCATTGATTTGATGTACAGTGGTAAGGAATTTCTTTCTAATTTATTACATGCACACTTCCATCTATTTTATAATGTCTTATGGAAACTATAATCTATAAGGATGAGCCTTCTATAGTTGATGCTTTTTCTTTTGCTTTATTTGTAAATAGCTCAAAAGTATTGTTTCACTTTTGACAAAGTTTTTTTCTCACAAGTCATCTCTAGAGGATGTGTTTTTAGAAATCTCATAGCTAGTGCAAAGTGCACTTGATGGATGTAAGGTGGTATATTCTAGGAATTAAATCCATTATGTAATATATTTTATTTCAGTTTTCTTTTGTGAATTTTATCTTATCCACGTCTTTAATGTTTTCATCATTTATTAGTAACTAAATTAAATTTAGATATTTTCTTATGTGCTTCTTATGGGTATGCAATCTAAATAAGATTTTATCAAACCTTATGTTCATGGATGCATAAATATTAATAGATTGTACATATGTTATCCCAAAATATGGAGCAAGAGGCATTTTTTTAGATATTTTTATTTTTGTTATTTGTATAGCATGCAAGAGAAAATCCATGATCACTTATTTAATCCTATTTTAGTTAGTGTTATGATAGTTATTTACCATTTATTTTGTATGAATATGCAAAGTTATCATGTTAGCTTACAATTTGCTAGATCATCATATGCTTGATGATTAACATCAGGCATGTCATTTTAAAATTGGACTAGCCTTCCATGACAAACCTTTTCATGAGAACAAGGTTAAAAGGTGTAAGATTTCTAGAAATCAAGTGTTAGAGAAATAGCTCTCAAGGTGTTGGGTCACACAGATCACTCTCAATGTTCATATTGATTAGGATTCATCAAGCATGATTGGTATTATCATTCTTCAAGTTGAATAGGATAAAACTTAGTTCAGAGAAGGACAAAATATTAATGAAATTTGCAAATTTATCATGTGCAAAGGGTCTTATTTTTTGGTTATAATTAACTTGCCCCTCCATTATGGTTTAGTTTATGTACCACTTTTGTGCAATGGGCAATTTTGCTAAATATAATGTTTTCTCTTTTAGGGAATTTCTCTTTGCTTATCCCTCTTTGTTCTTACCTAAGTCTTATATTTGAACTTGAAGGAGCTTCCTTTTTGTAATAACTCTGAATTACCATCTTGTGATTCTTTAGCTAAAAGGAAGTAAATCATTTCTTCTTCTTGGAATTTGTAATTAGTTTCAACCCTTATCAACATTGCATGTTGGAATTAGTGAGTAGATAGAAGATGAGAACTACTTTTCAAAAAGTTGTGCTTGTTGATGATCTTGTTTTTAATGTTTCAACGATGTAAGTGATCACTAATTCTTTCCCTCCACCTCTTAAGAATGATCCTCCTTTTAAGCCATCCTTTCACATCTTTTAGTAACAATTTGAAATATTTTTGTGAAGGTCATTTCTATCTTTTGAAATTCTTGTTCCACTAAAGTCTATGATTCTAGCTCAAGTTTCAATTGTCTTAAATGAGCTTGTTCATTTTCTTATGATGAACTATCCTTTTTCAACTCATTCATTTCGCTTTATTTCTCTGCTAGTTAATTAATTTCTGCAAGTGGGATACCCTTAGTTTGTACCACTTCTTAATTTCCTTTTTACCTTTGATGTCCTTGGATGTGCTCATTTAGCAAAGAGTGTGGGATGTTGTATGATGCGTCATAGCTATTCTTCTTATGTTGGCATTGTAATTGCCCCTCTTTTAATGGGGATTTTTTTATTTTCCTTTCAGAATTTCAAATTCCTACTTTCTGTTATGACAAATCAGACCCATAAATTTTTCTATGTGAATTCGAGACACTTTTTTTTTCTTGCTTTTTTGGTGCAATTAAGTGAACAATTTTCTCCATCTTGCTTCATGGATGCAACATCGAAGTGGCTTTAGAAGGTATCTCGTTATTCCCAATTTCAAGTTTTTGAAAAGGATCTTTGCTTCTTCCTTTGCAAGTTATGTCAAGCCAGAAAATTTTTGTTGAATGTTTGCCAGATCTTAGTCAAAATTTAAATGGAAGCCCCAAATTTTACCTCCAATGTTTCCAAAGAAGCCTAAGTGAGGTGGAGCTAGTAGAAACCCAGGTGACTCAAGCATCCTTAGTATTTTTTCTTTGGGCCAATGAATTTGAGAAGCCAAGGCTTTGCTTACCATCTCATATCTTGTTGAAAAACTTTTATTACTCTTACTTAATGAAGAAGACTTATATATTTCCAACACATTTGGAAGCAAGAGAAGGCTTAAAGAAAGTACCAATAAGCTCACCTTAACAATGAAGAAATCTAAATATTTTCATTAAGGGAGTAATTCATAACATCATTATCATCCATCTTAGACCATTAATTACCTCTTCAAGAGTTATAGAATACTCTATTGAATGTATCTCTCAAGTAAATTATTATTGCCACATTACCTTTGGTTATCATCCATGAAGTCTTCGATTACAAAAATGGTTTAAGAAGGTTATCTGCAAAAATATTATGGTAAGAAGGGAGAAAGAGAGACATAAAGTAGCTCTCTTAGGTCCTTGTTGGATGGTTAATTGGCTTTACTTAAGAGGAAGCAAGGCTTGACCAAGGGTTTGTTGAGAGAGGATGATGAAAGTGAGGGTTTTGAGAGTGAAAGGGAGGAAAGAAGAGAAAAGGATGTGATTTAATTTTAAGTGAGGCAAACTTGAGAAAAGGAAAGCATGTGATAATTTTGGAGGTTTTGGAGTGAGGTATTTGGCAAAAAGTTAAGCAAGGATGAAAGGGATAGGGTTTTGAGGTTTAAGATGGTTTTTAGGTTTATTGAGTTTGCTTAGACTGAAAAGGAATAAAAAAGAAAAAAAGAGAGGAAGAAGGAGGTCATTAAGAGTTTCAAGATGTTGGATTGATATTCAAGTCTAGTCAAACATAAGTGCTCAAGCTATGCAGGAGTTATCACCAAAAACAATTATCTAATACTTTCATTTGTCATATATTTTTTTAATACACATGTTTTGAAAAAGAATAAAAATGAAAAGAAATGTTCATGGAAATAAAAATCTTAATTAAACTCTTCTTAATTTTCAACAACTTATTTTAGGAAAGCAAGCATGAAGTAATAAAGAGAGATCACGAAGAAAAAAAAAGAAAAAGATAATGCTATTCTATACCTTGGCAATTTTTATGTCATTCGTTTAAAGGAATTCATACAAAAGGGAGCTTAACTAGACAAAGCAAGTGTCAAAGAGATTAAAAATCCATGAAAAGCTCCCAACCATGCCTCCTATTGTCTTAATCTATGGAAAGGTGTCCAATGTGGTGCCAAGTGAAGGAACCAAGAAAATTCAAATTGAACTATGATGTATTATAATAAACTATGATAAAGCACTCATAAATCATTCAGAGCTATCATATGAAATGAACCAAGTTATGTGTCATCATCTACAAAGATTGTGAAGCATGGTTTGATCTGAGTAGCTTAGTGATTGATTTATGCTTTATGTAGATTCAATCGATTAAAGGAGGTTCAAACTCCACATTTAGTGTTGCATCACCTTGAAGGAAAACCACTTAAGACTTTTCGAGAGTTTTCATCTCTCTTTAGGGCCATGGAGACAAGTTTAAGCACATGTTAGTATTATTTTGGTGATCTTTGGAGGGAATCAAGCATGCCCTTATAAATTAATTCTAAAATCTATTAAGGCAAACACTTTGTCAAATGTAATAATGAGAATATTTTATTTGCTTTCAATCTCTTTTGAGCCAAAGCATCTTTATTATTTACAATTTCTTAAAGCCACCATCATGTTCACATGACTTATTGCAAACATTGATGTGTGTTTGGTATTGTGGATAATGTTGTTTTGTTGATTCTTTATTTTTGAATGCCTTCAATAAGATGGACATTTGTTTAAATCGTGTTCTCCCCAATGTTGGTTCTCCAATCAGCTTCTTGGGAGAATAAACTAAGCTTAAAGTTGGCTTTCCTTTTTTGCATCTGGGAATGAAATATAAGTAGTCATGTAGATGGAAAATTTTATGAACATGACAATATCATTATTTGTAATTTTTGATTTACCTATAATAAATAAATTTCACATTATGGCTTCAACACCTTCTATGTATAAAATTTACAACCTAGTTTTACTATGTCGAGTTATTGTTTCATTTAATCATCTGATTCAGACCAAAAAGGGTTTTATTCTCAAAAACTTTTTAGACATTTTAAGGCTAAATTATCACATAAATCTCCAAATCATTTTCTTTATAGTCAATGTGAGATTATTTATTTTTATACCCTTCAAACTAAAATCCTACAAAAAATTACTCTTTGTTAAGTAATTTCAAACTTGGTCATCACCCGTGCTCCTCACACTCTTTGATCCCTTGTGTTCAAATAAAGTTTTACGCCAATAGGTTTCGCATGTTTAAGGAGAATTGCTTGAGTTGAAGAGTTGCTAGCTGAGTACAATGATGGGAAGTCATGGCATTTCGTCAATTTATTGGACGCCTTGGTTCTTCTTCATAGATTGTTTTTTTTTCTTGTTGATCGTTTAGTTCCTTCCAAAGTATATGTATATTTGTTAACTTGAATGGAGAGAAAAGGGTTTGAATAAATAGCAAAGGGAGACCACTCTCTCACTCTTAGCTCAGCACATTGATATTTTTGCATGGTCTTGTTTTGATATGTTTGGTGTTACTTGAGTTATGTTTTGCCAACATCTTAATGTTAACTTTGAATGCTTAAGAATATGATAGAACAAGACTCACTTTGCTAAGAAAACAAGCCTTAGCTAAAGAGAACTAGCTTATATTCTTAAGGTTGGTTTCATTGTTGTTGTGTAATACCTCAAGTGGTTGGAAAAGTTTTTCTTGTTACGAAAAGTAATGACAAATGACACATTTGTGTTGACTCTTTGTTTTATCTTATTTGGCTTAACCAAAAGTTTCTTTTTGTTAAGAATTGATGCTTCAGTGAGCTTGATTGCAACTTTTAATCATTTAAGTTTTTTTGAATGCTTTCTTTGGATGACAATAGATTAGGATTTTTGAGTTGGACAACGAAAAACTTCATCTATCATCAATTTTCAATATTTTGCTAAAAGGACATTGTCATTTGTTTTAAGAACTGAAAGGGCAACATATCAATACATTGTTAATATAGTTTTTAGCCATCAATGAGGAATGAATCTGGATGCATATGTTGAGGTGTTCTTAGTCAAAAGAAATCATTCTTTGTCTATGTTGAGGATCTTAAAGAGAACTTTCAAGAATTATGAAAATTTGGGTTGCATGTCAATCCACCCGAGTGAAATTTTGGCATCTTATCAAGCATGTTTAAAGAAAGGAAGTGAAGCTAACTTTGGTGGCGTTTAAGACTTTTTGAAAATGCATTCATCAAAGACATTTTGAAACCTATATAAGTTAGATGGTCATATTGCTACATTGTGTAGAATCATATCTTGCTATGAAGTCAAGGATTAACCATTTTCAAACCATTAAGAGGCAAAATCAGATTTTAGTTTATAAAAAACTATGAGAATGCGATAGAATTAAGAAGCTCCTCTGTTATGTCTTTCATGTTCTTAAAAATTTGGAATAATGTTATTCAACCTCTCAAGCTATTTAACATTATTAAATCCATTTATTTTGTGGATTATTGAAGCAGTTCTTTCGGTTAGACCTAGCCATGAGATTTTTTAACGAGAATTGTGCTAGCCAACAATGCAAAAGAATGTTGCACAATATGTTGAGATTGTAAAAATTATCATTTTAATAGACATTTGCCTCAATGACGAATAGGATCAATGAAAGCCATTAATGTGTTATGGCATTTCCTAGTTTATGAAACAATTTTTCTTGGACAAACATTGGTATTTTGTTGTGATACTTGATTGCTTCACAAAATAGATTGAAGTAAAATCCTTGGTTAAAAGAGCACAACTAAATGAACTTTTGAATGCTTGTGTAATCTAGTGCAAGCTCTTGAAATAACATAGCAAATTAGATTTTAATCCGTATAAAATTTCTATGAAGTTCTAAAGTTCTTTGAGGTGCTTCTTGGACACAAGATTATTATAGTAGTAAAACATTTTCTGTCTTCACTTTACAGTATTCTTATCTACTCCACAATAAATGATATATGAGTCAACCTATCTTATGATAATTTATAGAATATACTAAATAGATAAATTAGATTACATAATAATTATTTAAAGTGCTTATTACTATCAAAATAAGATACTATTTTTATTATCATGGAATTCATGTCAATGGGTTTTCTAATGACTTAATTGTCCATAAATATATTCTTTGCATTTAGCATATGGACTTGAGAGGAGGGATGAGAGAGAGAGACAAAGGAGAATATTTAATTGGCTATGTTTGATTTTCTCTCTTATGGTCATTTTTTCTTTGTTTATCTCTTTATTATTTCTAAGTTCAAATCATGAACTTGGAAGAGCTTCCTTTTTGTAGTACCCCACTGCACCTTGTAATTCTTGAACTCAAATTCTCTATTGTTTCTTAAAATCTATAATTAGCCTCAATACTTTACATTAAGGATGCTAATATAGATGGTCAAGATAGTGATTTTAAAAGTTGTTTGAGTCTAAGTGCTTAAATAAAATGAACCTTTATGAGAAGGTATTTTGTATTTCTAAAAAAATATAAACTTTTTTAATTTTAAAGAACCTACTATAACTTTTGATAAAATGCATTAGAAAGAACTAAAAATTATTTTGTTGCAAAAAATTCATGTAATTGATCAATTTTTTTGCCAACTTATTTCATGTTACAGATCAAAATAAAAACTATTATTTTGTTGAATGGGTTTTTTTGCATGTTTCTTGATTTATGAACTTAATTATACTTTTGTTGTTTGTATTTATTGTTTTTTAAGCATGCTGGTGTGGGTTGGCCTTCGCTTGGAAAGAACTAAAGTATGATTGCTAGAAATAGCTTGTTGGGTTTGTCCAGTATATTGGTTTATTTTACACTGTTAAATGCTGAAAATGGTAAAAAAATCGATTAACCGAAGTAGCTCAGTCAAGGTATAGTGATTTTGTAGAATTTTGTTCTTATCTAACAAACATTTTAATTAAGAGTAAATGAATCTAGAAGTTTAAGCTATGGTTGGGATAAATTTTTCTATTATTTTTTTTGATGTGTTTCTTTTTTTTTCATTCACTTTTTTTTCAAAAATCTTTTCATATTTTATTCCTACAACAGGCATAAATGTGGAAATAAAAAACATTAAATGACCATGCTCACATCACTAGGTCAGCACGATTTAATCGGATGATCTAACCAGTTGTTGAGCTAGTTGAATGCCCAGTTTGTTCTTCAACATTAATTCTCTATCTTGGAGAAATGCATATAACAAGCTTCAACTCTTATTCATTATTCTTAACTCCTTGTTTTACTATCTCTTTTTAAAAAGGTTGGTATCATTGCTTATGGACAAACTTGTTCTGGTAAAACTTATTCCATGGTGGGCAAGCCCAAAGCCCCTGAGTAGAAAGGATTAATACCACGTTCCTTGGAGCAGATCTTTGAGAGTAACCAATCACTACAGTGCCAGGGTTGGACTTACAAAATACAGGTGTGAATGTCAATTTACATGAAAATGCAAATTGTGCTCAATCTTTCTTGCTTTCAAACCATGCTTTTCATCTTTTACAGGCATCAATGTTGGAGATCTACAATGAAACAATTCATGATTTGTTATCACCCAATTGTAGCACAAGATGTTATCTAACTCTTCTTAATAAGCAATATACCATCAAGCACAATTCAGCTTGTAATACATATGTGCCACTTACTGTTGTCGATGTGTGTAACATAAAGGAAATTTCCTTTCTGCTTGATGAAGCTGCAAGGAGCAAGTAATTGAAATCAGCATAGACATAGTAAATTGGAGCATGCTCCCATCTTTTATTTTCTTGTTTTTGGTGGCCAACTAAATACATCATGTGTATTCAGTTTCCCAAATATTCCATATTCTTGGGCACCAAGCTCTGTTTTGCTTGCGTGCATGCATTAATCTTCTGTTTTCTGGTGGCTAATTGAATATGGCATGTGCATGCTTTCATTTCATGTTCCATATTCTGGGGCACCAAGCTGTGTTTGGCTTGCATGCTTTAAATTTATGATTCTATATCAGCATTTTTTCACTTCTGGAACATTCTTCTCTTTCCCGACCAGATTAGCCACAAGACTATCATCCCAAGAGATTGGAACTAATGATTTAGGTTTTACTTTGTTCATCAAGTCAGTTGGTAAGTCACAGATGAATGAACAATCATCAAGAAGCCATTTTGTTTTCTCCTTAATAATATCTGTGGTGAACTTTGTGAGTGATGACTATTCCTTGTTCCTTTGAGACATTAAGCTTGTTACCTAAGACATTTGTTGATTTGACTCTTTCATTGTAGGCCACAGAACAACAGGTTCAAGATTTTTGAACCTGATAGATATTTCCAGAAGCGAGCTTCGTGCTAAAAGTGGCTCGATCAAAGATCGTCTAAGGGAAAACCAGGCAAGAATTGCTTCACATTTTTGCTGAAAATTGTTGTTTTAGATGCATACGTAGAAATTCATTTTATCCTTGAAACAGGCAATTAACAAAAGCTTGTCTTCACTGAGCGATGTTATATTTGCAACTGCCAAGAAGGAGGATCATGTTCCTTACTGAAACTCAAAATTGACATGCCTTCTACAGGTACATGGCCATTGGATTTCTTGGATGTTTAGTGTATTGCAGTGTGTACAATTTCATTACATTAGTTTTAAAAACATTCTAAAAAAAGCTGTTTGCTTACTAAAAAATCAATTTTCAACTTTTACCATCTTCATTCTCATCATTCTCTATAATCTCTTGGTGTTTAAAGCCTTGTCTTAGGGTAGATTCAAAAACGTTGATGTTCCTTAACATCCCTCCGGAGGTTTCATCGACCAGTGAATCGATATGCTCGCTCCGATTTGCTGCTCGTGTCAATGCCTTTGAGATTGGGTTTCCTTGCCATCAAACCTAGATGCGACCACTGGATTCCCATTGAAATAATGGTTGAGTGAATAAGGAACATTTGTCCACGAGGGTTTCTAACAGCAACTGAAGCAATGCATTTTTTGTTGCCCCAAGCCATTAAAACAATTTGGTTGAATGATTAATGTACATTTGTCCACGAGGGTTTCTAAAACAGCAATTGAGTGCACTTTTTGTTGCCCCAAGCCATTAAAACAATTTTGTTGAGTGAGTCAATTACATTTGTCTGCAAGGGTTTCTAAAACAACAACTGAAGCAATGCATTTTTGTTGGCCCAAGCCATTAAAAAAATTTGGTGGAGTTATTAAAGTTCATTTGTCCACAAGGGTGTCTAAAACAACAATTGATGCAATGTATTTTTTGTTGCCCCAAGCCACTAAAACAATTTGGTGTTGGCAGAATGTATTTTGCAGATGATGGATTTGATCATTGCTTCCTCTTCCATTGCCATAATATTCATGTCAGATGTAATAATTTGTTCAGCATCTGATTGATTTACTTCTTAGTGATCTTCGTGTATGGTACTGGGTGATGAACTATATTCCTTTTCATCACCCATTGTTCTAAAAACTAAGCATTCACTTCTTTTACTAAATAGCTGTTGAAGTTGTGCATAGTATTATATTGTATGTCTTTGATATTTTTCTGTACCATTGGACTAGAGAAACCATTGTCAACCTAAGTTGTGCCCTTAAAAATTGTATGCTATTAAAAAATATGACTTAGTGAGGTTGTTTTAATATGTTAAGTGCTTTTATTAATTCGATGGTAGAGTTGTAATTATAGAGTCCTTTATGCCCTAAAAATGCAAGAATTGGCATGTTTTCGCTTGTTTTGCCAACATATTTTACTACATGTTCCTAGAATTTTAGTATTATCCCTAGTATGAACAAAAAAATGAAGCTTTCAACTCAAATCAGGAGCAGAATTTTGTGTTATAATCTGAGTATGATCAATCTTAGCTTCGATATATGCACATATATGAGAATGCATACATTGGCATATGCATACTAGTATTTTTTAGATCATACTTTTTAGTGATACATTCTATAATATATTTTGTTTTATTTAAAGTACTTGTATGGACCAAAATATCTGGTATCAGTTTACCAAAGTGCAACATGAGTCCTGTTATTCTCACAAAAAGTGTTGTTAGTGTGACAGTTTTTATTCATAAAAGGCCTTCCAATTTTCTTGATTGAGAAAGTGGCCAAATTGGAAACCGTTGTCATGATTTAACTATATTTGCTATAAACTTTGACACCTTAAAAAAATAAATATGTTGCTAAACATGTGTTATAGCCTCTAGTGACAAGCAAGCATTAATTGAGTACAAATTAGCCATAATAAAAAAATATAGGAGAGTTCAAATATACTTTTGAATAACAAGTTTTGGATCAATGGGTATATTTATTATGGCATGCATTGGCTAAGTGACAAAAAAAGGAATTTGGAATAAAGAAGCTGTATATGCCATACACAAGGATCATTAAATAGAGATGAAATGATCAACTCTGCTAACAAATTAATTCAACTTATTTTTTGTACCAATGTTTCCAATAAAACCAAGAGAATTACTAAAATAACCTAAAATCATTCAACTTGATCTTAGGAAATGAAGAAATCAAGTAACAAAACACAAAATATATGCCAAATAAGTATAGCATTTTTCTAAATTGCTTAAAAGCCAATGATTCTTAATACATCTATTTTGATGTGACCAATTAAGTGAGAAATATTATAAGGTATGCTTTCATCTTTTTCTCTTAATATGTTTAGAAACTAATGATTTAGCCTTGGTATTCAAAAGAAATGAGGAGAATGTTTGCACAATTTATATTTTTGAAGTGATTTTGAGGAATTTTCCCTTATTTGAACTTGGACCTCCTGTTCACAAGACACCTGTTGGCATATAAATTACAAACCTGGCAATTTTTATTCGAAACACAATCTAGATATAGTTATGGAATGGAAAGGGGAAAGGGCATATTTGATTCAAATTCATACTAAGAGGAGCTCCTTTTTCACATCAAATGCACAATGTTCACTCGTTTGTGAGTATATGTTGTAGAACTCATAAATTGTTATGTTTGATATTTTATAAGAAATTTCTCTTTGAAAAATATTGATCATGAAATGAATTCTATACTAACAATTGTCTTGAGATGTACAATACCAAAAAAAGGTAATATCTTTTGAAATATCATTCAGTGGATGTACATTTTAGTATTTAATAAAGAGTACTTCAAAGCTTAAATGAAAATAATTTTGAGATCAAAATATATAAGGATTTCACAAGAGATGTTAAAGATTCAAATGGAAAATGTAGAAAACAAAGTGATAATAAATTAAACATATAAATCTATTAGTAATATATTGGATAATTTCTTAAGCTAAACAAACCTTAAATTATTGATCTATTTATTCATTAGATGAAGAAGGTAGAGCTTAAAAAATTTTGGAATGTGAAGGCTGAGATGCATATAGATGGGTTCATCCATTTATTCTTTAGATGAAGAAGGTAGTGTTTCAAAAATTTTTGTATGTGAAGACTGAGATGCATATAGTGGGGTAGACTTTGTTAGTAATGGCATGGTTATGGATGCAACTTTTATGGTCTACTAATGGTGAAATAATTGTAAAAATTTGAGGATAACAAATAGATGATAGAATGGAAAAAGCTTGAAACTTTGTAGCATGGACAAATGCTTGATTCACATCATTTGAGAGATATTGGCTCAATGCTTGTTGGCCCTTATTGAATATTAAACAATGTAATGAAAAATAAGTTTGAAGAGTGCTGTTAAGTGCAGTTGAAATGCTATGTTTAATGATTTGTTGTTTATAAATATTTATCTTGAATTTCCCCAAAACATCTTTGCTTATTAGTTTAAAAAATAGAAAACTTTGACTTACTTTGTGAGAATAAAAGATCTTTTTGAACTATTAAAATAATAAAATGAAAAAAGATAGTGATATCCCCCCAAATTTATAAATAAATATAATTAGTTAAGTTATTTAACATGACCTAAAAATAACTATTTTTGTGATTAAAAGTGCAAAATTTAAGCAATCAAACAAACCCTTGATCTTGTACTATCATGTGGAGTATTATTGTTTATAAACTCATTTGTTATGCATGGATAATACATAAAAACATGATTCCATAGTACCTAGAAATAATTGTTTGACTTTATGCATATGCTTAAAATAAATATAAAAATATCGTAATATTCATGTAATGGTTGATTATCCTCAACTTTATCAAATTACTATATGAATATATTTACATAAATATTTGTTTATATTTTTTTGAAAAATTAAACCATCATGATTTGATTCCAATTCTCTAAACCAAACAGATAAATATCTTCCACTTGATGGTTGTAAAAGCTATAACAATAAATTTTTCATTATTTTTAGAAACCAGATTTCATTCTATCATATCTATTATAACATGTGGTAGTTAAGTAGATTTGTCCTGAACTAAAAATCCCTATTCGAAGGAAAAGTAGGAATTATAAGATTAAGGCACAACATGCAAAAGTACTACGTGTGAACTTATAAAGAATTTTTAAGAAGAATTAATAAATATTTCAAGACAATCATCCAAGGAAGCCAAGAGATAGTATAGTGTAACCAAATTCTCACATACTAATTGCTTCAATCAAAGCAAGAAATCCTTTACAACTTCCTTAACATGAACATAAATAAACAATGCAACTAAATGTTATGACATGAAACTTGATAAGAATACAAATACATTAGAGAAGCCAAATAGGCACCAAACATAAAACGTTTGGAGGAAAAAAATCAAGTGAACAGATACCTTTTCATGGTCTATAGGTTGACCAGGGCGACGAATGTGCAGGGGAGGCCCCCATATTTGCAGTGGAGGGATGGGCCTCACTTGCCTATTCTATAATTCAGTACCTCCCTCTATTTTTTGATACTTAATCTCAAAAAATAAATTATATAATATGTAGATGGAAAATGAAGCATTTGTATTACTACTTGAGAAAAAAAAGACCTAAAAAAACTACATATGAGAAGATTCACAGCATGCTTACAGAAGATAGTGAATTCCAAAACAACTTGAGAAGGCATTAACATAAAGTCTAATTAGTTGATTGTAACTGTTAAACATTTTTCAAACGAGAGAATTTTCTTATATTTTTTGTCTGATTTGGTGAATTTACAAATCCATGTGCACTTTAGGTTCCACAAAACTTTACTTTCTTGCAAACAAAAATTGTGAAAACCATATCAAAGAATAACTACACTCGACAAAGAAAACATAAATTGAACTTAAAATGTCATCATTTATAATTCCATGATTTAAATATTGATAAAATGTTAAATTGTATCCAACCAAATAAAATGTAAATACATTAATCATGATATAAACATTGAGATATGGAAAGCAAACTATGTTTTCTTTTGCCATAGGCAACTCCCCCATAATCTTAAAGGGCTAGCACTATCTTTGGAAGACATCCTATTCAAACCGTTGGCCACTCTAATAAGAGCATCAAGAATTCTTTAAACTAAGCTAGCTCCAAAAAACCCTTTACCAGAAAAAGGAAAACAAAGGTCAATCCTACATTTTCACCCTGCTTTTCTATTCTAGATTATCATCAGTGCTCACATGCATGCTGATAAAATCATTCACATCAGTAAATTCCCTCAAAGTTGTGGCTATATAGACAAGAATATTAAAAAGTGTCTCATGGACTAGTCTCACACTAACATTACTTTTAGAGTACATGGTAAATTGTTACAAATATAATCAAATAATATGGCCCCAGTAAAATGGCAATGCTTCCATTTTGCAACTCAAAGCTTGAATTGAAGTACAATGTTAGTGCTAATTACCAAAAAGATGGCAAAAAATGGAAAATGGATAGAGCTTTATGTTAAGTCAAAATGAAACAAAAACATGTTTAATAATATATTCTTTTATATTTCAATTTTCATCAAAGGAGACAAAAAAACAGGTTGCTAAAGATCAGATGAACATAATAAGCTATTGGTTATCTAATGGCTCCCAAAATTTTTACAAACTTTTCAATAGGAATTGAAAAAAGAAAGATATCAATAACTACAACAACTATGAAACCTAACCAACATTCCAACTTGCTTATGAGAATGCCTAAAATAAGCATCAAATTATAAGTAGTAATCATTATCATCTCTGAGAGAGCTTCCATATTAACCCATAGAACAAATCTTGTTCAAGGTCATCATCATCATTAAATGAATAAAAAAACAAAAATAGGTATAGAGGTATAAGAATTTAAAATATGTTATATTTGTGAACAAAGTACGTACGAAAGAACATTAAATAAAGACATTTTAGTATGCAATCCCACATTAAATTAAATCATTATGGAAGCTGAAAACATGGATGGGGCTACTAGTTTCATGAACACTATGATTGTGAAGAATAAGATTTATGCCCTCAAAATATTCATTTTAAACTTTACAAATTGCAAGGCCATAAATGACTTGATCCAAGCAAGTAGAACAGGCCTTAAGTTCATTTATGTTAGGTCTACTAGAGCTCAGTTCGAGTATAATGGATGGTATTAAAGCTTGTATCATTTAAATCATAAATGCTGAAGTTCACAAACCCCAAATAAGCAACTTGATCAACAAATATATGAATGATCTATAAAAAGGACAACATGCAATAAACTAAACAAGCTGGCACATGTTAAATATTTGAGACTTAAAACAAGCATGTGAGCATAAAATGTTTATGAACACTAATTGATACATTAAAAGGCATATATATACACTACATTCATGAATATTAATTGATACCTTAAACAAGTATGCCTTTTCTGAACCACTAGATCATACTTAAAAGAATGTATTAAAAGGACACATCAGGTACATAAACAATCTAAGTTATTAATGTTTGGGAAAAAGGTGTGCATGAAAAAAATGAAATCAATAATAATAAAAAAAACTTATGCATTTTGTTAAAAATATATGTAATATAATGTATTGAAGATAAACAAAGACAAGCATAAGCCAAACAGGTAGAAATAATAACACAACAAAAAAACATGTACAAGATGTTAGAACTATACAATCCGCATGGCATTTGTGAGCTTCTAGAAAAGAATAGTTAATGACTATGACTCAAGATAACTAAAGATAAATACTAAGGTAAAATACAGAAGACAACAAAGCCTTGTTATCACAAAATGTATATTAAATAATTATGCTTTTATAAATACATTGTGTCAAGAATGGAGTTATTTAACAAAAGCTAAATAATCCAACTTCAAGATTTCATTCAACACCATCTTAATTAATAAGAAAATTACATTATCTAGCTTTTATAATAAGACCATCAAACATATCATTCACAAATCTAATAGAGTTCTTGGACGACTCTATTCATGTAGCCATAATACTGTGCTTCTAAATGGGAATGGCTGCTGTAGTTGAACCCAAGCACATTTTAATTTCAAGATCCGATGAAATGGCATGAGGCAAAATCATCATAAAACTCAGAAATCAAACCTTAAGTTATTCACTATTAAAAGTAAAGGAGCGATTTCAAACCTCATGGAACTTTTGGTTGTGAAAAGTGCAAGGCATTCCTTTCTTAAATGATATTTTGATAATGAAGTAGATTTAATGAAAATCCATGCAGTGTATATATCAACATGGAACCTGGCACACACTACACAAATTATTCAAAAAAGAAACTAAACTAGTTATTGTTTCTTGATCCAGATAAACAAATTACGATAGGAAAAAAGAAAACTCTACTTCAAAAGATATTCACAATCTCGGCTCACAAGAATTACAAGACAAAGTGAAGCACTTAATAGATAACAAAACATTAGAACAAAAATACCAGTATCAACTTGAGACCAGGTAGGAAAGAGTAATAACCACTTATAATCATCATGTACAGTAAGCTATTTAAACTCCTACAAGAACCACTGGCCTGAAAGAAGGAAGGCAAGAGAGAGCGAGGGAGAGAGGCAAAAACGTTCGGCCTTGGAACTCCTAGAGAGCAGAAGCGAAGCGGTGAGGGTCGAAGGAGAGACACAAGTCGTGGAGCATGAAATGCCTATAAACAGTGGCATTCAGTACATGGAGATCGAGATCGACAGTGGCACCGACAGAGGCAAACAAAATCGTAACTATAAGGCCGTCGAAGTGAGAAAAGGAGAAGGGAAAGAAAGACCTTCTGCCCTATGAAAACCATATAACTCCTTAAACAAAGCTTCAAAGATTGTATCAAAAAAAAAATCATTTATAAAAATCAAAACAAAAATAAAAGAAAAAAATAAATTATGTGGGTAAATAAAATCAATCGATACATTCCATAATAATCAATTAAAAGCTTTATATGATTATTTATAACAATTTAAACTTATTGAGTTGTATATAAAAATAAATATCTATTATATCATAATTAAAAATTATTCAAATAATTTTAGACAATGTGTGATTGTCAAAATAAAACTTTAATCCTCTTAAAAAATAACTATTTATTATTTAAGAGAATAAAAAATGATATAAAAATATTTAATATCAAGTTTTAAGTATTATTCAAAAAAGTTATATTTATATATATATATCATAAATAACATATAAAAAACAAATATTATCAAAATAAAGAAAAATATACAAACAAATCATCATGATTTATTACAAATTTTAAAGATTAACATATTAAAAGTTGTATAATTTTTGCAGTTAATAAAAACTATGGGTAATGAAGAAACTATGATTTAGTATGGTTCAACAAAAACTTTAATATGAGATTGATGGAGGGGACTTTATCATTGAAATGGTAATTATATATTTAAATTGAGACAGAGTGATTTTTATAAATTTATGATAAATCAAATATTAAAAATATAATTTTTTATTTTTTATCTTTATTTATTTACAATGAAATAAATAGATTTATAATGAAATGATTTTAATGTATGTATTTTTTTATTGTTAAGCATGATTATAATATTTGATTGAATATTTTATTTTTTTGTAAATTTATCCAATCATAAACTGTTTAAAGTGATCTATTAATCAAAAGTTAATCATAGGAATAAGTTTTTTGGTATATCATAAAACAAAGATCTTCTATGAAAAAAAGTTTTTTTCAATATTTCAAAATAAAAATTTTAATTCAAAACATGAAAAAACTATAAAATTACTTTAAAATATATATATATACACTTATAAAATAATTATAATATTAACCATTATATTAATCTTTTTTTAGTACCATATTTATAAAAACTATTTGGAGCACTAATTTCAAACTTATTTTTTTAATGATATTGCTTTTCAAAATATTATCAAATGTTTGTTTAGCTATGTTTAAGTAGAAACTTTTAATTTAAAAAACAAAAAACAATGTCAAAAAATAAATGGTTATTTTATGATCATAAAATAACATTAAAAAGTTTAATTCACTTTTTATTAATAGCTAAAATATTTTTAAATCATTTTTTAATACAATTAATAACAAATTTATAAAACCCATCAAGTTTAAAATAATACTTTTTAATAATATCATTTAATTTATTTTAATTAATTAATTAATTTTTTAACATGAAATTATGATAAAAAATATAATAAAAAACATAATATTTTCAATTTGCCACTGTGGCTGGAGAACTAACGCCACAGACTGAGCATCGAATTCCCAAACACTCCTCACTTCAGTTTTTCCGGTGACCTTCTCCTTAATCCCTCCTTGAACACCTACGTTTTTCTCTACTCCCTTAACCCTTTCTCATCCCTACACCTTCTAGTTCAGAACTCATCTACCTCTTTATCTGTATCTTCCTTTAGCCTGCTCAATTTTACAGCTCTTCGTCGATGCTTCTTTGCATCTGAACGGCAACTGTGAAGATTACATTATCTCTGACAGAGTATTTTTCCATCAGTGTACACTATGTAGGCTCAAGGAGGGGGCAGAGTCCTGAGGCTGGAGGTGATCGTTGATTGGCTTCAAAACGAAATGGGATACCTTTGTTAGCTTCCTTCCGTTGACCAGATCTACAAGATCTGTCGGGGAAACATGGTCCCGTGTGGAGCTTTCTCCTTCAAAGAGTGTGGTCGAAGAGAACCACGGAGATAGTTCGTCGAAATTTTTTGGTTCATGGACTGCTGACACTTACTGAAGGGGTGAAAGCAATGTAGTGGGAGAAGGAAAAGGGAAGCTTAGATTTCGAGGATGGATCAACTTTATAGGCGAAGGAAGTGGCAATGAGGGAGAAGGACCTTGCGGAGGAGGAGGCGGTGAGGAATGTCGTTAGGCGGCAAAGGAAGGAGTTGAGGTCCTGGATGGCGAAGGTTGAAAGAGAGGAGCCAGAGCAGATAGGTCAGTTGTCTGCTTTTTTTATTTTGATTTTTAGATTAGAGGATTCTTGTAACAGGTGGATTATACATAAGTAAATGTTGGAATTTGGAATTGAAGAAGAGGTTTTTTGGGCTTTGTGAGGTAATGAATACATTATTGTTCATGTTATTGTTCACTAAATGCATATTTTTTGAAGTTGTGTGATACTACTAATGTGTTTTCCAATGGAATGACGGCGTAATTGCTAATTACCTTTAGGTTTGTACTCGTTTAATTAATAACTATTTCCTTTCTTTTGGTTAACATGTATGGTACAAATAGGTGATGTTAGAAGCTTATGATTAGCAATGTGATGAGGAAACTAAGATATTTGTAGTGTACCAAAAACAACTTCATCAATATGTAAGCCAAGCAAGAGACATTAGGAGGTTGATTACAGATAATGGTGCTGATTCTACTGGTGAGATCCATTCGCACAGTGAGAATGAAGCAGTCTACACAATGGTCAAGGGTAGCAAATCATCAGATCATGTCATTTTAATTGAGACATCACTAGATAGAATCAGTAGATCGACATACGAGTCTCTTGCAAAGCATATGATTGAATGAATCCAAAGTACCTTCCCAAAGTATGATGGGATTGGAATGAACTCTATTATTCAAGTAGATGCTACCAAGTTTCTCAATATCTTGGAAGGTGATGTACCTGAAGGTAATGGCTGTGATAACTGAGTCTCTTAGAAATCCTTCACAGTTACTTCAGTCAATCACTACATACACATTGTGCTACAACAAATTGATCCTTAGGGAGGGTAAAAATATTGATATCTGAGCTGATGTAGAGCTTTTGAGGTAATTCTTTTTATCTTCAAATCATTGTTTTTTTTTATTTCCACATAAGCTGAATTTATAAAAGATTTTGTTTAGCTTTGATAAATCTTTGTTTGTTTCTCAAGTTTTGGAAGTCCTTTGAGGTAGTTAGCATACATTAATGGCTTCAAAAATACATTGGAGCATAATGGTTGTAGGTAGGTAAATATTACAATGTTCAACGTCAATGTCGCACTACCAAGTATTTCCTTATGGAAATCGTGTATATACTGTTAAGACTATTGTTTGATACAATTTAAGAGCTATTTTTTCTTTGTGGTCATATTGATATTCACTTTAATTTCATTTTTTATTGTATAACTTATGCAAAGGCCATATTGATGTCATTTCAATCATCTAAGGGTGCTCTCATTAAAATGTACTAGTGAAACATTAACCAAAAGTTTAACTTTATTTCATTTTTTTTTAATTTTTGTTTATTTTCATCTATAAACTCATTCAATGTATGCTTATTGTGAAATGTTTTTTTTTAAATTTGTAGTTTATGTTAACTCCTTGTGTAGCTTATTAGCATTTGGTTATTTGGGTTTGATAATGTCACCTTAATTAAGAATTTGTTCATCAAGCATTGCTAAGAGTGGAATACAAAATTAATAGAGCATGAACTAAGGCAAAAAGGAGAGGTTAGAAAAGGCTCTAGAAAGGATGGTAGATTGGTTGAATATATTAATCTCTTCTTTATTATTAAAGAAAGTTCAGGATTATGATCAGATTTGTTTTCATGTTAGAATTGTAAAAAACTAATGTCAAGGTCAAATTAATGTGTAGAGCAAATGCCTTGTTAGTGCCAAATCGATGTTAGACTGGTATTATGATGAGTTTTGATAATGATGTTATTTCTCTTTAATTAAATTCTGTTTCTTGTAGTTTTTTTGTTAAGAATTAGATTTGCGATGAATAATATATTTTATTGGCTATTGTAGGAAGTTGCATAACTTATTCATTTCAATTGCATGGTTAATCATTCTTTAAGATAAAATTAAACATAGCATATAAAAAAATGGTTAACGAATGATTATGATATTTTTGGTTCTATTTGGTGAAGTAAGTTATATCGATAAATTATAAGAAGATAATTAAATATTACTATTTTACTAGTACAAATAATATTTTTGGATAATTATTATTTGTCCATTTTTTAGTTAAAAGGTTAATTTTTTTTGTGAATTATTAGTTTTAACTTTTTACCACAAAATATTTTATTTAATAATCAATTATGAACAACTAATTTAAAATTAAGATTTAGAATCTTTTATAGCATTTGTGAATGACTTTATGCTTTGGAAATACCCAATTTATTGGTCTATCATATTAAATGATTATCAACTGTTCCATTTAGGTACAAGTATGACAATTATATAGTAACAAATACTGCAACTCGGGATGCAAGTTCACCTGTACTATATCAGGTTTATGGCAGTCAAAGGAGTGGTACAGATCTATCCTTAAAAGGAACTTACTATAAACTACTTGAAAGACAAGTATACCTTCTCCTTATATGTAGAATAATAAGGAGTATGCTATTGTAGTTGCCTATTATTTCTCATATTAGAGAATACTTATATTTATTGTTTGATATCTTGTATTTGGTTATATTTCTTAAAATTTTATTTGTGATTATCTATTAGGGGAGACCTTATAGTCATTCTCACATTCATTTGTTTTTCTTCCTTATTTGCCACTTTTTTTAACTTTAGGTATTTTGTTACACCAGTTTTTGTGATTAATGTTTCATGTGCACCTTTTGATTTTTTTTCATTCATTAGGTCATCCCTTTTCATATGGCATATTCACACGTACAATAAAATTTTAATTTTAGATTATTACGATAGAGTGCTTAAGAAAGTGATTTGTGTTTTTTTATTATTTATTGTTATGGGTTCTACCACTAGCTATTTTTAAGGGATCTCACCAGTTATATTTAAAATAGGAGTTTTTCTGTGATCTTTTCATTATTGTCACCACAGGCATCTTTGTGTTGACATTGGTAATCTAAGCCTAATGAAGAAAGAATAATAAATATTTAAGCAAGTAACTTAAGAATCCATTAAAAAATTACTTGACCATAAGTCAAAGTAAGTATTTTTTGAAATTACTACAATAATTTAGGAAATACATATTCGATGGTTGAATTATAAATATCAACTATTCTAACAAATATGATACTTGCGAAGAAGATGGGACTTTTGCCCTTGATTGATTTTCATAATGATCCATGGCAAAAAAGTTTAGGTAGTTTGGTAAGCAAAATATAGTCTAGTGAAAAAATGCCTAAATTTTGGGAATGGATGATGAGCAAGGGTATGGGATACATTTACTGAATACTATAACTATAAGAGTTGTACCTTCTAATTAGAAATATTACCACGTGATAGAATTAATTGTCCCTTTTCTTAATAAAGCATGTTTGCAAAGCACTAATTCCATTTGCAACCTATCAAAAATTACATTAGAAGACATTAAAATTTCTTGGGAAGTCATCAAAGCTACGCCAAAAAAGAAGTAACTTACCAAACAAAGAAAATTATGTTGGACAATGCTTTGGCCTGCACATCATTCTCCCTCCTTTAAAACTTACTTGACCTTGAGTGTACTCGTGAAGTCTTTTGAGGAGAAAACACTGTATATCTCCATCCTACCATAAGGATATTTTCTTTGCCCTTCTTTTCTACCAAAGGGAAAGCTTGCAAAGCAATGAGGGAAGCTTGGCATAATGAGCTAGTAGTAATCGAATCAAGTGCTGCATGGAGAAGAATTTATTAGGGATGTACTACTTGAGTTGTGATTGTGTTTCTTGCAGCTAATAGTACAATTTTTCTATATAGTAGGTACATTTATAATGTTTATTGTGCAGGACGAACACAAATGTAGGATTAGAATTTATCTTCTGCAATTTTTCTTTTTTAATTTCTTTGGTTCTTTTGAACAAGAAACTTGGACAACTACAGATTGTTGTATTAGTCGTAGTGGTATTTCACTAATTTCACAGGAATTAAAGTTTTTGGCTCTTAACCAAGCTCCTTTTTTTAAATCTCTTATATGTTTTCATTAAAATATTATATAGAAAAAAGATTATATGTTAATATTGCATGATCACATAATACATAAAATATATGGGTACCTCAACATCAAATTATTGAGTGTAACATAATCTTTAAGGGTTTTTAAACTTTTTTTTTACTTGATCTTTGTTTGTAGTTTGTAAGGTAATCTTGATTAAATCTATAGTCTTTTTTGTTTTAAAAGATTAAATGAGTTAAGGTGGTTTGTAGTGTGTTTGTATGTATTATGTATGTATGTATGTATGTATGTATGTTTGTATGTTTCTATGTTTGTATGTATGTATGTATGTATGTATGTATGTATGCATGTATGTGTGTGTGAGTGTGTATGTGTGTGTGAATATATATAGTTAAATTATCAATTTACATATTTTATGTAACTGAACTTAATATGCACTGATTGACTAAATTTAATCATCCAAACTTATTATTAATATTTTTATTGATATTATTTTATAAATCACTTAGGTTAGTGAACTTAATGATTTTTTTGCCAGCTTATTTCTAATAAACGTAAAAGTTTTTTTTATCCGTTTCGATTAGTAAGACAATTTTGTCATTAACCCTTGTTAAGTGATAACTAATAATTAATATTTGTTATTAACTAAAGTAACCTAGCTAATGTAAACATTTCTATCAGGGGGTAGTAAATTCTACATTTATTTTTCGACTATATAATTGTTCTTATTTTTTAATCACTGGTAAGGGTTATCTACATGAGGAATGGATTGAAATTATATAGATCAACATGTAGTTTAAAAAAATGGTTAGGATTACCTCAACTTGTTCATATACTTGAATTAAAATGACAGTTGGTAGTTTGGGACGGCTTAAGGCCTCTACCAAATAGGGATTCTTGTTTCATTAACATGGAAATATATACTTGATTAACAAATTTCTCATATGGCCAATTGATTTTTAAATGTTTATTTTGTGATTTTAGCCTAAGATTTAAGTCTTCAATGCAGAAAATTGTAACAAATATGATGGCTGGGAATGTTGTTATCTTTTGGGAAAATTTCATTGCCAAAATCTTAAACTAAAAGCTATGTTTGTGTGAAGTTGTGATTTAACAACGTGTTTGAAGTTTATCTTACCTTTAATAGTCTTCTTTGAGAATTGGCCATGCATTAAAGAAACTGGAAAAATGCCATAATCCCTAATCCCTAATCCTTAATCCCTAATCCCTAATCCCTAATCCCTAATCAGGCATATGCATGTCTGCTACTTTAGATAACCTTCTACACTTTTAGTTACGGTTATGAAGAAATCCACATAACACTAAGGAAACTATTTCAAATGGAAACACTTATGGAAATGCTTCATCTCATAGGAATCATTTTTTTGCATTTTTATTGTTTTTCATTTTAGAACTAGTAATGATGTATATCATGCATTCCTTTTCCTTTCAGAAAACTCATGTGTAGCAGTTTGTGGCTGCTGAAGATGCACTGAACAAGGCAACTAAAGCTAAAAGCATTAGACAGAAACTTGTAAAGCGGTTACATGGAAATGGTGAAGTCACAGCAACAACACTACATGCTGGAGTCTAGTCCCATAACCTTGGTAACACAAGGCATTTTCAGGTGATGTGACCCATGTGATTTCTTAAAATATGATTTTTTGAAGAACGTTTTTAAACTATAATGTGGATCATTGCTATGTATCATTGACATGGAATTTTGTGAATTTTCTTTATTCATATTTTTGTTCTGATGCTAAGTGTTGTCAATCTTTAACCTGCCAAACTTCTTGGAGTTGTACCTACCATAAGAGTTTCGAAATTATATATTCCTAACACCATATTTTTGGATATTTGGTGCTTACATTATTAGAAAGAAAACATATATTTTGTCAAAAAAGAGTGAATTTTTGTAGAGCATTTTCATACAATTATATTCCTTACAATTTGAGTTTAAAAATTAAGGATTTTGATCATGGTTCTCAATGAAATTTTTTGAAACTGCATCGAATTATATCATAGCTTAGTTTATAGTGTTTTTAACTTCAATTTGTAAAATGCATAAGCTAGCAATGTAAGGATTATTGCACTGTAGGAGTTTTATATATGCAATCTTTCATTGCAATGCAATGAACCCTTTCCTTGATTCCATGGCCTTGATCACTCAGTATTATGTATTGTTTAGCTGGATGTTTGGGCTAAAAAAAAGATGTTGCTAGACTAAAAGCTAGCATTAATACATTTACATATTAGGTTCAATGCTTGAACAAGTTGTGTTTAGAGTGGAAAGAAGTAGAAGATTCTTTACAAAAGAAATGAAAGAAAATTGAAGAATTTGACTCTCAAAGATAAGAACTTGAGTCTACTTACACTGCATTTCTACGTGCTGACATTATTAAGTCTCTTGCACACCATATCCTCATTCAAATGATATATTGCTGTTAAGTGAACTTGACGTGTTATTGAGTTACATCCTTGAGCTCATCTATTGCTTCTAATGTACACTGCTGGAGTTCATCTTTTACTACTAATTTGTAATGTATTTCTTTGTGTTAACATTTTTAAGTACCTTGTATACTATATCATCTTTTGATTGCATCTTTTGTAGTTTACGTGTGTTTTGTGTTTTTGAATCATGTACTTGAGTCAATCTTTTGCTATTTAACTATTTATTAGATCTAAAAGTGTTTATGTACTAACATTGTCAAGAATTTAACCATTGAATCACTTTTTTCTAGGAGGAGATAAGTAACGCTTTATTGTGTACTTGAAATTGTACTATTAGGCGCAAACATTGCCTAAAAGCTCCAAGATTCTTGGGTTTCAAGGAGTGTAGGACATAGTTGATCCACCACGTGTGGTCTCACTTTAGGCAATGGTGACTATGGTAGTAGGAATATGGGAATTTTTAGCTATAAGCTATAACAACACAAATATGATATCCAATTCTGGCCTAATGCCACATTAGAAGTGAGCACTCCTAGAGTAGCTAAGTCTTTTTTCATGATATTATAATCTTATATATTTTTTAGTTGTAAAGTTAAAACTGAATTATTATATTTGTATTGAGCGGATCTTTTATGTATCCTTAAAGTTTGAAGTTTTTAGTGAGTCCTCTTAGGGGAAAACTTTAGAGTATCATACATTCCATGAATGAACACCAAATATGCATTTTATCCTTAGGTTTGCATTTTGAATTTAAGAATTAGTTTATATTTGAAAAAAGATTTTTTGATCTAAACGAAAAGATGGAAATTTCAATCTAAATAGAAGTAGAATTATTAATTTCTCTCAAAAGCAAAAACATTCGAATATAGAAGGATTGCCTTTTGTGTTTCAGTATCAAAAATTATATGTTCTAGATATTTCTAAACAAGGAAAAGTATCATTGATCATGAGTCCTACTTGTATAAGCATTTGTTGAAACATTCTTTCTTAAATTCTCAATAACTCATTATATTATGTAGATTTGGAATATATAAGGATTAAATAGAAATTTTTTTTACTATTTTATTTTTTAGGTCCCAAATATATCAATTTTAATTTTTAAGAATCATTATTCTTTTATGAATTTCTAGTGAAACTTTACCCTAACACAAACCTTTTGTTATTTCCATATTGATAAATTGTAAGTATTGATAATGTTACTTAATTTGATTGCAAATAATTTGGATCTACTTTTGTTCTCAACGGAGGCTTTAAAGGAATAAAAAACATCTTGAGGGGATGTTGTAGGTCTTAAGAACACTCAAGGAAGAGAAGAGAGGTACCTTAAGATATTATTCTTAAGAGGTGTTGGTTGGCCTTGAGGCCCATGTTAGTGGGAATGATGTGGATGAATATTTTAAGAGAGCACTTGAGTAAGATGTATTCATTGAGAAAGCTTACTTGAGGTAGTTTTGACAATCAATAGGCATATGCAAGGTAGATTATGGTCTTAAAGGACATAGTCGAGGTGCCAGTTTGAGTTCTCAAGGGTTAGGCCTTGAGTATAAGGACTGTGTAACAAAACTTTCTACAATTGCTGAGAAGGAAGTATAGATCTCGAGCTAATGGAACAAAAACTCAAGTAGTGCCCTCAAGAGCAATCAACGGAAGTACACATGGGAATCAAAGCACATCAAACACTTTTGGTGATTTTTTGATTCATTTCAATTGGATTTTGATCGAGTAATAAACTAGAAAGTCTTAGAGAATCTTGTTGGCTTTCAAACTCTATTTTTAATAATCTAATTTCAATATTTGTGCAAGAAGTTTCTCCAAATTTATTATAGTTGTGCAATGACATTTGGGTAAGCGCAAATTTAGAATTTGAATGCTTCAAATTCATATTTGATTTTTAATTGCCATGATTATGGTTTTATTTGTTTCTTAGTTAGTTTTGATTAGCTTTTTTATGTATATCTCTTAATTCTTGTTACTAAGAGCTTTTAGACTATAAAAATGATTTGTTGACGAGTTATTGGTATTGGTGCAAGTGGCTTGGTACTTTAGAGTGTCATGTGATTTCATGATTGAGGGTACCGTGAATAATTACTCTAGGTGAGAGGTGTTTTCTTTGAACTTGTTGCCAAGTTTTTGAGAATTTAATTCATAAGTAGACTAGTTTAGGTTTTCTTTATTTGAAAAGTTGGAGTTTCTCTATGTAACTAATTTGTATTGCATTTTATTTCTTTCTACATGTTTTTGTTGTGGCAATGTAATCATTATGTCTATAAGTTGGATCATATTTTTCCATTAGAGTATTAGATCTTACCTAGTGTAGATCTTTGTAAATGGATGGTCTACTTGAGATGTGGAAATATTGTTGAGGATAAAGGCAACATTGGAAGAGAAATGACTTAGTAAGATAAATATTTATATCATCGTAAGAGCATGTGGTTTCTCTAACTCAACAAGTACAACTTTTGATGGAGATGATGAGACATGAGGTGATTAAACGTAATTCTGAGGATCGTTGATAGTTGGAGATGAGTCCACTTCAAGAAGAAGCATAGAAGATGATAAGAGGTGAAGAAGAAACAACTTTAGGTGATGGAATGATGACCATTGTGATCTTATGGCTCCAAGTGACAATGATTTCTTGAAGTCTTTCAAAGTGGTGGCTAAGATAAGCATCCTATCTTGTAGTGGTTGATGTAGGGAAGTAGAATGCATGGCTAGATAGCTAGAAATGTATTTTTTCATCTTTGAGTGTACATGTTTCAGCAAGTTATCCTTTGAAAAACAAATTTATTATGCATTAGTAGGATGAAACAATCTTTTATATTCTAAAGTTATAAAGATTTGTAGTTTGAGTCAATTCAAGTAGTTTCTATGGAAGTTTTGTCTCAGCTATCACGAAGCTAGATAGAGGAACTAGCATAGCTTGATAGCCATGAAGGTAGTTGATGCAAGATTGTAACTCATAATTATGGAGATGAGTGGTCTCTTGTGTTGAGTCTTGGAAAGAAGAGCTTCTTGATGAAGCATTTGATAGGTTTACTTAGATTGTCACGATTATCATTCTATCTCTTCAACAATAATGGTCAATCAAGCATGTTTATAATTTCTATTGAGCAGAATAGTTTGGATGCCAAAGGATGATGGCTTCAAGAGCAAAAACAACAAGAAGGAATCCTTAGATTAAGGCATTTCTGTTTTTTCTAAAGTTTTTTAATTTTGTCTTTCTTGGAGACTTAGATATATCAAGAGATATTGTTTGGAATTATGTTCTAAATTGAGGAGATTGAGGGGCAAGGATGATAATCAAAAAGGGAAAATGAGATTGGCATTGTTATTAAGAATAATGTGATATTTGTTAGGATGAAGGAACTTGACTGTAGTCTATCATTAATGATATGAAGGTTATCAAGACAATAAGGTTGTAGAGGAGGGGACTACCCTTGAGTTGTTTCTATTCAAATCTAAGTGAAGAAGATATTGGTGAAAGTTATCTCTAATGATGGATTCTAATGCAATCAATCCTACTGACTACGCTTGATTTGGAGATGATGTTGAATTTGCATACATGTATGATAATTGGATTCATTATCGTGCAAAGGTCAAGTCAAAGAAATTTTAGTTGACACAATGGCCTCTAATGTGTGCCACGTCAAGCTTGTCAAATGATTTTGATAATGGGTACATTTGGCACCTTGATGCAATTTACTTTTAATGATAACAAAGCATGATGCTTCACAAAGAAGAGAAGATTTACTCATTTGACGAGGATTGAGAAGAGTTGTCTACAAGACGTTTGTAAATAATTGTGTCAAGTATGCTAGTTCGTATTGTAGATTGAAGGAAATATTTAATTTGACATTGAGAAGGGCATTGGAGCCTGAACGACAATGGCAAGTGGAAGGAGATTGTGCAACACATTGGACGACAATGGATACCATAGGAGGCAACAAATGTATTGTAATAACTTAGTATTCCTTAGCTCTAAACATCATATTGGAGTGAATCCCTCCTTCAAAAGAGGGGCATATCTTCTAAGAGAATCTTAAAGTTATCTTGAAAAATGTCTTAAAAGGAAGACATCATGAAAGGATGTTGTAGGCCTAGTGAAGGCTCAAGGATCATAAAAAGAACATCAAGAGGTTATGTTGTAGGCCTAGTGAAGGCTCCAGGATATAAAAAGAACCTTGAGAGGTTATTCATGAGAGAAATGTGAGATTCAAGGTGAATGAAGATTTCAAGAGGAAGATTGATGAAGATGTTTGTGGTTGTGAGAAGGTATACTTGAGGTGGTTTTGAGACTCAATGCTTAAAGTAAATTATCATTTTGAGGGTATGTTTGAGTTTTTACCTAAAGTTCTTAAGGCTTTGTCCTAGGGAAGAAGGAACGTCATGCAAGACCTTACTGCAAATGATGGTTTTTGAGGTGACTAAGACAAAGCTCACAGAGTGTCCATAAGAGTAGTCAAGGCAAGGCTTTCTGGACACATTTTAGTTGTATTTTGGTCGAGTTATGATCTAGAAAATTTTAGAGAATTTTTCTTGCTTCCCATTGCTTTTTGGATTATCAAATTTCGATATTTGTAGAGGTTATGCTGTAATTACTATAACTGTGCAAGAGTTTTGTAGATAAGCATGAATTTAAAGCCTGACTACATCAAGCAAAGGTTTGGTAGATTTTTGTTTTTAAAATGTTTTATTTAAATATATTTAGTTCCTAATATTTTAAGATTGGAATTATAATGTGCATCTCTTATTTCCTAATGTTCCAAGGACTCGGTTAATAGAATAGGAACATTAGGTAATGTTTTATTATAGATATGAGTTGCTCGATACATGAATCCAACATGTGGCTACGAGCCGAGAGTATTGAGTGTATCTACTCTGTATGAGAGGTGGTTTGGCCTTGAAATTATTGTCAAGAGTTTGAGAATCCATTTTATAAGTTGATTTCTTTAAGTTTTTCTTTAATTAAAAGGTTAGATTTTTTTCATTTATCTTGTTTACATCATGTTTCCTTGTTCTTCTCACTAGTTTCTTGTTGTGCCACTTGAAAAAGATTTTTATTGGACAAGTCATTCCACGTCTTACGTTGGTTTTGATAATGTCATAAAATGTTTATTCATTTTAAAGTAGAACATTATAAATGTTATTTTTGAAAAGTTTATTACAAATTACTCAAGGACAATTGATAATTGATAATCTTTGTTTAAATGTCATGAAATTTTTATAGTTAAATTAGCTAGTCAAATTGTTCTTCAGTTGTAATATTCATGGTGGTTCATCAAGGCTTTAAACAATTGATTGCGTTCATTTGATTATATATGGAATTTTACAATTGATCATACAAACTGATGTGGTTTTGTTCTTTTAATGCATCTCTTTAATGGGGCCTTTTGTGAACATTCACTTTCCTGTATTATACTAATAGGAAGCATCAGCCTTCTAGGACCTTCAACAAACAGCCGCACAAGAACATGCGACGAGGACGATCATTCCAGCTTGCAATTCTATGGAAAAAGTTTCATCTACTTCTATGGATCACATTGAGAAAGGGCTATCAACTTTCAATCGGATCTTGGATAATAGATTATATATGATGCCATCACCAACTTAAGTTTGTCATTAATCTATATCTTTTTATGTTAATTTTATTTTAATGTTCATCATTTATGTGCTATGAGTGGCGAAAATATTTTCATGTTCATCAAGGTAAATAGTACAAGTCATTCTATTTTGTTCTTAGAAGAGACATCCCAATAGATCATTATAATTTTTTATTTATTCACATTTTTAATTATCATCAAGGCCATGGGATACTTGGATTCATGTCATTTGGTAAAATGGGTTTTCCATTAAATAAGTTTTATCATGTTTTTAATTAATTCTTGTTCCTATTGCTTCTTTGGGGCTTGCTTTATGAATAGGCTCTACTTGACTCTATGGGCTTTGCTGTAGCAACTGGTCCTAAAGCACAAGTAGCAGTGGAAGAAAGTGCTTTTTTAATTACAGCAAGAGCTGGAGCTGGAGCTGGAGATCCATCAGTAATACCTTCTATATGGCATATCTCTTCGTCTCTTCAATATCATTATTGTACCTTCTGAATGTTTTGATTTAGGTAATAATTTTTTTTGCTAGATGTGATCCTAACTTTTCTCCTTATGTTTAATTTCTTCTTTATCTTTTAAAATCTTAATTTCCATATCTATTATTCAAAAGAAAAAGGGAGGCCTCTGCTTATAATCTTAAGCACAAACTAACTAATGGTATTAACTGGCATTTAATATCTTCAAGGTTTGGAAGAAATAGATCATTGACATCTATTTTGGCGATAATGGACTTCCGCGTAAAACTTCCATGTTCAATAAAGAATATGAAAGGTATAATTTTGCTTTGATTTAGTGTTTGGTTTTATTTCTAAAAAAAATTAAGATTGAAAGTATACATACTTGCCTAAAATTCTCTAGGAACATTGCATGCTTTTTAACTTTTTGAGCTGTGAAACCCGATCAGGGATCAAGGATGGATATAATCAAAGATTTTGGCTCAACTGCCTAAAAGTTTTTCATGCATTTTTTTCTATTTAGTAATCTTATTTTGTTGATAATATTTATAAAATAAAATTTTATTTTAAAGCTAAAAATTTATTCTTCTAATTTTTGAATCAAAAAATCCATTAAATGCAAAACTTACCTCTCCCTTATTGTTTGTTTTACTTCATATTTTATAACAATGATCACTTATTTCTCTATGGTTTGAATACCCATTTTTTTATTATCATTTGCAAGTGAGGTTATGACCTTTAGATTAATAATTTTTAAATTTGAATTAAATAAAAATCTCTCTAGTGGATCAATTAGAAACAAAACATATATATGATCAAGAAATTGTTACAAGTTAGAAGAGATTTCGAGATACAAAACATTTGTCAAATTGTAATCAATCTATAAATGAATCGAATCTTCCCTCCACTACCAAGCGTGTGATATGATTAGTTGGGGAAATCCTATAAATCTCATTCCAAAAATGCTTTTTTGAAGAAACATTACATGGCTTTGTGTTAACTAAACCTCTCCAAGGTTATAAGCAGTTCTCATTAAAGAGGTATCTCGCAAAAGGCAAATGAACTCTAATATTTATAGTTAAACATAAATTTAATATATCAAAATAAATTATAAAATATAAGAAATGAATTCAATGATTAAAGAAATTTTATGGGTTAATGGTATATTTTTTAACCTCTTCCTGCAACAGTCGATCCTCACGTTGCTGGTGGTGCTTATTCTTCTCCCCTCCCAGAGCCTAGGTCCTGCTGCATTCCCTTCCTCCATGTCGTAATGGTTAGAGGCAAAGGCAGCTCCCCGTACTTCTTCTTTCGCATCAAAGAAGCCTTCTCTTCAAAGTGGAAATGGTCTTGGCGACGCTGCAACATAGCTGGAGGAAGGTGTCGGTCATCAAAATCATGATCCTAACCGTCCTCGTGGTGGTTTACGCCTTTGCATGCGGCTTAAGCAAAAGCAAGTGGATGGACAATGGTGAAGCCTATGGGCAGGCCAGGATGACTAAGAGCAGGTCGGGCAAGTTCTTGTTTTAGGTCAAGCTTGAAGAATCCTTTATGTTTGCATATGTGATATATTGATGTTTTCGATGGTTTAATGTTATTTTAGTCATTCTGTCATGAAGTGTTTTGAGAATTCTTTGAAATTAAAACAATGACATCAACTTGTGTTCCATTGGTTAGCTAACAAATATTTAAATTTCTTGTTTATATATTTGAAGTTAAATTTTATAGTACTGTTATTGAAATCTAAATTAAATAATAAAAAATGTTATTTTAAAAAGATAATAAAGAATACAATTTCAAAAGAATAATAATTATTATAAAACTCTTTTCATTTTTTTATTTATTTAAAAATAAATTAAAATTTTCATGTTATATGCAAAATTAAATAAATTTATATTTCCAAAAAAAATATTTTTGAAAACATGAATGACAGGCATGATCAAGTTTTTAATATGAGAAATTTAAAAAATTTGAGAAGCCATTTTGACACAAATTTAAAAGTAAAATGAAAATTAATTTAAAAGATGCTTTAAAATTCTTCCCTAACAAGCATTTTTACACACCTAACTGTCCTGATGTTGTGTATCAAACCCAAAAAAAAAGTTATTTTTTGGGAATTAATTCGATTTTTAGAGATTTTTAAAAATTATCTAAGTATTATTTTATAATTTTTCAAATAATATTATATCATAAAAAGGAGTTATGACATCTCAAAAAAGAGATATGAAGTGAAAAATAAAATGTATGAGTTATTTGGAATCTAATGAAACAATATTATTAAAATTTAAATATTTTTGAAATATTTCAAAAAATGGTTTTGGATTATTAAGGAAATCTTTATAAATTTAGAAAAATCTCAAAAATTCAAAAAATATTAAATGAACTAAAAAGATTATGAAATTTTGCTAAACACCAGAGCTAAAAAGAATAAGATTAACAAAATTAACGCAAAAAAGAAGCTCTACGATCGTAGAATTAAAAGTATAAAATAAATTGACAAAAATAATACAATAAGTTTATTGAGGATTTTTAGTTTAAAAAATTATTAAAAATATTAAATGTCAACAAAAAGGAAGAAATTTTGTTAAGAAGTAGAGCTCATTAATATGAATCACACAAAATTAATTAGTTAACTTTTGGAGACTTAATTGATTGTAAAGTATATGGAATATTATAAATTTTTTATTTTTGAATTAAATAAGAATTTAATTGATTCCTAAACTTGTAAAAATTCTTAATTACCCTAAAACCTAATCCAAGAACCACTAGAAGAAACCCATTTGTTAACTACCTGAATCAATGAAAAACTTTCAAATTCTAAGTAAAAGAGTGGCATGGTGTTCTTTGGAGAGACATGATTATTTAGAGGGAGTTGGAGAGTTGATAAGTGATGAGGATAAAAATTGCTTTGTCCTACAGTTTAGAGAAAGGAGAGTAAGAGGAGGTGTTGTTGAAGCATTTGGGATAGCCAAATAAAGGAATCACAAGAGAGATCTAAAATTTAGGAGAAATATTATAACTACTGCTATAACTTGGAAAGAAGAAGACTGATATAAATTTTACGATCAATTCTTTTGCATGACCACTGCAAATAGAAATAGAGGTAAGTAATATTGTGTATCATAAGTGCATTTGGATAATGTATTGGTGGTCCACATTAGCATTACCAACTTGTCAAATCATTGTTTTTTAAATCTAAACATATGAGTTAGGTTTGAATTCTAATTAAAACCAAATAAAAGATATATGTTTTTTTTTAATTTGTGTTCGTACAATAACTATTGCAATATTTTAAAAAAATATAAGCACTAAAATATGACCGATATCCTTGTTTTCATAATAGTGTTATACATTAAAAAAATTTTCTAACACAAGAATTCTATGACAAATTTAATGCAAAAAAATCCATGACCTCTTACTTATCCCCTGAAGTCTCATGATGTGCTTAAGATTTTACCTAAAATTATTAACATCAAAGAAAAACAAAGAACATGACATTAGCTTAATAAACAAAAACTATATAGCATACATCTTTGGCTTATGCCACATGTTCCGTCAAGAAAAATATTATAATATTTTTAAAATATTAAAATTAATAACATAAGCAAATAGAGTAAAGAAATGCTCTCACTATAAGTAATTAAATACTATCCCTTTGTTGATTTTAATATTTAAAAGGACCGATTTATATTTTTTCTTAATCATCAATGATCTCTTGACCTTAAGTTTAAAATTCCATGGAGCCTTAGCAAAACCTTATGATGAAATAGCAAACTAAATTTGCACACTAGTGAGCCTTATTCTATTATAGTAACATTCATAAATAGATTCCTTAAAATAAAAATTTACATTTTTTTTTAAGGAATCTCATATTAAATTTAGGATGCACACTTGAGAGGCCTTGTTTGACCTAAGTAACACCCTTGAGTCATTTGCATATATGATTTGTTTTTCTTTGTGAGGAATCTCATAATAATTCCTTTATAATTTCATAGTTATTTTAATGATGATGTCTCAATTTTTTATAAATATAACTCACATAATTCCAAAACATATGAAAAATCCCATAATAGATTTAAGCATGTCAATGCTAAAATGTGAAATAAAACATGATAATCCCAACTATGACTAGTAAACACGGTTTACATCCAAGCAAACTATCACCCATGAAACAATTTGCTTAAACACAAATATACTTTGCTAACATGTCACTAAAAGTAATATATCATACATGTAATGCATGTGCAACTATACAAACCAATAACCTTTTTCATTTATAAATCCAAACTAAAAGTAATAAAACAACATCCACTAATGCATCATAGTAATGCAACTATGATACGCAACATTGGTGACTAATTTTCTGATGTAAAAGTCACACCAAACAAATTGATTTGTATTCATGAAGCCTTCACTAGCTTAGGTCATTATCTTACTTGATTGACTAGTTGCTTTGGATTTTTTTCAAAATCCTCCCCTTTATCCAAGTAATTAACTTATCTCTCTTACTTCCTTTCTCTCTCTTATATGATAACATCACTAATATTTATTTTTTGCTTTTACTTTGCTTTTGGCTTGGCTTCTCAATTTTTTTCTCAAACATTTTCACAAACTTCCCTTTTTCTCCACTCCCCACAAAACTTTCTCATAGTGTCTCTCTTTCATCCCAAAACTTTCTTATAATACTTCACTCTCTTCTCTCTCTCTCTCTCTCTCTCTCCTCTATTTTTTTTCCTTTTTCATTTTTTTCCTTTTGGTCAACACTCTTCCTTTCTCTCATATGCTCCTATTGTATACATGTTATTATGTTTCCTTTTCTCTCTCTCTCTCTCTCTCTCTTATTCTATTTGCTTTAATGTCTCCCTTTTTTTGTTTTCACTTGATGCTTCCCCCTTTCTCTCTCATAGTCTCTTCTCTTCTAATGGAGACCCTCCTAATAGTTCCCTTCTATTTACTCCTCTTTCTCACTTGATGAACTTTCTCTTTGCTCTTGGCTTCTCCATAAGTAGCAGGGCCTTCCTTTCTATAATAAGCTTCATTATAATTTCTAAGATGTTGTTTATGATAGATTTATATATTTGAAATTATTTGTTTAATTAAAATAAATTTGTAGAGGGTAGAACCATAAATAATAGAAAGTAAATTATACTAAGGTAGATTTATAAATAATAAAATATTTCAATGAAAAAATATTAATTTCTATGGTTATAGTTTTCTACTAGCTTCTTACTACATTTGGCATAGTGGTAGAAGTGCATTTCAATGATAATTATTTGTTTGCAAAAGATGTGACATAATTAATTAAATAAAAGAATTAGTATTTTATTTTGCATGCACTGAATCAAATCACCTACATGTTTTTCCGTAATCAAATCGATTATGAAATTAATAATGATGACCATTAGCACACTAATAAAATCTGATGGAAGAGAATTTGGGTTGGAGTCTATTTGAGTGAAGGTGACTGAGAACTTGAGTGTGTGAAGGTTATCAAAGAGCTGAGTATCATCATCAAGAACCATTAGGAGGAGGTGACCAATAGAGTTTAAAGATATTAGAATGGCATCATTATTGTGCTGCAATTTTGATTTAGTAAAGAAGAAAGTGTGAAGAAGACACTTTGTATAGAGAGAAAATTATAAGAAAGGAGTAGTTGTTAAACTTTTGAAAAAAGCCTTGTTTTAGGTCGAGGAAGAGATAGAAAATAAGAGGAGAGGAAGAAAGACTACAAAAAGAAAATAACAAAGGAAAATAAGTAACTAAGAAGAGTTTAAGTATTTAAATTGATTTTTTATTAAATTTACTTTGATTTATGCAAATAAAAATAATAATTTTTGTTGTGTAAGAACTGGGTTTAAATTGATTATGATGTAGTATGAAATAAATTGATGGTGATTTGAAGTGAAGTCAAGAGATAAAGGATAAGAGATATTGGTTATTAATGTGTATTGTATGTAGGTTGATCTACATTATATGATATGATTAGTTTAAAATCATAAATAATAAAGGATCAAAATGCTATGATGAAAGATGGCATGAGACAATCATATTAAACAAAATTTGGAGTTGTACTAGAATGAGAAGAATTTAATTTCTAGGTTGGGATATCGAGTTCATCGCATAAGGATGATATATGAGTGTTGTACTTGTGCAATGTGTTGAGTTGTCAGGTTCACTATATGAAGGTAGTATGGGTATTGACTTTGTATGATGTAATTAAGGTAAAATATATGATTATATTGAGATAATTATAATGATTGTATTAGATGATACTCCAGGTTAAAGGTCAAGTAGTGAGAATCATATAAGTATGATGCTTGGAATCATATTGTATGAAAGAAATAGTGATTTAATAGAAGCATGAGACAAGTTTGTTAGAAGGACCGTGTAAAGATTTCTAGATGAAATCTCATAAAATTTGACTGAGTTGATCATATTGAATGATTAGTCAGAGCTATTAACAAAATAGTTAATTCTTGAGAGAAAAATCACTATAATCAAACTTGTATGTTGTGTATCATTATAAGTTATGATGTATTATGGTGGATTAACGATAGAAACATATAGTATGCTCAAGGGATCATATTGTCTGAAAGAGGAACAATAAGTTGTTCATACTTTACAATGGGAGCACCATAGTAATATGAATGATTAACAAGGTAGTAGGACAAAGTGAGAGAGAGTAAAAATCATATAGTACAATGTTATGGGAAGTATTGTGTATTTAGTGGGAAATATGAATTATGTTAAAATAGGGTATCATTCTTTAATATGATCCTAGTGATCAAAGTGCATGTTCAAAAATTACATGAATAATAGAGTGCTAATTTTGGAAATTAGATGATACAATTGAGAGATTATAAAAGTTCAATATAATTCAAAATGCTTATTTTTTAATAGATCTTATGATATAATAAAGAAACCATATAAGTACATTCCAAGGCAACAACTTAAGTGTTTATAAGAAATTAATATGATTTTAATTGTTTGCTAAGCATACTACATATATGATATATGTTAACCAATAAATATACATGGCATTATAGAAAATAAAGAAAAGAATAAGATTAGAAAAGGAAATCAACTCATCGATTTAAGTAGATAAACTTGGTAACTGTGATACAAATACACTCGTAAATTAATTTATAATTTATCTATAAAATGATATAATTTTTTATATCTTTTAATAGGGATTATAAGCATTGAAATTTTTTTATTTCATTTTTTATACATTATTTATGATAAGTAAATCTAAAACTATGATATAAATACACTTGTAAACCATTTTTATGTTATTCAAAAAATGACATATTTTCAACTTATTTTTTTGAAAAGCATCAATGACGTAGGAGCATCTAATATTAGCTCACAAACATACATCCATTAGCATCACACCAGTTTCATAAGTTTATCGGTGTAAACTTTTGTTGAAATTTGCTTAAAAAATACTCAAAATTAATTGTTTTTTTGTTGATTTTGTCGCCTTTTGCGATCTGCCACCATCACCTCCACTATCGCATTATATGTGAACCCAACACCCATGTGACCCAAATTGACTCAAGAACACTAGTTGATCTGCTTGACTTGCATCAACCTACACCAACCCACTAATCCTTGCCAAACCAGTTAAGTTCTTCATGATCTTTGCCTACCCAAAAATTAGACTAGCAGCTTTGTCTGTGCTTCTTGCCCCATCATTTTGTTGCTTGTTGTTATTGTCTCCCAAAATGCATGGATAGATGGAACACTATTTAATTTATTTAAATTTGTAGTTTTTAATTTTTTTCTTATATTTTTTAAAAATTTATTGATGAACATTTGAGATCCTTATAAATAGGATATTCACTATGTTGAAGAGAAAAAAATGATGCAATTAAATTTCTTTTAATTGTATACTTTAACATTTGTGAGCAAAGTGTGTGCACCTAATTCTAGTTAGAGAGATTCCAACTTCCTTTGTGAGAGACAATGATCAAATGTGCAGAAATTTCATCAGGAGAGTCAACATCCAAACCCTTATAAGAGACTCATTGAATATAAGAGAACTTCCATCAAAATAGTTGATAACCTAACAAACTCTTATTTCCATCGACACCCACATCATGATAAAAAAAAAGGTACATTCTTTTAGTCACTTTTATTTTCTAGATAGTAATTTAAAGTTTCAATTATCGTTTTCTATTAAAATACTTCATGTAGAGTTTATCTTAAATTCTTGATTTTATATTTATGAAATTGAATGTAATAAAAATCATCTTATAATATTTTATGCTTAACACTTAAAATATTACCAATTACTCAACTTAATAATCAACGTTACAACTTTGAAATGCTAATCTTTAAATAGTTTTAAAATATCGTACACATCATTTAATCCTAATCAATTTATAGTATTTTTTGATATTTCTTAATAATTTATTAAGCATCTTTAACATTATACACTCAAAATTAGACCATGATAAAATTCTAAATCTATTATACATCATCAAACATTTTATAATATGTTTTATACAAATCTAGTAATTATGTAATTATTTTTCTTAAGTTATCATATTTGTATAATAAGTTGTTAAATGACATATTATTCATATGTTATTCTTTTATAACAATATATAAAAAGCACATTGACATGTAAAATAATAAAAAAATTCTATAAATTAATGGATAAAAAACGATTTAGATGTAAATATTTGAGATGATTTATTATCAAATAAGAAAATGAAGCACAATGAGTGAAATACCTCTTAAATATATTATCTTCAAATATTCATGTACTATATTATGACCTCAAATATAATAAATATACATGATATAAGACAATGATAATTCATTTATATCTATACAAATTCTACTTCACATGATAATAAATAAGAATAACCTGTGGTGAGGATAACTTATCTATATCTATAAAATTATATTATATAAAATGTAGGGCAAGAATAGCCCATTTAAATCTACATGAGTCTACTATACACGACATAAGGTTAGTTTAGTCCAACATCTACATAATTTTATTTTATATGATATGAAGTGAGGATATCATATCTATATCAACATGATTCTACTATAAATGATATGAGAGGATGAAAGCTTATTATTGTGTGGATATTTTGTTATGACATCTATATTATTGGCATTGATTTTGGAGAATAACGATCTAAAGTGAATGGAATTCGGGATATGTCTAAATGTATTAGAAATGAAAGGAATGAAGAAATAATGAACTTATCTTTAAGTGTTACAAAATGTAACAAATAAGAAATATAAAAATAACAAAATATAAATATACATGTTCATATTTTTTGTTTAATTTATTTCCTTTTCTATATAATAAAATTTTTTTATGTGTATAATTTTTAATTATTATGGAAAAATTGTATCTTCTTATTATATCATTTGTTTTTATATATTATTATTTAATTTTTTTACTTATTAAACTCTTTAAAGTCTTACTTGTATTTATATCACAAGTAATGTATCAATTTTATTATGAGATGTAAATCTGGATGTTATAGATAAGAATTTTACTTATTAGTATTTATATCATAAGTAATATATCTTTTTATATAAAGTTAGTATAGTATTTATTTTGGGTTGGATGGTTATATATATTTTTGTCATAGATCATTTATTTATATTGATATTTATTTAGTCCATCTAGTTAAAGGATTAGTGTTTTGGGAATTTAATATATATATACATACATACATAAATATATATATATATATATATATATATATATATATATATATATGTATATATATGTGTGTATATCTATATATATATATCTATATATATATGTATATATATATGTGTATGTATATATATATATATCTATATATATTAAGAGCATTTTCTTGTATTATCTTTCTCACCCAATGTGATGAATGATACAAAGGATTATGGAATTTTCAAGAAGCACATTGGGGAACAAAGGAGAATCTGTAGCTAATGTTTTAGAAAGGAAAGTTGTGTAGTAACTTCAGGAGTTAAATAGTTATCATTCTAGTTTAACTAGAGAGGAATTTCAACTCATTTGGCAAATTAGAGTTCTATTATTATTTCTCACTTGAGATTTAGTTTTCTTCTCAATTTTTATATTAAAATTCTTTTTTAATAATTACTCAAAATGATACTTAATACAATAATATAGGTGCAATTTGACAGTGTTAAGGGTTAGATGCTAATCACAAAGCTGTAGACATCATCGGTAGTAAGGTAAGATCCATCAATAAAAAAGATGTTGACGTTTAGGCATCTATTCTAATAGGCAAGATTTTCAGATATTATAATTGATATTGTTAATGTTTACATTATGTATAGTATATACTACTCATCAAGCAATCTTTATGCATATATCGTTTGGAAGAAGGTAGTAGGGAATGCGGAACAGAACAGAATCGTGCGAAATCAGCCTGCAAGGAAAGCTAAATGGAATGGATCAGTATGAAATCAAGCCGTAAGAAAGCTTAATGGAAACCTAGTGATCAAATCTTGGTCGAGGAATGGGCAGACAACCCCAGATGGCTCGAGATTCATACTAACCGAAAAGGTTATAGAGAGCAATGGCAATGTAATTTGGGTGACATGGGACTACGAAGTTCTTTGTGCTTAAGAATATCCCACAAGATGGGTGTGAATTGTGGTAAATAAAATTTTCTTTTGATTTTCGATTTCAATTAAAAATTAAATCTTTTAAGAACGAATAAGAAGAAATATAACACAAGATTTTTAAGGTGGTTCAACTCAAAATCGAGCCTACATCCACCCCCAACCTATGTTTAGAAAAACAACACTAAAAATACCAAATTACAATAGAAGTTTCTTGTATTGTTCACCTCAAACCTACTTGGGATTTTTTCTACTGCTATTCCCGAACCTACTTGAGTTTTTTTGGGCTCAACTTAAACCCCGGGCTTTTGCACAATGTCGGGATGCCCTTACCCCAAAGAAAAGAATACAAAAGTTGGCAAAGACTTAAAATAAATTTAAGAGAAATTGGAGGCACACATGACCGAAAAATGGAGGAATAAAGATTGAAAGATTGTTGAAGCAAAAACCTCTAATTTCAGAGTCCTTGCCACTTTCTCTTCATGAAATTGGAAGTGCCATATTCACTTCATTTTGCTTGAAATCCTGATCTGAAACCTTTAAGATCTTAGCAAATGTCATCTCTAGAAGTTTTTCATTCTTCCCTATTTATAAAGCTTAAATTTGAGCTCTAAAATCACTCCCAACGGCTCTTAAAATCAACTAGCCGGTTGGGTAACGGACAGAAAGTAGCTACCATCCGATTCCGGCCCAAACACGGATCTCAAATCTACCATTTGAGATTAATCCCATCCGTTTGATATGGGCTGGCAAGATCTGAGCATTTGGATTGCGTCAATGCTACCTAGCATGTACTAGTAAATTATGTGCAGACATAATTGAAATTAAAGCAGTTACCTTACTAGTTCTGCTTATTGGTGCATATCTGTGTAGCCTGGGTTCGATTCTTTTGTATGTCTTTTTACATAGAATAATCTCAGTCGCCTTATCGTTCTTGCCCTTCTGACCTCTTTGATAATTATGCTGATGTTTAGTCCCACATTGTCTAAAATTCATTGCCATTGCGCTTTAATTCTAATTCGCTTCCTATTACTCTCGAGTCGCTTTGGGGTTGGCTCCCCCTTCCTTAACAAGGATTTCATCACCAGTTTTGAGTTGACTTGATCTTGCACAGTTCTGTTTAGCATTGCCTACACGCTGAATTCCTCCGTCTGTTCAGCGTCACCTGCGACCTGAATTTGTCGTGCTTCGTTCGGTGTTGCCTTCTACCTGAATTCCTTCGGACTACGGGCGCCTCTTCCACGTCAATTCACCAATTTTTTTTATTTATTTTTTTAAATTTCTAAAAGCCTGGACGGGCCAGTGGTCAGGTCGGGTCGACCCTCCCAATGCTACTGTGAAAATTTTAGAGAGAAACATTGTTTTAAGGGGTTTTTGTGGGAATTTTTGTGCAAAAATTTTAAATATAAGTGTGCCAAAATAACTTTATATAACCATAGTATTATAAGGTTTGTAAATGACTATGAAAAGAAATTCATGAAAAATAATTCTAAAATAATTTTAAAAAATCAAACAACAATGTCTATACTTTTCGTCAATAATGCTTGGCCAAAAAATAAAAATTCAATAATTATTAATTTTATAACATTTTTAACTCTTAATATTACTAGTGTGTCGCATCATTTCAAAATTTTCACATATAAAATTTTAGAAAAATAAAAAGAAAATCAAGTATGAAAACTTTAATACATGCTTTCAATTTTCTTGAAGCTTGTAATGACTCTGAGAGCCTTGATGACCACTATTTTAGATATTTAAAGTTTATGGCTTGTCTTAATTGATTATTAACAATTTTGTTTAGAGCAAGCTCATACGAAATATAAACATTTACGCTTGACTCATCAAACACAAGGGTGTAACAATCTCCCCCTTTTGATGATGGCAAGACATAAATGTTTTAAATACAAAATTGTTGCAAAGAAAATGGAAATAAATTTTTAAGGAGGAAATTAAGAATTAACATGCTCCCCTTAACTCCTAACTATTCTCTCCCTTTGACACCATCAAAAGTGAGTGAACCCTAAGCAATGTCTACAATTCCTAATTGTTCTCTCAATGTTTGAAATTGCTCCGATGGTAAGGGTTTGGTAAAAATGTCAGCCAATTCAAGCTTAGTAGGAACATACTCTAATTCTACTAATCCTTTGGCCACTTGGTCTCTAATAAAGTGATATCTAACTGTATGTGCTTAGTCCTAGAATGATGAACTTTTTTTTTGGCTAATGCTATTGCACTAGTATTGTCAATTCTAATTGGTATATATGTGACTTCTAAACCATAGTCTTGAAGTTGTTGTCATAACCATAGTACTAGAGCAACACAACTTTCAACGGCAACATATTTGGCTTCTGTTTTTGATAAGGCTATACAATTTTTTTTTTTGCTTGACCATGAAACAAGACAATGTCCTAAGAATTGACATGTCCCTGATGTGCTCTTCCTATCCACTCTAGATCCTCCAAATTTGAATCTATATAGCCAATGAGTTCACAAGAAAGGACATTTTTAGGATACCATAATCCTAGAGTCATAGTTCCCTTCAAATATTTGAAGATTACTTTAACAACTTTTAAGTGACTTTCCTTTGGATTTGCTTGGAACCTAGAATATAATCCAACACTAAATAGAATGTTAGGCCTACTAGCTATAAGGTATGATAAAGATCCTTTAAGTCCTCCATAAAGTTTTTGGTCAATGGTTTTCCCTTATTCATCTAGGTCTAAGTGAATCGATTAGTTCATGGGAACTTTTCTAGGTTTCATATTTTCATAACCATATTTTTTAAACACTTCTTTGAAACATTTTTTTTGAGAAATAAAAATACCATCTTTTAGTTGTCTTATTTGCAATCCTAAGAAAAATGTTAGCTCACCCATCATGCTCATTTCTAATTCCTTAGTCATAAGATCTCCAAATTCTCTACACATTTCTTCTTTTGTACTACAAAAAATAATATCAACAACATAAATCTGAACAATTAATAAATCATCTCCTAATGACTTTAGAAATAATGTAGTATCTAATTTACCCATTCCAAAGCCACTTTCTAGTAGATAATTACTCAACCTATGGTACCATGCACGTGGAGCTTGCTTAAGGCCGTAAAGAGCTTTCTTAAGCTTGTAGACATAATTATCTTGTGTATGATTCTCAAAACTTGGTGGTTGTTCTACAAACACATCCTCTTCTATTATTCCATTTAAGAAAGCACTTTTTACATCCATTTGAAACAATCTAAAATTCTTATGACATGAATATGCTGTAAGTAATGTAATTGCTTTTAACCTAGCTATAGGTGCAAATGAATCCTCAAATTCAATACCTTCTATTTGATTATATCCCTTAGCAACAAGTTTAGCCTTATTCCTAATTATTACATCATTTTCATCTAATTTATTTTTATAGACCCATCTAGTACCAATGACTTGTTAATCACTAGGTCTTGGTACTAACTCCCAAGCATGATTTCTTTCAATTTGGTCTAACTCTTCATTCATGACTTGAACCCAATAATCATCCCTAAGAGCTTCTTCTATAGAACTAGATTCAAAAAGTGACACAAAGGCTCTATGATCTATATCTCTAATTGAGGCTCTAGTCTTCACTCCTTGGTTCACATCTCCTATGATCAAATCCTTTGGATGTGAGTTTACAAATTTCCATCCTTTAAGTAAATTGCTTTCATTTTCTTTTTCTACCTCTAGATTTACTATTTTTTTCTTCATTCTTATTCAAATCTAAGTTCTTAACTAATTTTATTTCATCTTCTAAATGCTTCTCACTAACTAGTTGGATTGTCTTATCAAACACAACATACATTGTTTATTCTACCTTATGAGATTCTAGATTAGAAACTCTTTGTGCTTTTCTAATTGATGAATACCCTAAAAAGATTCCTACACTTGCTTTCTCATCAAACTTTCCTAAATTTGCTCTCTCATTCTTAAGAATAGTGCACTTAAAACCGAAAACATGAAAATAACTAAGATCTTGCTTTTTCTTCCTAAGCAATTTATGAGGGGTTTTCTTCAACTTTGGTCTCAAGTAAACCCTATTTATAATGTAACATGCTGTGCTAATAGTTTCAGGCCAAAAATATTTGGTAAGCTATATTCGACTAACACCATTCTACCCATCTCGACTATTGTTCTATTCTTGCTTTCTACAACACCATTTTGTTGTGGTGTGTATGGGCAAGTGAATTGGTGTTTGATTCCTTTTTCTTTACAAAACTCACTCAAATATTCATTCTTAAACTCACTCCCATTATCACTTTGTATACAAACTAATTTTAGACTACGTTGTCTTTCTAACTCTCTAATCAAGTCTTCAAAATTCTTAAATACTTCATGTTTATGTCTAAGAAAAATCACCCAAGATCAGAAATGGTAAAATCGGGATTCAATCAGAAATGATAAAATCGAGATTCAATCAGAAATGTCCATTTCAAGACCCAAATCAAATAGTGAATGCTATGTGTCTGTTACCTGTGTATATTTTTGACATAAAATTATTTTTTGATATTTTTTCAAACTTTTTAAAAATAATTTTTAAATTTTATTCTTAAATGTTTTTATAAAAAAACTAGAGCTTTATTCTTAATAATTTAATTTCCTCCTACTAAACAACATCTCATATACACAAAAACAATACATAATAATACCATAAATAAACATTGATAATAAAGTGAACCTTGTCGAATACTTTTCAAAAAAAATTTAAATGAATATTGTTCTTCTTATCAACTCAATCAATAACTTTAAATTTTTATATACTTTTAAAAAGTAAAGTAACAAATACAAAAAAGAACTACATATAAAATTGTAGTGAATATCAATTCTTCATGAATAAATTTCTAAAAAATTTGTTTCCTTAACATAGCTTATATTGAAGCCTAATTTTCAAGTTTGAACCATTTACTATAAACTTGTTAAGCCTTTTGTACAAATGTTGCTAATCTTTAGTTTGCACATTTTCATGCTTCCTTTTATGTTTATATAAAGACTTTAAATCTCTATAATATTTTAAAATATTTTCACCTCTCTTTGTATGTGTATGTATCATATATATCTATATACGTTTATAGTTAGATATGTAAAATCTTATTGATATAAAAATTAAAATTGAAAGATAATCATTATCAAAATTCAAAGAATAATAAGATAATCTTAAACAACACATAAGTAAATAAATTTATAAAATTTATGATGGAAATATTTTAGAAAGCAACAACATATGCTAAAGATAAGTCAAAGAAAAACTTCCATTACAACAAAGTTTTACATCTATTGAATGTATCCAAAATGAAAATTCTTTGTTTGTATGCTTATTTTTGTATTCTTATATCTTTCACAAAAATAAGCTCGCTAATGTTTTACTAATAAATAATCTAATCTTCTTTTTAATGTACACATGTTGCTAATATTTATTGTTCAGATCCACATCCTTCCATTTATGTTTATATATGGCTTTTAAATCTTAATAATATTTTAAAAAAAATTCAGCTCTTCTTTTGCGTGTTTGTGTGTATATATATATACAATATTATGATGTGCATGAGTGTATATGTATACACACACATATTTGTTTATAATTAAATGTGTAAAATCATATTGATATGAAAAATAAAATTGAGAGGTGATCATTATCAAAATGCAAAGAATAATAAGATAATCTTAAACAAGACATAAGTAACTAAAATTATAAAATTTATGATGAAAATCTTTTAGAAAGTGAAAACTAATGCTTAAGATAGATCAAAGAAAAACATCAACTACAACATAATTTTATAACATGTATAAAATGTTTGAAATACAAAACTCTTTTTTTATGTTTCTTTTTGTATTCTTATATCTTTCACCAATACCTATATCATTCATTAAATTTTTATTATTTATGTAGCAAGGAAATTTCTTTTAGAGGTTAGTATATCTCAAAAAGCTTTCCCATCCACTCTCCTGTTCGCTTTTTAAAATTCCTTCTCGGAATGTTCAATTTGTACTTCCATGCAAAAAGGCAAAACGAGCCCTATTAAAATATGAATGAACCATGTTGCCCATCACAATAGTTTGCTATTCAATTTGTTAAATATGCTCTGCTTTACAGTTTTATTTTAATAATAAAAACACCAAGAAAAGATGGGACAGTATGAAAAGCAAAAGCAACGGCTCTTTTGTAGAAGCCATAACCTTTGTATTTTCCATATGGCAGTAACCCCATTCGGCCTTTCTCCACATGGGAAGCCGTACTAAAATACATGTGTCAAATTCTTAATACTACTAGATTGGCGTTCTGCAAAATTCTCACGTTTAGTCTTTTTCCAGGATGAGCGGATGCTAACTATTGAAAGAAAATTAGTTAATAGTAAATAATTATTAAAATAAAACTTTACATTTAATTAGGTGTAAATTGAAAATTACGAGATGATTTGGCAACATGCTAACGTTGCTTTGATATGGGGACCAATTGAGATGATGTTTCGAGGACGATTCAGTAGTTTTTTATGTGTAGTGGTTGTTCACACAATAAGCACAACTTCTGCCCCTGCTTTTTATTTCACAAAAAGACCACGTGTCCTAAAATGAATGCATCTGTGGAGCCTTTTACGGAAAAAATATATATTGTTTTCAATTATTGCTTTTAAAAAAGCTTTTTTGTAGTTATTTTAAAAACTAAAGTAAAAAAGTTGTACTCTGAATGATAAATAGTGAAAAAAATATTATTAGAATATGAGATTTTGAAATAATTAATAAGAAAATGAAATTAGCAAACAAAAGACTCATAAGATAAGCATTATTTTGTTAGAGTTGGGAAACTTGATCTTGGTTTGATATGTGTTATTTCTTTGATTGGTCAAAAGCATTCCAATATTATTATGAAAAGAAAAATTTATATTTTACTTTATCATATGATTTTTTATTATTTGGATGTCTATGATGAAAACTGAAAGACTATATGACTAGCTTATCTTATGACATGTAAAAAAATATGCATATTCACCTATATATAATTGTGTTGATAGGTTGATGATTCAACTTGGTCTTTTTCTAAGTGTAATCCTCAAGTGAGAGCTATTCAAATTTGACATTACCATTTTCTTGTATAATCAAAATCAACAAGTTCGCTACTAGGGTGTTGGGTAAGATACTTGAAACAGAAAAATACTCAACTTGGTTTTCTCTTAATCCATTCATAATGATGACACCATTAACCTTCTTTTAAAGGATGACCTTGATAGTTATTAAGAGTCATTAGATCCCATAATGTTCTTTAGGTGATGACTCCTCCAAAATTTGATGCATAGCAAGTTGTAGTTGAATCCACATCTCAAGTGGTTCGAAAGAAAAGATGGCTACTTCTCCAATGGCCATATTTGTATTTTTTGAAGATCAAAAAAGTTATTAGCAAAACCAAAATCATGGCACTGTACCATGATGGGCTTATGAAGAAAGATGCTTGTTGATATTCCTATTAGAGTTGACCTTGACATGATGAATGAACATGAGGCCTTCTTTTCTCAAAGCCAATACAAGAAGAAAACATGTCTCAAAAAAGTTAGAGTGCTACTATGATTGAAGAGGAAGAGGATCCAAAGAAGCCAAATGTACCTATTTTGGAAGCAATTGTGCTGATTAAGTGGGATACAAATGAAAATAGTGTTATTATGGTCTACATTGCAAGTTACCAATTATTTAGGTAATTTTTTTTATCAAAGAGTATTATTAATCATTTGGAGCAAAAGCATAAAAAAATTATCCATTTGTTAAATCTATTGCTTAGAAGGAGAGAATTAAGCCCTTGGGCTCCACCCTTAAGAATTGGAAAGAACTTGGACTTAGTGAAAGACTAATGTCCACTCTTTACTCGTTGTAAGTGGTTGAGTAATGTCACCTCTCTTTTTATTTTTTTGAAGTATCAACCCATATTTTCAATTTATGTGAGTAAAAATAAGTTTTGTTCTAAGAAAAATTATATTTTAAAATAATAGGCTTTCATATATAATCAGAATCATTCTCATTGCTGTTATTGTAAGGCAATTCATATATTTGCCACTTCACCTTGATGCTTGCTATAAGATGTTTCTTGTCCAATGATTTTAACATTAAGATATTGCCTTGTGATCACTACCTACTTTCTTTAGTCTTAGATATTATGGTCATAACCTAAATTTATTATGTTAATGAATTAATAATCTTTGGTCATCATTAATAAATCAAAGTGGATTATTTTCTAAAATTCATTTTTACAACTCAAAATTATTATTTTTTATATATAAAACAAATATTTTTCTCCTTTTTCTTATGTGATTATTGATCCTTATAGTCCTCGATCATGAGTATAACAAAACACTACTTGTGTCATGCACTACTTGATTTGATATTAATTAATGGTACTAATATCCTCCAAAATACCAAATTATTGAGTAAATAAATATAGTAAGAAACAAAAACCTTGAGGGCACCATGTAAAATAGAGATGATGAAAATATTGCAAATAAAAATATTACATTCAATTAAATAATTGTATAAATAATTATGCTCATTTCTTAAAGCTATTATTCAAAAATAAAAGTTGAAATAGCTTTTTTATACAATATCTGTCAAACATACGAAACACCTCATAGAGCTCTCAAAAGAAAGCATGTCCTCACATAAAGGATCTGATGTTATAACTTCTAGGAATCCTAAACTCTATAAATATCTCATTCTTAATCAATAATATAAGTATGTATAAGTATAATAAATATAAAAAATAAACTAATAGATTTAAGTAGTAAAGCAGTGTGAAATCGTGATATGCAACATACAAATAAATATGAGCAGCAAATAAGAATGTTTGATAAAAAATATTAAATATATTGAATATTTGCATATGAGCTTGTATGTTATATAATCAACTATGTAAATAATTATCATATAATATTAATATTATATTGTAGTAATATTATCTCTTTCTTTTCTTATTTTTTATTTTTAATTTTATTCTTATTTTTATTTTTATTCTTTTCTTTCTTTATTAAGGCATTTTTTTATATGACTATTATCCTTACTTCATATGATTATATATTATTTCATATCTTTGTGGTATCTATCATATCACATGAGCTATACCAATAATTGGCCAAGGCATCAAAGTATATCTCATAGCACCACTAGCCTTCATAGAAATACTAATAGAAATAGGTCTTTAATCTTTGTTACCTAGTAATGAAGTGCTCACAACAACAAAAAGAAAATTGTTATGTATAAAGTACTAACGATAGTGAGATCTCTGTCTATTATGCCCCACATTTAAGTGCCAACAATAACAAGAGATAAAGTTATAGATAAAGTCACATTGATCAATTATGAGATGAAGTCATAGATAAAATTTTATCTTCTAATTTTTCCATTTCAATTATGCCCCTCATTTTAAATACCAATAATAACAAGAGATAAAGTCATATTGATCAATTATGAGATAAAGTCATAGATAAAATTTTATCTTCTTATTTTCACATTTCTCATGATGATATATATCATTAAACTTATCTAATAAATAATTATCATTCATTTTTTTATTCTATATCTTTCTTGTTTTGTGTTCAAAAACTCATAACACACAGAATTGTAAATAATAAGATGTAGGTGGGGCAGAATATTAATTTTTATGATTATTATTTTTGTTGGCTTCTTATGACCATTTTGTGTGGTGTGTTGTGCTAGAAGTGTATTTCAATGGTAATTATTACTTCAAAATAAATATGATACAATTAATCGAATAGAAATGTTTTTTAATACAGGCGCATTTCATATGATTGCACATCCATTGTTCCCTAATCTTATAGATTATAAATTAATAATGATGTTTTTAATACACTTATAAAATTTGATGAGAGTGAATTAAGGTTTGACACTATAAAAGAAAAGATGTTTGAAAGATCAATGTGTGAAGCTTGTTACAAAGTTGAGTAATGTTGTCAAGAACCACCAAGAAGGATTGAGTGAAGGTGGTTGTCGAGTAAGGCATCATTACTAGGCTATGTGTTTTGCGAGCAAAGAAGAGAGAGTGATGGTGAAGTTCTATTATAGAGAGAAAACTATAAGAATGAAGAACCATTAGGAAAACTTTGTTGTAGCTTGAGTAGAAGATCAAATGCAAGAAGATGAGAAGAAGAGAGACTATCACAAGCAAATAACGAAGGAAATTGAGTAGTAGTTATCAAAGAAAAGATAGACATTTAAATTGATTCTTTTTTAAAATTTAATTTTGTTTTACATTCATTAAAAATATGATTATGTTGTAAGTTAAGTAAGAACAAGATTTAAATTAATTTAAATGTGGTATGGAGTGAATCGATGCTAATTTGAATTAAACCCAACACATATAGAATGAGAGTTGTTAGCTATTATTAATATGCATCATTCAAATAATTTGGTCTACATCATTTGGTATGATCAATTTAATCTTGTAAGGAAAGCTATGATGAAACATGGTATAAGATAATCACATTAGGAAATTTTGCGGTTATAATAGGCAGAGAAGAATTTAAGGTATAGGTTGAGGTGACGAGTTCATCGCATTAGAATACTTTGTGTCATATTTGTATAATGGGTTGAGTTGTGAGGTTCATCATACGAAAGCAATTGTAAATACCAACATAAATCACATAATGTCTTGTGGGATCAATAACATTATTAATCAAAGCTAAATTTTTTAAAATACAAAATCTATTAATTATAAGAAACAAGATTGTAAAAGAATATTGTAGAAAGCCTTAGATGAAATATTATATAGTGTGACTAAGTTGATCGTGCTGAAATGTTAGTTAAAGCTATGGATAAATGATTAAGTCCTAAGAGAGAAGAGACTACATTAGAGTTGTACATCACGTGTCATTATAAGGTATGATATTTTAGTGGTGGATTAACAATGGAAACATATGATTTGATTAAGAACACTGTATTATGCAAAGTGAGAAATAGTTAATTGATCATACTTTATGATGAGAGTATCACAAAAGTATGAATGATTGACAAGGTAACAAAATTAAGAGAGAATAAAAATCATACAGTACAATGTTAGGGATCATACTATATGTTTAGAAATGATATAAATAACAAAATACTGGTTTTGGAAAATATACGGTTTTATATAATTAAAAATGCTTATTTTTGATACAACATATGGTACAATGAGAAAATTACATAAGTATGATCAAAGGTAATAACTTAAAGGCTTATAAGAGATTAATATGATTTAAATTCCTAAATAAACATGTCACATATTGGACATATGTTGAGCATTAGATATACATGATAATGTAAAAAATCAAGAAAAGATTTAGATTAAAAAAAGAAGTTAACTTTTACATTTAGATAAATAAGTTTGATAATTATGATATAAATACATTAATAAATTGATTTATAATTTTTTTATAAAGTGATAAATTTTTTGATGTTATTATCTTTCAATAAACTTTATGAGCTTTAGAATATTTTCTATTTTTTTATGCATTATGGATAATAGATAAACTTAGCAATAATGATGTTAATATGTTGATAAATTATTTTTATATTATTTTTGAAATAACATTCTTTTTATGTTATCTTTTTTATAAAGTTCATAGATATTAGAAAATTTTTATACAAATGTAATAATTATGTAATTTTTTCTTTGGTTATCATTATTTAATTCATGAGTTATTAATTTACGGTATTATATAACTTCATAGTGAAAAAAGAATTTAATCACTCAACTTGAGTTTTATATTTTGTTGATTTATTTGTTATGTTATCAATGTGCTTATGGATTCCTTATTATTTAAATTGAAATGAAATTGATACCTTAATTGAATAAAAAGAATAATTGAGAAATAGAATGAACAATCTTAAAATTATGTTGATGCTTATTAGAAGTGTAAAACCCTTAAGAGATGGTTTAAAAGAAAATTATTGATGATGATTGATTCTTTATAAAAAGCAATTTTATAACATGTTTTTTTCATAAATTAGTTGAGTATGAAATATTGTATCGCTTTATGTATTTACATATTCTATGGCAATTTTTGCAAAAAAGGAAAAGTTAAGAAAAATATTATTGTGATAATGATCACAAAATAAGAAAACAAAAGAAAGAAAATATTACTTGTGATAATAGACACAAAATAAAAATTAAAAAATAAATGTGAAAAAGAAAAAAGAAAAAATTTTGGTAAAGAAAGGAGACTATTAAAAAATGAAAAAGCTAATTGTTATCCAAACTGGTGACAATTACTTTAGAATGATAATTCTTCAAATGAGCCAAATGAGCCTTCATCTGATTTAATTATATTTTGAATGATGTGTTTCAGAATATGTCTAATTTGTTTATAAATTGACCTATATTTAAGCCAACCCTTAAATGGATGTAAAAGATGGCAACAATTAAAAGTAACAAGCTAATGTTTAAGGATAACAATTAAAAGTAACAAGCTAATGTTTAAGGATAACAAAAGATAAAAATGCTAAAGGTGCTAAAAGTTTCTATTTCGAAATTGATTTTATTTTTGCAGCTCATACATGTGCTCACATGCTCTTTTAATATATTATATTGTTTGCAATTGACCTTGAAAATTGCTACCCAAATATTACTTCTTTTATGTATATGTACATATATTGGCACTATGCTAGTGACAGTCGGCTCAATCTATTTTTGCCCGAACACGTTTAGTTCAAAATGAGAAACACCATGTGAATATGGAGAAAAAGTGAGATCTAGAATGTAATGAATTGACAGATATTACATTGTAATAGAAGTGTTGTTATGGGTTTATTAGGATTATTTGTTAAAATGACATGCATTATAATCTCATTAAGTAGTGATGGATGAAATTTGTGATTTTAAAACAAAGTGTGAAAACTTGTAATTTCTAGAATTGCATGGATTGTTGGTTTTATTCACTTTTGCAATTCATTTAAAATGATTCTTTTAATTTGTCTGGATTTTTTTGTTACTTGATTTTTAATGATTTAAAAAGAGTGAAAATCTTTCATGGTTCCAAAATGAGTAAAAGAAATAAGTAAAGAAAATTATTACAACTCAAATCCAAAAAAGTTTGAGTGAAAGAAAAAGGGTCATCACAATGAGTCCTATTTTTGTACTTCATATTTTATTTCTACTCCACTTATTATTATGTGAACTTGAATGTTAAAATAGAATAAAGTATTTAATTTATTTTAATTAGAATTTGAAACTAAATCATGTAATTGGATTTAAGACAAGAAATAGTTTGAACATATTGATGACACTAAAGTAGGCATCTTAACTTTGGGAAGGACATGGATCATATTTTTATTTGAATGATAAAAGTGGCATAGAACAAATAAAAAAGAGTTAAAACCTATTTTATTATGTGAAATACATGGATCAAAGTATATGACGCATCTTGGGATACGAAAAATATATCATGATACAACATTGTTTTGAATAAACATTAGGTTTGTTGGTTGCACGATCCCCTTATCATTCTTCTTTCAAGATTTTATCTTTATGTAATGAAAAGCCTTACATGGCTTATATATAAACTCTATATGTAATGAGGCTTAGTTTCTTATGTTTAGCCAATTTTGAATAATACAATGAGCTTTAGAATTAGTCATTTGATACAAATCTATTGATGAGTTAAATTCAACTTGGTGAACTTTGAATTAGCTCTTGAGAGGGTGAAAATTATGACACTAATGGAGTGGTTTTGTTATTATTAAATTTCAATGTAGTTCATCCTTTGATAATCCTTTTTCTATTTTTTCAAATTTTCTCCAGTCTATTAATCCTCATGATTTTTATTTAATAGTTTTCAATTTAAATTTGGCCACCCCTCACTTCTAAACTCTACGTTGCCAACTCTTAATCCAATTTCTCACTTCAACCAACTACTTTGTTGGCCAACTTTCTCACATACCCTACCACCTCACTACCCTTAGCTCTCTTGGTGACATCGACAACCTTTCCCAAAGTTGTCCAAATCAACTAACAACTGCCTCCTACTTTCTGACTGCTTAACCACGATTGGTCCTCATCGATTTTGTACCTCTAATACTAATGCCTTTGGTCTTCACTTATTCTACCTTCACCCACACTACTCATCCTGACAACTACAAACATCACCTACCACTTCTTCATTTTGCAACCCTCAGAACTAGCAACATCCTTGTGTTGTCTAGGCGTTCCGATCATTAGATCTTCCCATGAATTGCCTTATTTCAGATCTTCAACCCAACGTTTGGGGATCGACCCCATATAAGTTTGAATGCTTGATAATTACTGAACTTTATGAAGCTTTATGTGATGTTAGTCTCACTTAACCACTCATGTTCAGCCAGAAGTTTGCTGTTGTATGATACTTTTCTATGAGATCACTAGTGTTTATCCCCATGTTGATGTAGGATCTTTTTCATTATTTCCATTCAATATATCTTATATAATTTTTAACACTTTAGTATTTTCCATATACATAAGTTGTGTGAAATCAAATTCTCCAATTTGTGTGAATGAATGTATGCATTGAAAAGGTTTTTAAATTAATGGTAGTCCTATTCTTTGATTTCCTTTGATTCAACTAACTGTACTTTTATTCATGATGTTCTCTTTAGTTGTTAGTGTGCTTGTTACACTCTTGTGTTTAATGAGTCAAGCATAAATGTTTATATGTCATTTGGGCTTGTTTTAAGTGAAATTTTTAATATTAAATTAAGCCAAGCCATGAACCTTAAAATGTCTAAAATAGTGGTCTTCAAGACTCTTGGAGTGATGGCAAGCTTCAAGGAAATTGAAGGCATGCACCAAAATCTTTATACTTGAATATCTCTTCATTTTTCTTGAATTTGATATCTCCAAATTTTAAGATGATGTGACACACTAGTAGTATTAATATTTGGAAATTTTATAAGTTTAATAATTTTTGAATTTTTATTTTTGGGCCAAGAATTATTGATGAAAACTATACACATTAGTATTTGATTTTTTAAAATTATGTAGGAATTATTTTTCATGAATTTCTTTTCATGGTCATTTAGGACACTTGTAATGCTATCATAATATAAAATTATTTTGGTATACTTATATTCAAAATTTTGGCACAAAAATTCTCACAAAACAATATAAAACCACTTTAGTCTCGAGAATTTTCACTGCAGCGTTGGGCCGATCAACTCGACTCGATGGCTGGTTTGTCTAGGCTTTAAGGATTTAAAAAATAAAATAAAGTAAGAACTATGTGATAGACCCAAATGGGGCGAGCAAAGCCCAAAGGTTGCATGAAGAGCACTGCTGAATGGAAAAAAGTGAGAAATCAGCCGACAGCAACGGAACGGAACAAGTGGAAAACAACAGCTAACTCAGCTCACAGAGAAAGCTGAGCAAAACATGCACAAAATCAAGTCAAGTAAGACCAAGTGATGAAATATTGGTCGAGAAAGGGGGAGCCACCCCCAAACGGCTCGAGATACACATGAACCGAAAGTGTTATAGATAGCAATCGCAAAGACATTTGGGCGATGTGGGGCTAAACTCTCATTCGTTTGTCAAAGAAGGCAGAAGGGCAGGCACGATCATACGACATAGATTAATCATGGTAAATTGCTGCATGATAATAGTGAAACGACCAAGCAGGAGATTCGAACCCGAGCCAAATTTGCAAGAGGATGCAGAACCACTACAGTAAGTTTCTATTATATTTTATTTCTGGACACATTATTTTAATACATGGAGGACAACGAACATTCGATTAAATGGCCCAGATCTAGGCCTCCTAGATCCAAGGACTAGAATTGATCTCGAACGATAAATTCGAGATTCAATCAGAAGCGTCCATTTTAGGTTTCAAATGGAACAGTGACTACTTTGTGTCCATTACCCAAATGGCTAGTTATTTTAGAGCCATTGGGAGTGGATTTAGAGCTCAAATTAAGCTCAATAAATAAGAAATGATGAAGAACTCCTAGAGGTTACCATTGCAAAGATTTCATTGGTTTCAAATCACAATATCAGGCAATTCCATCTGCATATGGTGCTTCCAAAGTCACAAAGTAAAAACTACAAGAAGGAACCCAAAAATTGGAGGTTTTTTGTTTCGACTATTTTCCAACCTTGATTCCTCCCTCTTTTTGGTATTGTGTGTGCCTCATATTTCTCTTAAAATTGTTTTAAGTTTTGCCAATTTTTTGTATTTCTTTCTTTAGGGTAAGGGCATCTCGACAATTGTGCAAAAGCTTGGGGTTTGAGTTGAGCTAGAAAAACTCAAGTAGGTTTGGGATTAGCTGTAGGTAAAATTCCAAGTAAGTTTGAGGTAAACCGTACGAAAAACCTCACTTGTAATTTTGTGATTTTAGTGGTTTTTTCTTGACTCCAGATGGGGTCGTATGTAGGCTCAATTTTGAGTCGAACAACTTTAAAAGTCTTTTGTGTACTATTTTTCTTGTTCTTGCTTAAAAGATTTAAGTTTTAATTGAAACCGAAAAATAAAAAGAAAATTTTATTTACCACAATTCACCCCCATCCTTGGGATTATCTTAAGCACAAAGAACTTTAGTGCTATTTAATGTGAGTTTAGGATTAATTAAATCTTTATATTCTATGGTATTTAAAAAAAGAATCCTCTAGGAAATAGGAACTTCAACCGACATGCTTGCCCAATCCTAAGCAAAATGTGGACTTGCAAGATTGGCATCATACTCTACTTAGCCAAAAATGCAGTGCAAGAGAATGGATATATGGCAAAAGGGTCAACATAAGCTATGCTTGCATGAACCTTCTATAAGAAAATTCCTGAAAAACTTAGAGAAATTGTCTACAACCAGTTTCCTCTAATTTGATTGAGAAAAAACTTCTTTGTTAGGTCGAGGAGCTAATAGGCTACAATAGTTTCCTCATATCTAGATCAAGCTTATTAATTGATCTAACTTAACGATAGGTGCCTTGGACTAAACTCTAGCACAAGACTCTTGTTGAGCTTCCAAAAGATTTGACAAGCCACGATGAATGGCGAAGGTTTTTTCATTGGTTAAAGCTGGTAAAGTCAAGTAACCTTATCTAAGCATGAAGCCTAGTTTGAATGAGCTTTACATTTTCATTTTTTGTGTCTGAAGGGATGGGGATGGGTGGAGGTGAAGAGAGTGCATTAATCTTTTTGCATGGTTGTTCATTTAGGGCAGAAGGGAGTAGGACATTGTAGTGGTGTCCACAATATCAAGGGACTTCGGGTAGACTAGATTGAATTTACGTTGATATTTTTTGAATAAAAGTTAGGTCGTCTATTATATCAAAGAACAATATTTCTTAAAATCATACTTTTTTGTCAATAGTTAAGAGTGCACAAAATGAACATTTTTACTAATTTGGACTATTATTTTTCCCTTTTTGCACTCAATGGATCATCCATATAAAGTGTAACCACCAAAGTGTACCATTTGGTATTAGCCACCAAAGGCAGTGCTCTTCATCAGATTGTTTTGGGCCATCTCAAGGAGTAGGCGGATCTCTTATTCAATCTCTTCATAAGGGGAAGCAACCTTATTCGACTTGAGGTTTGACTGAAAGCTCATGGAATGCACTACAATAATGTGTACTTTACATAGATTCCTTCTTGTCCCAATAACTTAAAAAATGTTGGTTAACATTGCCAAACCCAAGTGTAAACTGAGCTGGATGGATAGTGATTGAGAATCTATAATCTATTGAGCTTTGTGCATTTCAGCAATTTGATATCAAAAATTTAGAAGGAAAATGCAAAGACAAGTCGAAGAGATTAAACTCCATTGGTAGGGTTCAACAGTTCGATCAACACAAGGGCAACCCTTTTGATTAAGAAGCCATTTGAGCAAGTTAAGGAGGCCTTTAAGTCACTTCCTCTTGTTAGCACCAAACTACTAATGATCTAAAGTTTATCGAAGGGCGATGGCTCCTTTTGAATAGAAGTGGAGCACAAGAAAGTGCATATTTAAAAGCATTAAAGTTTTAAAATAATTTAATTGTTCGATTTGAATGTTATTTAAAAGCATTTAAATATTATTCGAATTAAGATTTGTATTCTTATTGATATTGTTCAAGTGTCATAGATGTATTTAAAAAATGGCAATGTAACCTCTTCATTACATTTCTCAAAAGACATTCTAAATAAATATTATGATATTTCTCGAAACTTTATTAAGTAATGACTAAATAATTCAATTTAAACTAGAATAAATTTGTCACAAATTGAAGAACAAATAAACTTTTGAGATTAAAAATATATCTAATGATCAATATAAAGTGAGATTCCCATCATTAACAAGACCTCAAGAGTGATGCAAATTTAATCTAAGTTAAGTTTAATGAAAAATTATTGTTGCATTGATAACAATTTTTACATTACCTGTGCAGAATAACTTTGACCCCACAAATTGAAAACAAGAAAAGTAAAATTTCATTTAAGAAATAATATTATTTTCCACAAAAATTCAGTTATCATTATATAATTTAATCATAAAAGATATTTCATATGTACTTGTCTATTTACAATAGATTATCATCAATCTCAATTTGGCTTAATTCTAATCTAAGACCATCATAAAAATGTTCTAGTCAAACTTTGAACTCAGCTTGAGTAGTAAATGTGTTTTTGAAATTCTTTATGCTTAAAGTAAACCCACAAGAAGGGGGGTGAATTGCGGTAAATAAATTTTGTGATTTTCTTTCAATTTTTGGTGTAAATTAAAACTTAAAACTTTTAAGAAAGAATAAGAAAGAGTAGTAAAATAACATACAAAAGATTTTTAAGGTGGTTCGTCTCAAAATCGAGCCAACATCCACCAACCGGTGTTGGGAAAAAGCCACAAAATCACCAAATTACAAGAGAGGTTTTTCTTACGGCTCACCTCAAATCTACTTGGGATTTTACTTACGGCTAATCCCAAACCTACTTCAGTTTTTTTGGGCTCAACTAAAACCTCGAGCTTTTGCATAATTGTTGCGATGCCCTTACCCCAAGGAAACAAATTCAAAAATTGGCAACAAAGTATAAACTTAAGACAATTTAAAAGAAGTAAAAGACAAACTCAATACAATAAATATTCCAAGTAAAAACTAAAAGGAGGGAGAAATAGAAATTGAAAATAGTTAGAACAAAACATCCAATTTTGGGTTTCTTCTTGTGACTTTCAGATTCTAAATTTATAAGCAGCGTATACACTTGAAATAGCTCGAAATTATAATTTAAAAGCTTTGAGAACTTAGCAATGGTAACATCTTGGAGTTCTTCATCTTTTTCTATTTATAGAGCTTAAATTTGAGCTCTAAATCCACTCCTAATGACTTTAAAATGAACTAAACATTTGTGTAATTGGCCCATAGTAGTCATCATTCGATTTGAATCCTAAAATTGTTGTTTTTGATTGAATCATGATTTTACCGTTCTAGATCAATCCTGGACATTGGATCTATGAGGCCTTGATCTTGGCCATTGGATCGTGCATTGGTTGTCCTGCAAGAATAATGTATCCATAACTTGAATTAGAAACTCACTACAGTGGTTCCGTGTTCCGCATCGTCTCCTAAATCTACCTCAGGTTCGGTGCTATTGCTTGTCATTTTACTGTTTACTAGTAGTCTTTTACCTGGCTTAACCTAAGCCGTCGGATCGCACCTTCTCTTCTGCCTTGTTTGACAATCGAATAGAAATTTAACCCAATATTGCCAAATTTATGTTTTCATTGCTCTCTATAAGGATTTTGATTTGCATGTCTCTCAAGCCGTTTGGGGTTGGCTCCCCCTTGCTCGACCAAGATTTGATCACTTGGTCCTAGTTGACTTGATTTTGTACAATTCTGTTCACCTTTCCCTGTGGGCTAATTTCGCGCTATTTCGTTCAGCTTTCCCTGCAACCTTCTTCCTTCACCTTCGGGCTATGCTCGCCCCTTACGGTTCCATCAAATCATTATTAATGTTTTTTTTTAAGTCACTAAAGCCTAGACGGACCAGCGGTCGAGTTGGATCGACCCGCCCAAATGCTATAGTGAAAAATACCGAGGTAAAAGTGGCTTTATAGTATTTTGTGAGAATTTTTGTGCCAAAATTTTGATCATAAGTGTACCAAAATAATTTTATATTATGATAGTGCTATAAGTGCCCTAAGTGAATATGACAAGAAATTTATGAAAAATTATTTCTAAATTATTTTTTAAAATCAAATACCAATGTCTATACTTTTAATCAATAATGCTTGGCCAAAAAATGAAAATTGAACAATTATTAAACTTATAACATTTTTTAAATATTAATACTACTAGTGTGTCACATATCTTAAAATTTGGACATATCAAATTCGAGAAAAATAAAGAAAAATTCAAGTATAAAAAATTTATGTGCATGTCTTTAATTTCCTTGAAACTTGCCATGACTTCAAGAGCCTTGAAGATCACTATTTTAGACATTTAAAGTTCATGGCTTGACTTAATTGAATATTAACACACTTAAAGTAAGCCCATATAAGATATTTATAAACATTTATGCTTAACTCATCAAACACAAGGGTGTAATAGAGGATAAGTTTAAGACGACAATTCATTTAGATGGTTTAGAAAAGTTAAATGTAATCACATAATATTTGAATAGGAGGTGGCTAATTATAGAAACTCTATATTTTGATTGAGGAAAAGAAAAAACAAAAATATAAGGCATTGAAAAGGACTTAAGGTGCCACAATCTTAATGAAGATGTGTTCAGTACATATAGTGTAATAGTATCAAAAAGTTTTATATAGTAGACATCATTTGGTGTGGTTACTGACTATTCTTAGTATTAAAGCTGATTAATTATTAGTTTTTATGTGGCAAGTAGTTTATTAATGAGATTGTACAATTGTATGTATGATTGTATTTTTAATGATTATTTGATATTTTTTATTTATGAAGTATATGAATATGTATGAAAATTCCTTTTACTAATCTTTCATGCTAGTGAATGCATATACTTGATACAAACAATGTTCACAAACACTAGGACTTAGCTACATTTAAATGGTTGTCTGCCATTGTAGGTAATGCCCCTACAAATCTTAAAAAATTATAAAATTTTCTTTTTTTTCCTTCACTTTATAATTATTATGATCATATTTTATTTGTCCTTTAAAATTAAATGATAATTTTATTTTAGTATATGGTTGTTTCATTCTAAGAATGCTTTATCCTTATTGTTTATCAAATGTTGCCACATTTAAACAACATATTTTGACAACACTTTTCAACAATGCATTTCTAGTGTAATAGATATACTTAGTAGATGATTTAAATGTGTTTAGCATAAACTATGTTTTTTTTGTTAGGATAATAGTTATTAGATTTTTGTTATTATAAATAGAAGCAAAAAATAATGTGATCGTACTCAACTAGTGATCTTCATAGATTTGGATTAACATTTGCTGTATATGATTACCTCGTTTGGTGCTTCTTTAGACTTTGTGAAGGAAAGTTAAAATTGAATTAATGTTATGAACTTAATCTAAGAGCCATTTGGTACCTATTATGAAAGTTGAGATTATTTTTTCTCTTCCTCTTGTGGCTAATCAATACACTTGACTTTGCAAACGCAACACCAAACAAACACTATTATCTGTATGTGCAATTCATCATTTGCTTTCCTTTATGTAGTGGGGTTATGTTGTCATCACATCTCCTAATGGAATATTTGACCACGAGGAAGCTATGTGGTAAAATGTTGGTGGTCAAGTTCTTAGCATTTTCCACAAAGAGGTTGTTTTTCATATGTGTTTAATGGCCATCAGGAAGGTAAAATCTTGAAATGATGACATGCTTTGTTCAGGTCGTTGTGTTCTACTTATAAATGAAATGCATGAACTAATTCTTGATTTATTCATCAAAATTGTGTAACATCAAAATGTTGCATTTTATGTGGTTATTATCATTGGGGTGAGACAAATTGTTATGTATATGCCATATAAGGAAGGTAATGTATTTAAATAGACAGCTTTACCTGCGAATATTTTAAATAGAAGTGGAGTACATGAAAGTGCTAATTTAAAAAATTTACATTTTAATTATTCAATTTGAATACTATTTATAAACATTTAAATACCATTCAAATTAGGATTTGTTTTCTTATTGATATTAATCAGATGCCAAAAATGTACTTAAAAATAACAATGTAACATCTTGATTACATTTCTCAAAAAACATTCTAAATAATTATTATGATATTTTTTGAAACTTTATCAAGTAATGACTAAACAATTTAATTTAAGCTAAAATAAATGTGTCACAGAATAAAAAATAAATGAAATTTTAGATTAAAAATATATCTAATGAATAATATAAAATTAGATTATCATCATTAAAAAGAATTCAAGAGTAATTTTAACCCCACACTAAAATAAATATATCAAGTGAACAGTACTTGTGCAGAAAAATTTTAACCCCACACTTTGAAAACAACAAATGCAAAATTTCATTTAAAAAAATACTATTATTTTTCATAAAAAGTCAATTATCATTATATAATTTAATGCTAAAAAATATTCCAAAAGTACTTGTTTGTTTACAATAGATATTGTGTGGATTTAGTAAATCTAAAAAATAGAAACTAAAATAAGTTAAATCAATCATCACATATTTTATTAGTAAAACTTAATAATGAAAAGCTAAAGGAGATATTATCAGTCGTTAAAGATAAAAATAGAAAATATCGATAACATATAAAAACAACAACTAATAATCGATATCATATCATAGAATATAAAACTAATAAAATTGATGAGTTAAGTGGGTTTTTTTTTTCAAAAAAGTCTTGATATTTTAATATCATAGTATCTAATATAAACATATTAAGATCTTTTTTAATTATTAATATAGGGCTATTCATTTCTAAATTCTTAGAGACTTGTTAACAAAAATAATAATATTGCTTTTTCAATGCAATCATCTCCCTCATCAAGTGTTATATTATATTGAAGGCTTTGGTGCTCTTTCAATTCTCATGGAACCTCTTCTTCAAAAGATGATCCATTATAATAAACGCTAATGAAATTTAATGATTCATAATATAAATTTGTGTAATGAAACCTAACAATTTCTTTCCGATCAAGTGATTAGGAGCTTTACAACCAAGCACAAGAACCAACTTTCATTCTTCTCTGTAGCATAAAAAAAGATTAGACAACTCTTAAGTAACATGGCTTTTATTATATATTTTGTAAACAGTAGGATTGATAAAATATAATTAATTATTTGCATCAAATATTTATTCACCTTCCTTTTAATATTAGGCACAACAACAAACAATTTCCCATTATTTGAGTGGTAGTAGTTATTTAAAATAATTGATTTTACAAATTACACATTTTATGACAACCTAAGTGATATATTTATTTCTTTGACCTATCATATCTTTTAGAGGCACAATCTTAATAAAAACATATTAATTATTATAGTGTTATTATAGTATGCATTGATGAATAATCTTTATCATTCATCATGACAATAATTTTATATGTTTTCTCACATTAATTCTTACAACTAATATTGATTTTAAATTTTGTAATAACACGATATTCACTTTGTTAGAATTTATTGGAGATTTGTGAAGAAACATATAACTATCATATGAACTCCAATCTTTATAGTTGAACATAAATTTAATATATCAAAATAAATTATAAAATATGAAAAATTAATTCAATGATTCAAGAAATTTTATGAGTAAAAGATATATTTTCTTAGAAAACGTGTGGTTATCCTACAATCTATATTTTATTCTTAAACTTTTTCAACACCATTTATGAGTTACTAAGGAAGATATTCTTTTTTTTTAATTTTTTTATTTTGAATCAACAAAAATGTCTTTTTTATGCAAATAAAATATGTCTATCCCACAAACCATGATATGATTTTGGATTCAAATTTTGTGTGAGACTTCAGAAGGCTAAACAATTTAGAAATCAGAAACCCTAACACGTGCCACTCTATCTTTATTTCTCCGACAACAATCATTAACCCTCCTCTCTCCACCGCTTGGAATGGAAGGCTTCTATTTCCCAACGACTATCCCTCTGGTGTGTTCTAGCTATCAACACCTGTAAGGCATGGAATCTAGTTAGTGTACAAGGAAAATCGTGAGGTCCAAGTTCACTTCACGGACGGAAGTCTGGGTTGTCGCCAACATCAGATCCATCACTGAATCGAAGAGGCAGTTCTCCACAGATCCTTCTCAGGTTTCTTTGTTGACATCCAAGGGTGATCATGCTTTGATTATTTTACACAACCGGGCAAACGGGTAAATCTCCCCCAAAATAGTGTTTTAATCCTTTTCATCATTTTGAAGCCTTCCCTTGTGGTTTGGCTTCATACCAGATTGGTGCATCTTTCTATTTGGAGATATAGTGTAGTGATACGGTTTCTCGATTTAGGTTTTGGGGGTGTGATTGCATATAATCTTTCCCTTTGTTGGTTAGTCGTTTTTCTTTAGGGATAATTTAGTTTGAATCACTTGAAGAAGTTGTTGAATAATTCATACGTAGTATTTGGGAGAGAAAGGTTTTAAGTATGCATTGGTCTCAGGCAATTTTTTTAAGCATTTCATTGATTTTTTTGCTGCGTATATCGATGCAAGGAATCTTTGGAAGATCTTGTTCAGAGGATTAAATAGTGGCATTGTAGGGATCAGAATGGTGAAACTTGTTATAAAGATGATGTTTTCGATGGCAGATAGCTAATCAAAAGACAGATGAGCTGGTGCACGATGCTTAATTAGTTTGATCATCGTATAGAATTGCTGTTAAAATTATATAATTTTTTTGTTTATCCTCATTTACCAAGGTTCTCCAGGGGAGGAGGGCACCTTGATCTGTGTTGTAAGCTGCTGTGTAGCAATGAGAAGATCTTGAAAGGTGTTTAAGGGTTTGAAATTACAATGAAAGAAATATTGGCTATGTATTTAAAATGGATTTGGTAGAACAGTTGTTCTTAAAAGCCTCTACAAGGTTGGCAAGAGATCGTAGAGCTGGTTCTGATGGATCCTTGACGAGAGCAATAGTGGTTAATAATCTTAAAACTAGCAGGAGTCCATTGATGCTATGTTTTATGTATAATGTAGTACTAATTCTAAATATATTTTGTAATTTTATAAATTTTTTTTTTAATATGAGTATTATTTTAAATATAATAGATATTTCATGCTGTTTGATCTTAAAAAAATGAAACTTCGTAAGAAGGGTGATGAAAATTTTACATAAATAATTAGAAAGTAGGAACACAACTAATATTTATATTGACATTTTATGGAACATAGATCGAAAATGGTTGTTTGTTAGTCTCATTTTTTTTGGATTATCTATGATGAGATTAACTTCACAAAAAGATCTTATCAATAGAAACATTGAATTCGTTTGATGTTTTCTACTTAAGTCATATTTAAAATATATAATAATCAAACTTTTGTCACCACATAAGTTTGCATCGTGCGTCTTTGATCCATTGGCTTTTTGCATGAGAACAGTTTGTTAAAGTGTGTGAGTAAAGACTCAAGAAGAGAGAACCAACCAAATTGTTATTGCATGTGCTAAAAGAGTATGACTGCAAGGAAGATGTACTTGGTTAACTTCAATATAAAAATATGATTGTTAAATTTAAAGATTTTAATTCAATTCCTAAGATCATAAAAAATTATGGAGCATTGTTTGCAATACCAACTACACTACACATGACTAAATTATTGTTAATAATAAAATACTATACTTTAATAAAAAAATTTAGACTAAGTTAAATCTCAAATTAAATAATATTTTTTTAATCTTAATATAAACTATATTCTTTGAAGTCATCTAGTTCATGGAGATTAGATATAAATATAAATATCATAATGCAACAAAATTTGTATCCTCCAATCACTTCATGATTGTCTTTTTTTTCTTTATTATTTTGTAAAATTAAGATTTGAACTAGATTTAACTGGAATTTTCTAAACCAACATCAAATAAAAATATTTGATAGTTGGGTTATATCTATGACTACTATATGTAAAATTAACATATTAAATCGTCAAAATATTTGTCTTGAAGTTGACCAACATTCACCCATCGAGTAAATTTGAGATCATATAACAAGGAAAAAGAAATAAAAATATTTGGCAAAGAAGAGAACTCATTCGAAGATAGCTTATCGGAGAAGACATCTTGGCATAAGGACAAAACTTTACCAACTTAAGTGGTTTGAATTGTGAAAGAGATGGTTTAAAGAGGTTAGAGAAAATAAGAAAGATAATGAAATGGATCAAGTTAGCACTCAACAATCTTATTCAAAAAATTTCTATAAAATAACTATATTTAGAGATAGTCATCCGTATGATTCGCATGTTCCTCTTCCAAAATATGTCTTCAATTTGCATATCCTTTCCCCAATATATGCCCATAATTTGGGTTTCTTGTTTTTCTTTTCATGAATAATGATCCAACTATATTATTGCTCTATGATTGTAAAAATCTAAGAACTTTAGTTTATTCTACAATAACATTTAATTTTCATTAATTTCATAGCAAAATATTATCAAACAAGTCCCTGTTGCTACTTCTTTATTTAATTGAAAACTCTTAAAGGATTAATTTTGTTTTTGACAATTATTTCTTAAAGTTACTTTATCTTTTTTAGCCTCAAAATATAAAAAATTTACTATATAACGTTTTACAATTAATTTTTATTATTACATTAAATGCATTTAACAAAAAAACTTTTTAAAAAAAATATTTTCAAAAGCTCGTCTTTATTTGAAAAAATCATTTTCAAATAAAAACTATTTGAATAATTCATTATCAAGAGCTCTCAAACCTTAATGCAATTCTAAACTAATCTTTTAACATTAACTGACTAAACCCCCCTTTAATCCCTAATACCATATGCATTTATGTTATGGGTTGCATCTCGCTCATGCCATTTTCCTTACTCTGTCTTTCATTATGCATTGTCTTCCTCTCAAAAATAGGGATGTAAAGCCATGCAACAATTCTTCTCTTAGACTTTTACAAAGTGAGAGCAATCATGATGGATATGAACATGATTGACCATTAGGGAAGAATGCTATAAACCATTTTCACAATAGATTTATATCATAGATTTTCTTGCTTTGCATTTTCCAAATTGCAATCAATGTTGACTTGATTATCGTGCTTTTTTGTCCACTACATTTTTTTACTTGTTTGCCTTTGTTCTTACATTGTATCAATTGGAGATTTCTATTGTTGTTGTAGGAATCCTATAATACTAATTTAAGAGTGTTTTGAAAGAGTTTGGAGGACATTTTCCTTTACACACATTCGTTTGGAGGACATTTTACTTGTTGATTTGAAGGGTTGATTTTTGAGGCTTAATGATCTTAATCCACATACATCTATTATTGAGATTTAGAACTTTTTGGAGTACACTTACATTAATATTTTTTGCCTTCTATAGCATAACCATTATATGTTCAAAAGTTTAGAGACATTCCTTCATGCAATATTGTATGTGAAACTTTTGTTAACATTATATTAATTTGTATTGTAGTATTTTGATTGTTCATATACTACGTGCTTATTTTGTATCTATTGCCTAATACTTAAATAACCCTAGAAATAATTATTCCATGAGGTTTTAATTTACCTTTGAGTAATTTTTTTTCCTTAAATACTAATCAAGATAAAGAAACAAAGCTTTATGAGACATAAAAATTGTATGAGCTTAGCCACTTATACATCATTATCCATACATTGCATTAATGTGTTTGTGATATAAAAAATTTAAAATCATAGTTTTGCATATGATGGTTTATTATTAGTGATATAATTTCATTAACATGATTTTCTAACAAATTGTGTGTGTCTATTGTCTAACTTTCGAACAATACATTTGTGTATATTACATTCATTGATGTTTAATATAACTTTCTTATGGTCATTTATTTGTTAGAGTTTATTATAATTGTAAACATATATTTTATTTATGTAGTTCATAATTAAAGATAAATATGTTATGCAAGGTATCAATATTATCTTTTTAACTATAAATTTGCACTTCGTATTTTTTACAGAAATATCATGTATATTTTTTTTTCTGAACCTCTTCAAACCTAACTTAGTTCTCCTATTTTTTTTCTCAAACCTAGCCTTGTCATCACTTTACTTCATCCTAATACCCAAAGGCTATTATCATTGTGACTACTTTCAACAATCCAAGCTAATTCCCACCCATAAAAATCTTATTATCTCTACCAATGTTAAGATCATTATTTTTTATCTTCTATGCTCATCCCAAAACTTCTATAGCTATTATATATTCTCATATTACGTACACTTATCTATCAAATGCTAGATAATGAATGTTATTTTGAGCTGTATCTTTTACCCTCTTATATACACAAAGATATTATTGAAGGTGTTCATTTTTTTTTCTAATGATATATTAAGACTTATGAGCTATCTATACCTAAAAAAACCATATTCTTTTGCTTATCTTGAGCTTAAACATGTTATCGTTATAGATGAGATTATAATTAAATTTTAGTCAACCAATGTCTTGTTTATTTAATAAATGTATCTATATTATTAATATGTTTGACAACCTTTTGTTTGAATTTAAGGCATACAAATGAGGAGTTTTTTTTATAATACAACAAGAAATTGATATAATCAAAATTTAGATCGAGTAAATAAAATTGTATAAAAATCCAGTTTTATTATAATTTTGGACCAAGATTGAGCTAATATACATAATTTATTTATAAGTTTAGTTATGTGTTAGGACTAGTCCAAGATTTTAATTTTTCAAAATTTATGTTATTAAAAAAAGAATACCACTGTAAAAAAAATAAAATATTTTTTTCCTGCAATCTTCTTCAACAATAATTTTTTTGGCTCAACTGAAAGCATAAAAAAGTAACATCTAACTTGTGGGTTATATTCCTCATTTATGTTTATATTCAACACCTTTCCATTTAAACAATATCAATAAGCAAAACTTAAAAAATGTACCAAATATTTCATGTAAAATTATCCAAAAATCCTTATTAAAAAAAATATTTTATATATAAGTAAAATTAGATAAAGAAAATGATGATCGAAGATTTTTTTCAAGCATATAACAAACTTAAATATCAGAAAAAAGGTGATTAGTTGACTAGGACCATGCATGGGGAAAGGCCAAAGTTGGCATCATAACAAATCTTCTCCTTATTTACCTAAGAAAAACATTAATAGCAGAGTTGGCAATGAAGTTTATTTTTTGGATTAGTTTAAAATTTCAATTATTTTTTTGTTAAAATCAATATTAAAATCAATATTAGTTGCAAGAACTAATGTGAGAAAACATATAAAATTATTGTCATGATGAATGATAAAGATTATTCATCAATGCATACTATAGTAACACTATAATAATTAATATGTTTTTATTAAGATTGTGCCTCTAAAAGTTATGATATGTCAAAAAAATAAATGTATGACTTAGGTTGTCATAAAATGTGTAATTTGTAAAATCAATTATTTTAAATAACTACTACCACTCAAATAATGGGAAAATTTTGTTGTTGTGCCTCATATTAAAAGGAAGGTGAATAAATATTTTATGCAAATAATTAATTATAATTTATCAATCCTACTAATTAGAAGATATATAATAAAAGCCATGTTACTTAAGAGCGTTGTCTAATCTTTTTTATGGTACAGAGAAGAATGAAAATTTGTTCTTGTGCTAGATTGTAAAGCTCTAAATCACTTGATCTGAAAGAAATTGTTAGGTTTCATAACAAAAATTTATATTATGAATCATTAAATTTCATTAGCGTTTATAATAATAGATCATCTTTTCAAGAAGGGGTTCCTTGAGAAATGAAAGAGCACAAAGTCTTCAATATATATAACACTTGATGAGGGAGATGAGTGAATTAAAAAAACAATATTATTATTTTTGTTAACAAGTCTCTAAGAATTTAGAATTGAATTGTCCCATATTAATTATTAAAAAAAGATCTTAATATACATATACATATATATATATATATTAGATACTATGATATTAAAATATCGAGACATTTTAAAAAAAAAACCAACCTAACTCTAATGAAATTTTATTTGTTTTATATTCTATGATATGATATCTATTAGTAGTTATTGTTTTTACATGATATCGATATTTGCTATTTTTATCTTTTAAGATTAATAATATCTCCTTTAGCTTTTTATTATTAAGTTTTATTAATAAAATATGTGATGGTTGATTTAACTTTTTTTAGTTTCTATTTTCTATATTTACTAAATCCACACAATATCTATTGTAAACAAACAAGTAGTTATGGAATATCTTTTATCATTAAATTATATAATGATAATTGAATTTTTGTTAAAAATAATATTATATTTTTAAATGAAATTTTCCTTTTCTTGCTCTCAAAGTGTGCTGTTAAAATTATTCTGCACAGGTATTGTTCACTAGATATATTTATTTTAGTGTGGGGTTAAAAATTACTCTTGAATTAATTTTAATTATAATAATCTCGTTTTATATTGTTCATTAGATTTATTTTTAATCTGAAAGTTCATTTATTCTTTATTCTATGACACATTTATTTTAGTTTAAATTAAATTATTTAGTCATTACTTGATAAAGTTTCAAAAACTATCATAATATTTATTTAGAATGTTTTTTGAGAAATGCAATCAAGATGTTACACTATCATTTTTTTAATAGATCTGAGGCACCTTGTCAATATCAATAAGAATGCAAATATTAATTTTAATAATATTTAAATTTTTTAAATTGTATTCAAATAGAATAATTAAAATGTAAATTCTTTTAAATTAGCACTTTCATGTACGCCACTTCTATTAAAAATATTCGTAGGTAAAACTGCTTTATTGAAATACATTACCTTTCTAATATGGCATATACATAACAATTTGTTCACAAGAATGATAATAACCACATAAAATGCAACATTTTTTTGTTACGCAATTTTGATGAATAAATCAAGAATTAGTTCATGCATTTCATTTATAATTAGAACACAATGACTTGAATGAAGCATGACATCTTTACTAGATTTTACCTTCCTGATGGCCATTAACACACACAAGAAAAACCAACTCTTTGTTGTAAAAGCCAAGAACTTGACCACCAACATTTTGCCTCATAGCTTCCTTGTGGTCCAATATTCCATTATGAGTTGTGATGACAACATAACCCCACTACATAAAGGAAGGCAAATGATTAAATGCATGTACAGATAATATTATTTGTTTGGTAAGTGTTTGCATAAGTAAAGTGTATTGATTAACCGCTAAGAGAGAAAAAATAATCTCAACTTTCAAAATATGCACGAAACGGCTCTTAGGTTAAGTATATAACATTAATTAAATTTTAACTTTCCCTCACAAAGCCTAGAGAAGCACCAAATGAGGTAATCATATACAACAAATGTTAATCCAATATATGAAGATCACTAGTTCAGTACGATCACACTATTTTTGGATTCTATTTATAATTAAAAAAATCAAATAACTATTATCCTGATAAAAAAATACATAATTTATGCCAAACACATTTAAATCATCTACTAAGTATATCTATTACACAAGAAATGCATTATTGAAAAGTGTTGTCAAAATATGTTGTTTAAATGTGACAACATTTGATAAACAATAAGGATAAAGCATTCTTAGAAAGAAACAACCATATACGAAAATAAAATTATCATTTAATTTTAAAAGGACAAATAAAATATGAGCATAATAATTATAAAGTGAAGGAAAAAAAGAAAATTTTATAATTTTTTAAGATGTATAGGGGCATTACCTACAATGGAATACAACCCCTAAAATTTCGCTAAGTTCTATTGTTTGTGAACATTGTTTGTATCAAGTATATGCATTCGCTGGCATGAAGGATAAGTAAAACGAATTTTCATACATATTCATATACTTCCTAAATAAAAAATATCAAATAATCATTAAAAATACAATCATACATACAATTGTACAATCTCAATAATAAACTACCTCCCCACATAAAAACTAATAATTAATCAGCTTTAATACTAAGAATAATCAGTAACCCCACCAAATGATGTCTACTATGTAAAACTTTTTGATACTATTACACTCTATGTACTTAACACATCTCATTAAGATTGTAGCACCTTAAGTCCTTGTCAATACCTTATATTTTTTTTTATCTTCTCCTATATAAAAATATAGAGTTTCTATAATTAGCCCCTTTGTATTCAAATATTATGTGATTACATTTAACTTTTCTAAACCATCTAAACCAATTGTCATCTTAAACTTATCCTCTATTACACCCTTAAGTTTGATGAGTCAAGCATAAATATTTATAAATATCTCATATGGGCTTCTTTAAGTGTGTTTATTTTCAATTAAGTCAAGCCATGAACTTTAAATGTCTAAAATAGTGATCTTCAAGGCTCATGGAGTCGTGGCAAGTTTCAAGGAAATTAAAAACATGCACTAAAGTTTTTTTTTACTTGAATTTCTCTTTATTTTTGTTGAATTTGATGCATCCAAATTTTGAGATGATGTGGCACACAATTAGTATTAATATTTGAAAATGTTATAAGTTTAATAATTGTTGAATTTTAATTTTGGCCAAGCATGATTGATGAAAAGTATAGATATTGGTATTTCATTTTAAAAAATTATTTAGAAATTATTTTTCATGAATTACTTGTCATATTCATTTACGACACTCGTAGCATTATCATAATATAAAATTTTTTTGGAACACTTATGTTCAATTTTTTGGCAAAAAATTCTTACAAAATACTATAAAACCACTTTAGTCTCGGTATTTTTCATTGTAGCATTCGAGCTGGTCAACCTGACTTGATCGCTGGTTTGTCCAGGCTTTAGGGATTTAAAAAAATAAAATAAAAGTAATTTGATAAACCCTTAAGGGGCGAGCATAGCCCGAAGGCAAAGGAAGAAGGCCATAGGGAAGGCTGAATGAAATAACACAAAATCAGCCCACAGGAAAAGCTGAACAGAATAGTGCAAAACCAAGTCAACTAGGACCAAGTGATCAAATCTTGGTCGAGGAAAGGGGAGCCAACCCCAAACAGCTTGAGAGACATGCGAATGAAAATCCTTATGGAGAGCAATGACAACATAATTTGGGCAATATGGGATTAAATTCACATCCGATTGTAAAAGAAGGTGGAAGGGCAGGTGCGATCAGATGGCTTTGGATAAGCCAGGTAAAATACTGTAAGTAAATTGTAAAATGACAAGCAAGAGCTCCGAACCTAAGGTAGATTTACGAGACGATGCGGAACACGGAACCACTACAGTAAGTTTCTAATTCAAGTAAGTTATAGATAAATTATTCTAATACATGTAGGACGAATCTATGCGCGATCCAATGGCCCAAATAGATGCTGCCTAGATCCAACGTCCAGGATTGATCTCGAACGGTAAAATTGGTATTCAATCAAAAACCACAATTTCAGGATTCAAATCGAACGGCGACTTCTATGTGTTAATTACCCAAATTTTTAGTTCATTTTAGAGTCGTTGGGAGTATATTTAGAGCTCAAATTTATGCCCTATAAATAAGAAAGGAGGAAGAACTCCAAGATGTTACCATTGCTAAGTTCTCAAAGTTTTTCAATCATAATTTCGAGTTATTTCAAGTGTATACAGTGCTTATAAACTCAAAAAGTGAAAGTTACAAGAAGAAACCCAAAATTGGAGAGTTTCCTTCAACTATTTTCAATTTCTATTTCTCCCACTTTTCAGTTTTTGCTTGGAAATTTTATTATAATAAGTGTGTCTAATACTTCTTCTACATTGTCTTCAAAAGGAGCCATCGCCCTTCAATAGGCCTTAGATCATTAGTAGTTGGGTGCCAATGAGAGAAAGTGACTTAGAAGCCTCCTTAACCTACTCACATGGCTTCTTAATCCAAAGGGTTGCCCTTGTGTTGATCTAATTGTTGAACCCTACCATTGGAGTTTAATGTCTTCGACTTGTCTTTGCATTTGACTTCTAAATTTTTGATATAAAATTGCTACAATGCACCAAGCTCAATAGATTATAGATTCTCAATCATAGTCCATCCAGCTCAGTTTACACTTGGGTTTGGTAATGTCAACCTACATTTTTTAAGTTATTGGGACAAGAAGGTGTCTATGTAATGTACACATTATTGTAGTGCATCCCATGAGCTTTTAGTCAAACCTCAAGTCGAATAATGTTGCTCCTTCTTATCAAGAGATTGAATTGGAGCTCTATCTGCTCCTCGAGATGGCCCATAACAATTTGATGTAGAGCAATGCCTTAGGTGGCTAATGCCAAAGGGAACAGTTTGGTGGTTACACTTTATATGGATGATACATTGAGCACAAAAAGGGAAAAGTAATAGTCCAAATTAGTAAAACTGTTCATTTTGTGCACCCTTAACTATGGATAAAAATGTACGATTTTAAGAAATATTGTTCGTTGATATAATAGACAACCTAACTTTTATTCAAAATGAGTGGTTAAGTGAGACTAACATCACATAAAGCTTCATAAAGTTCAGTCATTGTCAAGCATTCAAACTTATATAGGGTTGATCACCAAACATTGTGTTGAAGATCTAAAATAATCGTGGGAAGATCTAATGGTCGAAAGGCCTTGATGACACAAAGAGGTTGCTGGCATCAAGAGTTGCAAAAGGAAGAAGTGGTAGGTGATGTTTGTAGTTGTCAGGATTAGTAGTGTGGGTGAAGTTAGAATTTTGTGAAGACTAACGACATTAGTATTAGAGGGACAAAATCGATGAGGGCCAATCGTGGTTAGGCAGTCAAAAAGTAGGAGGCAATTGTTAGTTGATTTGGACAACTTTGGGAAATGTTGTCGATGTCACCAAGTGAGCCGAGGGTAGTGAAGTGGTAGGGTATGTGAGAGAGTTAGCCAACAAAGTAGTTGTTAGAAGTGAGAAATTGGATTAAGAGTTGGCAATTTAGGGTTTAGAAGTGAAGGGTTGCCAAATTTAAATTGGAAACTATTAAACTAAGATCATGAGGATTAATAGATTGGAGAAAAGTTGAAAAAATAAAAAACAGATTATCAAAGGATGAACTATAATGAAATTTGATAACAAGAAAAACTCTCCATTTGTTTCATAATTTTCACCCTCTCAAGAGCTAATTCAAAGTTCACCAAGTTGAATTTAACTCATCAATAGATTTGTATCAAATGACTAATTCTAAAACTCATTATATTATTCAAAATTGGCTAAACATAAGAACCTAAGCCACATTACATATAGAGTTTATACGTAAGTCATGTAATGCTTTTCATTACGTAGGACTAAAAGATAAAATCTTGAAATAAGAATGATAAGGTGATCTTGCGATACAAATTTCACCAGCAAACGTAATATTTATTCTAAACAATGTTGTGTCGTGATACTTTTTTGTTATCATGATACATTTTTGTTATCCCAAGATGCATCATATACTTTTATCCATGAATTTCTCATAATAAAATAGGTTTTACCTCTTTTTTATTTGTTCTATGCTATTTTCATCATTCAAATAAAAATATGATCTATGTCCTTCCCAAAGTTGAGATGCCTACTTTACTGTCATCAATATGTTCAAACTATTTTTTTCTTAAATCCAATTGCATGATTTAGTTTCAAATACTAATTAAAATAAAAAAAATACTTTATTCTATTCTAATATTCAAGTCCATACAATAATAAGTGGAGTAGAAGTAAAATAAGAAGTACAAAAATATGACTCATTGTGATGACCCTTTTTCTTTCACTCAACCTTTTTCAGATTTGAGTAGTACTAATTTTCTTTACTTATTTCTTTTACTCATTTTCAAACCATGAAAGATTTTCACTCTTTTTAAATCTTTAAAAATCAAGTAATAGAAAAAAATTCAAACTATTTAAAGGAATCATTTTAAATCAATTGCAAAAGTGAATAAAACCAACAGTCCATGCAATTCTAGAAATTACAAGTTTTCACACTTTCTTTTAAAATCACAAATTTCATTCATCACTACTTAATGAGATTATAATGCATGTCGTTTTGATCAAATAATCCAAATAAACCCATAACAACACTTCCATGACAACGTAATATCTTTGAAATCATTACATTCTATATCACACTTTTCTCGATATTTCCATGGTGTTTCACATTTTGATCTAAACGTGTTCGAACAAAAATAGATTGAGCCAACTGTCACTCGCTTAGTGCCAATATATGTACATTGACATAAAATAAGTAATATTTGGGTAGCAAATTGCAAGGTCAATTTTAAACAATATAATATATTAAAAGACTATGTGAGCACATGTACGAGCTACAAAAAAAAAACCAATCACTAAACAAAAACTGTTAGCACCTTTAGCATTTTTATCTTTTGATATCTTTATGCATTAGCTTGTTACTTTTAATTGTTTCCATCTTTTACAGCCATTTGAGGTTTGGCTTAAAAATAGGCCAATTTATAAACAAATTAGACATATTTTGAAACACATCATTCAAAATATAATTAAACCAAATGAAGGCTCATTTGGCTCATTAAAAGAACTATCATTATAAAGTAGTTGTCACCAGTTTGGATAACAATTAGCTTTTTCATTTTTTTAACACTATCCTTTCTTTACCAAAATTTTTTCTTCTTTCTTTTTCACATTTGTTTTTTAATTTTTATTTTGTGTTCATTATCACAAGTAATATTTTCTTTCATTTGTTTTCATATTTTGTGATCATTATCAAAACAATATTTTTCTTACCTTTTCCTTATTTGCAAAACTTGTCACATAATAGGTAAATAAATAAAGCAATACAATATTTCATACTCAAGTAATATATGAAAGTAAACATGTGAAAAATTGCTTTTTATAAAGAATCTATCATCCACAATAATTTTCTTTTAAACCATCTCTTAATGGTTTTACACTTCTAACAAGGATGAACATAATTTTATGAATGTTCATTCTTTTTCTCTATTATTCTTGTGATTCAATTAAGGTATCAATTTCATTTCAATTTAAATAATATGGAATCGATGAGCACATTGACAACATAACAAATAAATCAACAAATTATCAAACTCAAGTTGAATGATTAATTCTTTTTTCATCATGAAGTTATTACTTTTGATCAACAATGCAACCAATAAGCTTATCTACAAAACAATCTAAAGTTACAATTTCATATCATCATTTAAGGGAACTCTTGTCTTCTAACATACATCAAACATATTCACTTATATGCAGGCTATTTATAAAGGCATCATCAACAAGTTATTTCTCAAATGAATAAAACCTATAGTCTATAATACACATTATATCGAAATATTTACACATAGTGTGAGATTTTTTACCTCTTAATTTCTATGTAATAGTATCGCCAAGAATCAAAATTTAGCACAAGTTCACTTTCATCTCTTAGGTGCTACAACCCTGTGACTAGATCCTTTGGTTCATGGTAGTGCTTTCTTTCACTTTTTTCTTCAGTCTAATGCACTTCGTTGAGCTAATCTCTTTCATTTTTCTTAGAAATTGTTGTCCAAGCTTGACCTCACATTTTTATTATACATAGCCAATGTTCCTTTACATTCTCATCAGTTCCACTTCCTCCAACAACTATGTTCTTTCATTTAGGTGTATTCTCACCTCCATGCCTTCATAACTCTAATGGTTTCTCATCAATTATCCTCCCGCCATTATGATTTATTTAGTCGTTTGCTATTTTAGGATCAATATGCTTTTAGTTATGTGGTGTCGTACTGTACAATCCTTTCAATTCGTATCATACAAATTATGAAATTCAACTTTGTCTATTATTAATTATACTAGTTAACCTTATACAATTTCATAGTCGTACTTGTATGCTACCTTTTAATGCACATTTGTTTATGTCATAATCAATGATATTCACATACAACTTTACTATTAACTTCATCATACTTATATGATTATACTGATCTTATTATATGATATTTTTTAATTTTGTCATTCATTACTCATCTCTTACAATTAAGTATTCTCACTCTAATGGATTATACTCACCCGTTATCGTTATGGTAGATCTATATAAATATAGATGAGTTATCCTTGTTATATATCATATATACTAAAATCTGTAAACATAAATAAGCTATCCTTATCCAAGGTTTTTCTCACCTTATTTAGGAATAATAAACTATGTAGATACATATAAGCAATTCTTGCACTATATAATATATAGTAGAACACTATAGATATGGAAACTGATATTCTTTCCATGGGTTGTCCTCGTATCATATCATGTTTAATAGAATTTGTATAAATATAGATGAGCTATTTTCATCTTGTATCATATATATTTGTGGTGTGTGAGGTTATAATATGTTATATGATTATTTGATAATAATATATTTAGAGGTATATAAATAACTTTATTTTCTTAATTGATAATGAAGCATACAAAATATCTATATTCCAAATTATTTTTTATTTATTAAATCATAAAAGTTTATATTATATTGCTTGTCAATATCCTTATTATATAATACCATAAATTAATAACTTATGAATTAAATAATGATAACCAAAGAAAAAATTACATAATTATTACATTTGTATAAAAATTTTCTAATATCTATGAACTTTATAAAAAAGATAACATAAAAAGAATGCGATTTCACAAATAATATAAAAATAATTTGTCAACATATTTACATCATTATTCCTAAGTTTATCTATTATCCATAATGCACAAAAAAATAGAAAATATTCTAAAGCTCATAAAGTTTATTGAAAGATAATAACATCAAAAAATTTATCACTTTATAAAAAAATTATAAATCAATTTATTAATATATTTATATCATAATTATCAAACTTGTTTATCTAAATGTAAAAGTTAACTTCTTTTTTTAATCTAAATCTTTTCTTGATTTTTTACATTATCATGTATATTTAATGCTCAACATATGTCCAATATGTGACATGTTTATTTAGGAATTTAAATTATATTAATTTCTTATAAGCCTTTAAGTTATTGCCTTTGATCATACTTATGTAATTTTCTCATTGTACCATATGTTGTATCAAAAATAAGCATTTTTAATTATATCAAACCATATATTTTCCAAAACCAGTATTTTGTTATTTATATCATTTCTAAACATATAGTATGATCACAAACATTGTACTGTATGATTTTTCTTCTCTCTTAATTTTGTTACCTTGTCAATCATTCATAAATTTATGATACTCTCATCATAAAGTATGATCAATTAACTATTTCTCACTTTACATAATACAGTCTTCTTAATCAAATCATATGTTTCCACTGTTAATCCACCACCAAAATATCATACCTTATAATGACACGTGATGTATAACTCTAATGTAGTCTCTTCTCTCTCAAGACTTAATCATTTATCCATAGCTTTAACTAACTGTTCAGAACGATCAACTTAGTCACACTATATAATATTTCATCTAAGACTTTCTACAATATTCTTTTACAATCTTGTTTCTTATAATTAATAGATTTTGTATTTTAAAAAATTTAGATTTGATTAATAATGTTATTGATCCCACAAGACATTATGTGATTTATGTTGGTATTTACAACTGCCTTCGTATGATGAACCTCAAAACTCAACACATTATACAAATATGACACATATATTGTTCAAATGCGATGAACTCGACACCTCAGTCTATAACTTAAATTCTTCTCTGACTGTTAGAACCCCAAAAATTTTTCTAATGTGATTATCTTATACCATGTTTCATCATAGCTTTCCTTAACAAGATTAAATTGATTGTACCATATGATGTAGACCAAATTATTTGAATGATGCATATTAACAATAGCTAACAACTCTCATTCTATATGTCTTGGGTTCAATTCAAATTAGCATCGATTCACTCCATACCACATCTAAATTAATTTAAATCTAGTTCTTACTTAACTTAAAACATAATCATTTTTTATTTATGTAAAAATAAATTAAATTTAAAAAAGAATCAATTTAAATGTCTATTTTCTCTTTGATAACTACGACTCAATTTCCTTCGCTATTTGCTTGTGATAGTCTCTCTTCTTCTCATCTTCTTGCTTTTGATCCTCTCATCATGCTATAATAAAGTTTTCCCAATGGTTCTTCATTCTTATAGTTTTCTCTCTATAATAGTGCTTCACCTTCACTCTCTCTTCTTTGCTTGCAAAAATCATAGCATAGTAATGATGCCTTACTCGACAACCTCCTTGACTCACTCCTTCTTGGTTGTTCTTAACAACACTACTCAACTTTGTACATTGATCTTTCAAACATCTTTTCTTTTATAGACTCATATCTTAATTCACTCTGATCAAATTTTATAAATGTATTAAAAGAATCATTATTAATTTATAATTGAAAAGATTAGGGAACAATGGATGTGCAATCATATGAAATGCATCTGTATTAAAAAAAATTTCTTCTATTCAATTAGTTGTACCATATTTATTTTGAAAAAATAATTATCATTGAAATACACTTCTAGCACCACACACCACACAAAATTGTCATAAGAAGCCAACAAAAATAATAATCATAAAAATTAATATTCTACACCACCTACATTTTATTATTTACAATTCTATATATGTGTTATGCATTTTTAAAAACCAAACATGAAAGATATAGAATAAAAAATGAAAGATAATGATTTTCTAGATAAACTTAATGATATATATCATCATGAGAAATGTGAAAATTAGATGATAGAATTATATCTATGACTTTATCTCATAATTGATCAATATGACTTTATCTATGATTTTGTCTCTTGTTATTATTGGTACTTAAAATGAGGGGCATAATTGAAATGTGAAAATTAGAAGATAAAATTTTATCTAGGAGTTTATCTCGTAATTGATCAATATGACTTTATCTATACTTTATCTCTTATTATTTATTGGTACTTAAATGAGGGGCATAATAGACAGAGTTCTCACTATCATTAGTACTTTATACATAAGAATGTGAAAGGGTGATTCCAAGTTAGAATTGATATTTGACCTCATTTTTGTTGTTGTGAGCACTTCAATACTAGGTAACAAAGAGTAAAGACCCATTTCTATTAGTATTTTAGTGAAAGCCAGTGGTGGTATGAGATATATTTTGATGGCTTGGCCAATTATCGATAGAGGTCATGTGATATGATTGATACCACATAGGTATAACATAATGTAGAATCTTATGAAGTAAGCATAGTAGTCATATTAAAAAAATGCCTTAATAAATAAAGAAAAGAATAAAAAGAAAAATATGAAAAAAATTAAAAATTAAAAATAAGAAAAGAAAGAGATAATATTACTACTATATAATATTAGTATTTATTGATAATTACATACATTCTTGATTATAGAACATACAAACTCATATGGAAATATTCAACATATTTAATATTTTTTTATCATGCATTCTTATTTACTGCTTCATATTTATTTGTATGCTACATATCGTGATTTCACACAACTTTACTACTTAAATCTAATAGTTTTTTTTTTTCATATATATTATACTTATACATACTTATATTATTGATTAAGAATGAGATATTTATAGGGTTTAGGATTCCTAGAAGTTAAAAAAGCTATTTCAACTTTTATTTTTGAATACTAGCTTTAAGAAATGAGCATAATTATTTATACAATTATTTAAGTGAATTTAATATTTTAATTTGTAATGTTTTTTATCATCTCTATTTTACATGGTGCCCTCAAGGTTTTTGTTTCTTACTTTATTTATTTACTCAATAATTTTGTATTTTGCATTATATTAATACCTTCAATTAATATTAATTCGAGTAGTGTGTGACACAAGTTATGTATTGTTATACTTTAGATCGAGGATTGTAAGGATCAATAATCACATAAGAAAAAGGAAAACATTTTTTTATATATGTAAAATCATAATTTTAAGTTGTAAAAAAGAGTTTTAGAAAATAATCTACTTTGATTTATGAATGATGACCAAAGATGATTAAGTCATTAACATAATAAATTCAGGTTATGACAATGATGCAACGTAGTTTTAAGATAAACTAAGTAAAAAATTTGTTGCCTCATAATATCCAAGACTAAAGCAAGTAGGTAGTGATCATAATGCAATATCTTAACGTTAAAATCATTCGACAAGAAACATCCTCTAGCAAGCATCAAGGTAAAGTGGCATATATATGAATAATCTTACAATGATAGCTATGAGAATGATTCTGGTTATATATACAAGGCTATTATTTTAAAATATAATTTTTTAGGACAAAACTTATTTTAACTGACATAAATTGAAAATATGGGTTGATTCTTCAAAAAAATAAAGTGAGAGGTGACATTACTCTACCACTTACAACGAGTAAAGAGTCTAACATTTTGGCTTTGGACATTAGTCTTTGACTTTTTCCAAGTTCTTTTCATTTCTCAAGAGTGGAACCCAATGAATTAATTCTCTTCATCCAAGCAAAAGATTTAACAAATGGATAATTTTTCTTTACACTTTTGGTCCAATTGATTAATAATACTCTTTGATAAACAAATTACCTAAATAATTGATAACTTGCCATGTAGACCATAATAACACTATTTTCATTTGTATCCCATTTAGTCAGCACAATTGCTTCCAAAATAGGTACATTTGGCTTCTTTGGATCCTCTTCCACTTTAGTCATAGTAGCACTCTAACTTTTTTTGAGACATGTTTTCTCCTTGTATTGGCTTTGAGAAAAGAAGGCCTCATGTTCGTTCATCATGTCGAGGTAAACTCTAATGGGAATATCAACAAGCCTCTCTTTTCATAAACCCATCATGATACAGTGCCATGATGGTTTTTTTTGCTACCAACATACTTGATCTTCAAAAAATACAAATATGGCCATTGGAGAAGTAGCCGTCATTTCATTCGAACCAATTGAGATGTGGATTCAAATACAACTTGCTATGCATCAAATTTTGGAGGAGTCATCACCTAAAGAACATTATGGGATCTGATGACTCTTGATAACTATCAAGGTCATCCATTAAAGGAATGTTAATGGTGGGATCATTATGAATTGTTTAAGAGAAAACCAAGTTGAGTACTTTTCCCTTTTAAGTACCTTATCCAAGTCCCTAGTAGAGAACTTGCTTATTTTGATTATACAAGACAATTGTAATGTCAAATTTGAATAGCTCTCACTTGAGGATTACACTTAGAAAAGAGCAAGATGAATCACCAACCTATCAACACCATTATATATAGGTGAATATGCATATTTTTTGACAAGTCATATGATAAGCTAGTGATATAGTCTTTCATTTTTCATCAATAATAGCCAAATAAAAAAAAATCATATGATAAATTAAAATATAATTTTTTATTTTCATAATAATATTGGAATGCTTTTCAACAATCAATGAAATTGGACGTATCAGACCTAGATCAAGTTTCCCAACTCTAACAAAATAATGCTTATCTTATGAGTTTTTTGTTTGCTAATTTCATTTTCTTATCAATTATTTCAAAATCTCTTATTCTAATAATATTTTTTTCACTGTTTATCACTCAGGGTACAACTGTTTTACTTTAGTTTTTAAAATAACTACAAAAAGGCTTTTTTAAAAGAAATAATTCAAATCAATATATATTTTTTCCGTAAAAGGCTCCATAAATGCATTCATTTTAGGACACGTGGCCTTTTCGTGAAGGAATTTTAAAAAGCGAACAGGAGAGTGGATGGGCATGCTTTTTAAGATATACCAACCTCTAAAAGAAATTTCTTTGCTACATAAATGATACAAATTTAATGAAATGATATAGATATTGGTGAAAGATATAAGAACACAAAAAGAAACATAAAAAAGATACTTTTGTATTTGACACATTTAATACATGTTATAAAATTATGTTGTAGTGGAAGTTTTTCTTTGATCTATCTTAAGCATTAGTTTTCACTTTCTAAAAGATTTTCATCATAAATTTTATAATTTTATTTACTTATGTCTTGTTTAAGATTATCTTATTATTCTTTGGATTTTGATAATGATCACCACTTAATTTTATTTTTCATATCAATAAGATTTTTCACATTTAATTATAAACAAATATGTGTGTGTAGATACTCGTGGACATCATAATATTGTATATATATATATATATATATATACACACACACACACACACAAACTCACAAAAGAAGAGTTGAAAATTTTTTAAAATATTATTAAGATTTAAAAGCCATATATTAACATAAATGGAAGGATGTGGATGTGAACAATAAATATTTGCAACATGTGTACATTAAGAGGAAGGTTAGATTATTTATTACTAAAACATTAGTGAGTTTGTTTTTGTGAAAGATATAAGAACAAAAGTAAGCAAACAAACAAAGGATTTTCATTTTGGATACATTCAATACATGTTGTAAAACTATGTTACAAGTTTTTCTTTGACCTATCTCAGGCATACGTTTTTGCTTTCTAAAAGATTTCCATCATAAATTTAATAAATTTATTTACTTATGTCTTTTTTAAGATTATCTTATTATTTTTTGAATTTTGATAATGATTATCATTTTAAATTTAATTTTTCATCACTAGGATTTTACATAGGTAACTATAAACAATAGACACACACACACACACCCACACACACACACACAAACTCACACACACACACACACACACACACACACACACACACACATATATATATATATATATATATATATATATATATATATATATATGGCACATACACACACAAAGAGATTTTAAAATTTTTTAAAATATTATAAAGGTTTTGAATCTTTATATAAACATAAAAGGAAGCATGAAAATATGCACACTAAAGATGAGCAAAATTTGAACAAAAGATATAACGAGTCTATAGTAAATGGTTCAAACTTGAAAATAAGGGTTCAATGTAAGCTATGTTAAGGAAACAATTTTTTTAGAAATTTATTCATGAAGAATTGAGATTCAATACAATAATATGTAGTTCTTTTTTGTATGTGTTACTTTACTTTTCAAAAGTATATAAAAATTTTAATTTATTGATTGAGTTGATAAGAAGAACAATATTCATTTAAATTGTTTTTGAAAATTTTTCAACAAGATTCACTTTATTTTATCAAAGTTTATTTATGGTATAATTACGTATTGTTTTTAGTGTATGTGAGATGTGGTTCAGTAAGAGGAAAATAAATTATTAAGAATAAAGTTCTAGTTTTTTACAAAAACATTTAAGAAAATAATTAAAAAATAATTTTTAATAGTTTAAGAAAATATCTAAAAATAATTTTATGTCAAAAATATACACAACAGACACATAACATTCACTATTTGATTTGGATCCTGAAATAGACGTTTCTGATTTAATCCTGATTTTACCATTCAAGATCAATCCTGGCCATTGGCTCTAGGTGGCCATGATCTAGGCCATTGGATCTCATGTAGGTTTTTCTACCTGTATTAAAATAGTGTGTCCAAAAACAACTTCAATTAGAAACTATAGTGGTTACACATTATCACGCATATCTGGCTCGGGTTCGAACCTCTTGTTTGGCATTCTACTGTGTTTACTTACAGCATTTTACCTTGATTAACCTAAGCCATTGGATCATTCCTATCATTCTGCATTCATTAACCTCAACCCTCCGATTGCGCCACCCTTCTACTTTTTTTGACAATTGCATGAGAGTTAGTCCTATATCGCCCAAATTAAGTTGTCATTGCTCTCTATAAGCTTTTTTGTTTGCATGACTCTCGAGCATTCTAGGGCTATCTCCCCCTTCCTTAACCAAGATTTGATCACTTTGTTTCCATTCAGCTTTCCATACGGCTTGATTTTGTGCTGTTCCGTTTCGTTCAGCTTTACCTGTAGGCTGATTTTGCACTATTTCATTCTGTTCGGCAATCCCTTCTGTCTTCTTCCATACGATATTGGCATAAAGCTTGCTTGATGAGTAGCATATACTATACATAATGTGAAAATTAGTCATATCAATTACAATATATAAGAACCTTGCTAATTAGAGATGCCTAAATGTCAACAACATTATTATTGAAGGATCTTACCTTATTGTTGATGATGTCTACAGCTTTGTGATTAGCATCCAACCGTTAACACTATCAAATCCCACCTATATTATTGTATTAAGTGTCATTTTGAGTAATCATTAAATAAGAATTTTAATATAAAAATTGTGAAGAAAACTAAATCTCAAGTGATAAATAATAATAGAACTTTAATTTGCCAATCGAGTTGAAATTCCTCTCTAGTTAAACTAGAATGACAACTATTTAACTCCTAAAGCTACTTCCCAACTTTCCTTTCCAAAACATTAGCTGCACATTCTTCTTTGTTCCCCAATGAGCTTCTTGAAAATTCCTTAATCCTTTATATCGTTCATCTCATTGAGTGAGAAAGATAATACAAGAAAATGCTCTTAATATATATATATATGTTAAATTCCCAAAACACTAATCATTTAACTAGATGGACTAAATAAATATGAATATAAATAAGTGATCTATTACAAAAATATATATAACCATCCAATCCAAAATAAATACAATACTAATTTTATATACAAATGATTAAGAGAATCATTGTACTAGCTAATAATTAAAATTCTTATCTATAACATCAAAATTTATATCTCATAATATAATTGATGCATTACTTATGACATAAATACTAGTAAGACATTAAAGAGTTTAATAAGTAAACAAATAAAATAATAATATATAAAAATAATGATATAATAAAAAGATATAATTTAATCATAATAATTAAAAATTATACCCATAATAAAATGTTATTATATAGAAAAGGTTATAAATTTAACAAAAAATATGAACATGTATATGTATATTTTTTTATTTTCATTTTTCTTATTTGTTACATTTTGTGACACTTAAGCATAAGTTCATTATTTCTTCATTCCTTTTATTTTTAATACATTTAGACATAACCCAAATTCCACTCACTTTAGATTATTATTCTCTAAAATCAATGCCAATAATGTAGATGTCATAGTAGAATATCGTCACCATAATAAGCTTTCTTCCTCCCATATCATTTATAGTAGAATCATGTTGATATAGATATGATATCCTGGCTTCATATCATATAAAATAAATTTATGTAGCTGTAGATGTACTAAACTCACCTTATGCCGTGTATATTAGACTCATGTAGATTTAAAGGGGCTATTCTTGCCCTATATTATATATAATATAATTTTATAGATATAGATAAGTTATCCTCACCGCAGGTTATTCTTATTTATTGTCATGTGAAAAAGAATTTGTATAGATATAAAAGAATTATCATTGTCTTATATCATGTTTATTTATTACATGTGAGGTCATAATATAGTACATGAATATTTAAGGATAATATATTTAGGAGGTATTTTACTTATTCTACTTCATTTTCTTATTTGGCAATAAAGCATATCAAATATTTACATCTAAATACTAATTTGATGCATTTGAATTCTAAATTTGTGCTTACGCAAATTTCCCTGCACAACTATAATAAATTTGGAGTAACTTCTTCGACAAATATTGAAATTAGATTATTAAAAATAGAGTTAAAAAGCGAACTAGTTTCTCTAAAACTTTCTAGTTCATTACTCGATCAAAATCCAATTGAAATGAATCCAAAAATCACTATAAGTGTTTGATGTGATTTGTTTCCAATGTGTGCTTGCCTTGATTGCTCTTGAGGGCACTCATTGAGCCCTTTTTGCCATCAGCTCAAGATCTATACTTCCTTCTCAACAATATTAGAAAGTTTCGTTACACATTCCTTATACTCAAGGCCTAACCCTCGAGAACTCCACTTCACACCCCGACTATGTCCCTCAAGACCATAATCTACCTTGCATATGCTTATTGATTACCAAAATGACCTCAAGTAACCTTTCTCAAAGAATACATCTTACTCAAGCTCTCTCTTAAAATATTCATCCAGCACATGCCCACTAACATTGGCCTCAAGGCCAACCAACACCTCTTAAGAATAATATCTTAAGGTACATCTCTTATCTTCTTTGAGCATTCTCAAGACCTACAACATCCCCTCAAGATGCCTTTTATTCCTCTTAAAGCCTCCCTTGAGAAAAAAAAGTAGATCCAAATTATTTGCAATCAAATTAAATAGCATTATCCATATTTAACAATTTATCAATATGGAAATAACAAAAGGCTTGTGTTAGGGTAAAGTTTCACTAGAAATTCATAAAAGAATAATGATTCTTAAAAATCAAATATGATATTTTTGAGAGCTAAGAAATAAAAAATAAAAAAATTTCTATTAATCCTAATATATACAAATTCTACATAATATAATGAGTTATTAAGAATTAAAAAAAGAATGCTTATAAAACTAGGATTCATGATCAATGACGCTTTTCCTTGTCTAGAAATATCTAGAACATATAATTATTGTCACCTAAGATGATTTTTGATACTGAAATGCCAAAGGCAATCCTTCTCTATTCTAATTTTTTTTTCTTTTGAGAGAAACTAATAATTCTACTTCTATTTAGATTGTCATTTCCATATTTCATTTAGATAAAAAAAATCTTTTTTCAATATTTACTAATTCTCAAATTCAAAAAGCAAACCTAAAGATAAAATGCATATTCGGTGTTCATTCTTGGAGTATAAGATACTCAAGAAGTTTTTCCCCTAAGAAAACACACTAAAAACTTCAAGTTTTAAGGATTCATAAAAGATGCCCCTAATACCAATATAATAATTTAGTTTTAACTTTTACAACTAAAAAATATATAAGATTATAATATCATGAAAAACGACTTAGCCACTCTAGGAGTGCTCACTTCTCATGTGGCACTAAGCCTGAATTGGATATCATATTTGTGTTGTTATAGCTTATAGCTAAACAATACCATATTCCTACTACCACAATCACCATATGCCTAAAGCGAGATCACACGTGGTGGATCACCTATGTCTTACACTCCTTGAAACTAAAGAATCTTGGAGCTTTTATGCAATGTTTACCCCTAATAGTACAAGTTCAAGAACATTATAAAGCGTTAGTGATGTGGTCCTAGAAAAATAGTGATTCAAAAGTTAAATACTTAACAATGTCAATATATCAACACTTTTGGATCTGAGAAATAGTACACTAAATAGCAAAAATTGACTCAGGTATATCATTCAAATACACAAAACACACATAAATAGCAAAAGATGCAATCAAAAGAAGATACAGTATGCAAGATACTAAAAAATGTTAACACCAAGAAATAGTTTACAAATCAGCAGTAAAACAAGAACTCAAGTAGTGTACATAGGAAGAAAAAGATGAAATCAAGGATGTAACTCAATAACACGTCAAGTTCACATAACAACAATATATCATTTGAATGAGGATATGGTGTGCAAGTGACTTAACAATGTCAGCACGTAAAAATGCCGTGCAAGGAGACTCAAGTTCTGATATGTGAGAGTTAAACTCTTCAATTTTCTTCCATTCCTTTCGTAAAGAATCTTCTACTTCTTTCCACTCCATACACAACATGTTAAAATGTTGAACCTCAGATGTCAATGTATTAATGCTAGCTTTTAGTCAAGCAATCTCTTTCTTTTGCCAAAACATCCTGCTGAACAATACATAATACAGGGTGATCAAGACCATGGAATCAAGGAAAGGGTTCATTGCATTGTAATGGAAGATTGCATATATAAAACTCCTATAGTGCAATAATCCTCACGTTGCTAGCTTATGCATTTTACAATTTGAAGTTAAAAACATTATAAGCTAAGCTATGATATAATTCGATGCAGTTTCAAAAAATTTCAATGAGAATGATGATCAAAATCCTTAACTTTTGAACTCAAATAGTAATGAATATAATTGGATGAAAATGCTGAACAAAAATGCACTCTTTTTGGACAAAATATATGTTTTCTTTTTATCATGATTAATAAGAAAGCAACATGCATAATGTAAGCACCAAATATCAAAAAATATGGTGTTAGGAATATATAATTTCGAAACTCTTATGGTAGGTACAACTCCATGAAGTTTGGCATGTTAAAGATTGACAACACTTAACATGAGAACAAAAACACGAATAAAGAAAATTCACAAGATTCCATATCAATGATACATAGCGATAATCCACATTATAGTTTAAAAATTTTCTACAAAAAATCCTATTTTAAGATATCGCACGGGTCACATCACCTGAAAATTCCTTGTGTTACCAAGGTTATGTGACTGGACTCTAGAATGTAGTGTTGTTGTTGCAACTTCACCATTTCCATGTAACCGTTTTACAAGTTTCTAGTTAATGCTTTTCGCTTCAGTTGCCTTGCTTAGTGCATCTTCAGTAGCCACAAACTGCTGGACATAAGCTTTCTAAAAGGAAAAGGGATGGATGATATACATCGTTACGAGTTCTAAAATGAAACACAATAAAATTGCAAAAAGATGATTCCTATGAGATGAAGCATTTTCATAAGTGTTTCCACTTGAAACAATTTCCTTAGTGTTATGTGGATATCTTCATAACCATAACTAAATTTGTTGAAGGTTATCTAAAGTAGCCAACATGTAGATGGCTTTTAAATAAACCAAACAAAAATGTATATGAAGAGTACCATAAACGTTCACATCACTCTCATTAAAACTTGGGAAAGGAAATACCAGGAAAAGCTCCATACTACAGAGTGCAAATGTCCAAGGAAAATGAGACCATGAAAATCTTTTGGACAACGAGCTCCTTGACTAAAAATTTACTACTCATTTTTCCAGTTTCTTTAATGTATGGCCAATTTTCAAAGCAGACTATTAAAGGCAAGGTCAACTTCAAGCACATTGTTAAATCACAACTTCACACAAACATAGCTAGTAGTTTAAGATTTCGACAACGAAACTTTTGCCAAAGGATAACAACATGCCCAACCATCATATTTTTTACAATTTTCCACATTGAATATTTAAATCATAGGCTAAAATAAAAAAATAAACATTTAAGAATCAATTGGCCATATGAGAAATTTGTTAATCAAGTAAATATTTCTATGTTAATGAAATAAGAATCCCCATTTTTTAGAGGTCTTAAGCCATCCCAAACTACCAACTGTCATTTTAATGCAAGCATATGAACCAAGCTGAGCCAATCCCAACCTTTTGTTTTAAACTACATGCTGATCTATATAATTTCAATCCTTTCCTCATGTAGATAACCCTTACAAGTGATTAAAAAAAATTAAGAACAATTATATAGTCAAAAAATAAACATAGCATTTACTATCCCTGATAAAAATATGTTTACATTAGCTAGGTTACTTCAATTAATAACAAATATTAATTGTTAGTTATCCACTTAACAAGGGTTAATGACAAAATTGTGTACTAATCGAAATGGACAAAAGAACTTTTACGTTTATTAGAAATAAGCTTGCAAAAAAGTCAATATGTTCACTAACCTAAGTGATTAATAAAATAATATCAATACAAATATTAATAATAAGTTTGGATGGTTAAATTTAGTCAATTAGTGCATATTAAGTTGAGCTACATAAAATATGTAAATTGATAATATAACTATATATATACACACGCACATACACACACACACATGCATACATACATACATAAATACATGCATACATACATAATACATACAAAGACACTATAAACCACATTAACTCATTTAATCTTTTATAACAAAAAAGACAATATAGGTTTAATCAAGATTATCTTACAAACTACAACTAAAGATCAAGCAAAAAAAAAGCTTAACAACCCTTAAAGATTATGTTATTCTCAATAATTTGATGTTGAGGTACACATAAATTTTATGTATTGTGTGATCATGTAATATTAACATATAATCTTTTCTATATAATATTTTAATGAAAACATATGAGAGATAAAAAAAAGGGAGCTTGTTTAAGAGCCAAAAACTTTAATTCCTATGAAATTAATGAAATACCACTGTGACTAATACAGCAATCTCTACTTGTCCAAGTTTCTTGCTCAAAAGAACCAAAGAAAAAATTGAAGAAGACAAATTCTAAGCTTACATTTGTGTGGTTCTCAGCACAATAAATATTATACATGTATCTACTAAATAGGGAAAAGTATACTATTAGCTGCAAGAATCACAATAACAACTCAAGTTGCACATCTCTAATAAAATTATTCTCCATGCAGCACTTGATTCGTTTACTACTAGATCATTATGCCAAGCTTCCCTCATTGCATTGCAACCTTTCCCTTTGGTAGAAAAGAAGGGCAAAGAAAAAATATCCTTATGGTAGGATGGAGATATGCAATGTTTTCTCCTCAAAAGACTTCACGAGTCAACTCAAGGTCAAGTAATTTTAAGGAAAGGGAGAATGATGTGCAAGCCAAAGCATTGTCCAACATATGCTTAATTTTCTTTGTTTGTTAAGTTACTTTTTTTTTGGAGTAGCTTTGATGACATCGCAAGCAATTTTAATGTCTTCTAATGAAATTTTGGACAGGTTGTAAATGGAATTAGTGCTTTGCAAACATGCTTTATTAAGAAAAGGGACAATTAATTCTATCACTTGGTATTATTTCTAATTAGAAGGTACAACTCTTATAATTATAGTATTCAGTAAATGTATCCCTTACCCTTGTTCATCATCCATTCTACAAATTTAGGAATTTTTCACTAGACTATATCTTGCTTACCAAACTATCTAAACTGTTTTTTCATGGATCACTATGAAAATCACTCAAGGGCAAAAGTCCCATCTACTTTGCAAGTACCATATTTGTTAGAATAGTTGATATTTATAATTCAGCCATCGAATATGTATTTCCCAAATTATTGTAGTAATTTCGAAAAAAACTTACTTTGACTTATGGTCAAGTAATTTTGAATGGATTTTTAAGTTACTTGCTTAAACATTTATTATTCTTTCTTCATTAGGCTAAGGTTACCGATGTCTCTACAATAGCAACACAGAGATGCTTGTGGTGACAATAGCAAAAAAATCACAAAAGAACTCCGATTTTAAATATAACTAGTGAGATCCCTTGAAAATAGCTAGTGGTAGAACCCATAAGAATAAATAATAAAAAAACCCAAATCACTTTGTTAAGCACTCTATCGTAATAATCTAAAATTAAAATTTTATTGTAAGCATGAATATGCCATATGAAAGGGATGACCTTATGAATGAAAAAAAAATCAAGAGGCGCACATGAAACAATAATCACAAAAAATGGTGTAACAAAATAACTAAAGTTAAAAAAAGTGGCAAATAAGGAAAATAAACAAATGAATGTGAGAATAACTATAAGGTCTCCTCTCATTGATAATCACAACTAAAATTTTAAGAAATATAACCAAATAAAGGATATCAAACAATAAGTATAAGAAATCTCTAATATGAGAAATAATAGGCAACTACAATTGCATAGTCTATAATATTCTACATATAAGGAGAAGGCATACTTGTCTTTCAAGTAGTTGATTGTAAGTTCCTCTTAAGGATAGATCTGTACTACTCCTTGGACTACCATAAACCGGATATAGTAAAGGTGAACTTGCATCCCAAGTAGCAGTATCTATTACAATATCATTCTCAAATTTGTACCTGAACGCAACAGTTGATTGTCCATTTAATATGATAGACCAATAAATTGGGTATTTCCAAACCATAAAGTCATTAACAAATGCTATAAAAGATTCTAAATCACAATTTTAAATTAGTTGTTCGTAATTGATTATTAAATATAATATTTTTTACTAAAAAGGTAAAACAAATAATTCACAAAAAAATTAACCTTTTAATCAAGAAATGGATAAATGATAATTATCCTAAAATATTATTCATACTAGTAAACTAGTAATATTTAATTATCTTCTTAAAATTTATCGATATAACTTACTTCATCAAACACAACCAAAAATATCATAATCATTCGTTAAAAACTTTTTTATATGCTATTTTTTAATTTTATCTTAAGGAATGATTAACCATGCAATTGAAATGAATAAATTATCCAGCTTCCTACAATAGCCAATAAAATATATTATTCATCATAATTAATAAAAAACTATAAGAAATAGAATTTAATTAAAGAGAAATAAACATCATTATCAAAACTCGTCATAATACCAGTGTAACATCAATTTCTCTGCACATTAATTTGACCTTGACATTAGTTTTTTACAATTCTAGAAAGAATACAAATCTGATCATAATCCTAAACTTTCTTTAATAATAAAAAAAGATTATTATATTCATCCTATCTACCATCCTTCCTAGAGCATTTCTAACTTACCCACCCAAGCTCTTTTATTGTTAGAAAATGAAGGTATTTAGGTAATTTTGCAATGTATTTGGAAGCAAAAATTAGGTTGAGGGTGGCGGAGATTTATTTTAGCCAAGGTTAGCTAAAACCTTAAGCTGAACCAAACAAATAATTCAGCTGAGTCTTGGACTAAAATAAGTTTTGAACTATCTGAAATTCTTGTTTTGGTCCCAAACTAATAAACATGCATGTGTATCACTCAATTTCTTCTTTCCCACAAGCCATGAAGGTGTTGCAATTTGCAAGGATATGTTTCTCCATGCCAATATGTTTGTTAATACTTTGATATTTTCATAAAAGCTACATCATTGGGCAGCAAAACACTTAAAATTTGATTGGCGATCTGGCTTTTGAACCCTAGATAGTTGTCTTAAAGAAAAACTACAATTGAGCAAGTTTGATCTTTTATGATTATGAGTAAATATAAACAATAATTGTCCACATAACTTAAAAATTTATGTTCATTACTTCATCCTTATTTTTTGTTAGTTATACTACAATGCACACACTTTTTAAAAAGTACTATTTTAAAATAAGGCTATTTTTATCTTTGTAAATTTTTGAAAAAAATGAAAATAAAGTACAATTCATCTTCCTCTTGTGCATGTCTCAACTCTTTAAAAAAAAGCTAGCTTTCAGCAACATTGTTACTAAAAAAATTTTAACCATGTTCTATAACAAATTACTAGACTAGAAAAAGGTTGCTGATTAAAAGGCATTTGTTAGATGACAAATTAATCAATTGGCAGATTGATTTAAGCTGTGATAGCACAACCACTAAACTCTATTTCTCAGTATATAAATTAAGGGTGGTACCATACAAAATTTTAAACAAAATCACAGAGTTAGAATGAAAATAATTGCGGCAAAATTACATGAAGAAAGGGTTTTGTTTTTTAATTTTGTGGAGTACATTTATATGATTGTAAACTCAATTTAAATTGATAATCTCACCCTCATATTCTCACGTTGATTCCTAAGCAAGCTAGCCTGATCTGTTAATCTAGTAATAATCTTCACCAACGCATTTTTCTCCTTCTGCAACTTTGATATAGTATCACCATTCTTGATAGCATCAGCCTGTTGCTAAAGGTTATATTATTGCAGGCTATTGTGGTACTATTGTAGTAGTTTGTTTGTCCCTTGAATCATTTTTATCTATGTAGTAACAAAATACATAATATATCAAACAAACAAAATATATAAATATTTCTTTCAATTAAGTTCAATAATGCATGTTGCTCTACCTGACTATTAAGATTATTTATTTCTTGTGTAGCTTTCTCAAGGTCTTCCATGAGACCATAACGTAAATTTTTAGAAGCATCCCTTGCTTCAGCTTCTTTCTCCTGAGCTTTAATGGCAACCTGGTTTGTTTAATGAGTATTATCGTTGTATATAAGTCAATAAAGAAACTATATTTAATTTTTAGAAGGTACCAATTTGTTGGACTCCTCCCTCTTAAGATTCTTCTCCAAGGACACCTTCATTGTCTTGTTTTCCTCAATCAATGAAGTAAACTCTTCTATTTTTTATTTCGTTTGGGATTCTGAAAAGAAATGAAAATTTCCAAAGTTTAATAGTAAAAAAATTCATCATCATGTGAAAATGCAAATTGAAAATATTCACCAATTTCAGAATGCTTGTTCTTTTCTGACTCCAACAAACTATTGAACTCATCCTATATTGCTAGATAACTATCTTATAGATCAATGTACCAACTAATACATGACTTTAGCCTCTTGAAGTAGTTTCTAATATCATTCATCTTTCCCTGCAAAAAACTATAAAAATTAGAATAAACACAATTACCCAAGAAAAAAGAGACAGATTGTTATTGTAGCATAAAGATTAGGAAGCCGAGTTGCCTGGACGTCTGTCTTGCTTCTAAGCTTTGATTTCTAAGACAGTAACTTCGGTACATCCTCCGCTGAGTTAAACACAACCCCGACACCATCACAATCTTCATTAGAGCTTGCAGTATCGGGAACACCTCCATTATCCCCAGATATTATATTCATACTCGATAGAGGTAGGTGACAACGCACGGAGTTTGCCTTTGCTACCATATTGCCGCCTCCAATCTTCTACTGCCTATTTAACTGCGATTCATCCAAGTTCTCACTCTTCTGCAAATCAATCTATACGTAAGAATGCCAAGCCAAGGAGAACACTACCCATGGAACTGATTGAAACTAAATGTAGCAAGAAGTAAACCTCAGCTTCGAGAAACATTATACCTAGCGGTCAACGAGGGTTTGTTCTGGTTCCTCATGTGCATCGTCAATGAGAGAAAAACGATCCAATAGTGCTACTTAAGGGTAGGGCTGAAATGGAACCCTGATGAGGTGCAACTGTTGGATGAGGAACAGAAGACAGAAAGCATTAGACAAACAAATTACAATCCAAAGAAGAAAAAAAAACCTTTTCTTTATCTTTCTAAGGAATTTTTTTGTCTCATGAATGATGATACTCTTGCTCTTCCCTTTTGTACATGAACGAAGGGGCAACCTTCGAGATTTGTAATTTATTGAAATGAGCATGCCAGAGATTCTGAAATGACCCAAACATGCCCTGTTAATAATTACACAAGGAACGAAGCAGCCATATTTATTTTATTTCAAATAAATATTATTTAGCAAAAAAGGAAAACAAACAGAAATAACATTTAAAAACCCAACTAAACGAAAAAATGATTGCATTAATTTTTTAGCTTAAATTTGAAAATGAGAGATTGTAGAATAAAGCTTTGAAAAAAGAATATTAAAAAAGAGTTTTATATAAATAAATAAAAATTAGATAAATATATATATATTTTTTTAACAATTAGAGATTGAGAAAAATAGAAACAATATTTAAAATTTTTTTATTAGTCTAGATAAATTTTATCTATAACTCAATGTTTTTTTTGATAAGATATTAGGATTTTGTCTTATTATTTTGTAATAAATTTTTAATTAGTTAATATCTAGGATTACTAATATGTAAAAAAGCATTATATTACTACTTGAACCAAGATGAATTGTGACATCATGGTCCATTTCATTGACCATACTTGTCTATGATAGTGATGGTTCATCATTGCTCTTTTTCCATTTTTCTCTTAGTGATTGAATGAAAATTTACACTACACTTTAGCCTAATTTGAGCATAATATTTATACTACAATAAATAATATCTCATAAAATGATGAATTTTCTACTGAGCAGAATACCATTTTGAGTATCAATGTTCTCAAGTATTTCTATTACACCCTTGTGTTTCATAAGTAAAGCATAAATGTTTATATCTCATTTGTGCTTGCTTTAAATGAAATTATTAATATTTAGTTAAGTCAAGCCATGAACTTTAAATGTCTAAAATAGTGGTCTTCAAAGCTCTTGGAGTCATGGCAAGCTTCAAGGAAATTGAAGACATGCACTAAAATTTTTATACTGAAATTTTTCTTTATTTTTCTTGAATTTGATATGTCCAAATTTTTAGATTATGTGGCACACTAGTAGTATTAATATTTGAAAATTTTATAAATTTAATAATTATTGAATTTTTATTTTTGAGCCAAGCATTACTGATAAAAAAGAATAGACATTAGTATTTGATTTTTTAAAATTTTTTAGGAATTATTTTTCATGAATTTCTTTTTATAGTCATTTAGAAAACTTGTAAAACTATCATAATATAAAAATATTTTGGTACACTTATATTAAAAACTTTGGCACAAAAATTCTCACAAAACACCATAAAACAAAGTTAGTCTCAAGATTTTTCACTGTAGCATTAGGCGGGTCAACCCGACTCGACTACTGGTCAGTCCAGGCATTTAGAATATTTTAAAAAAATATAATGAAATAAAAATGGTTAGATCGACACAGAAGGGGCGAGCATAGCCCGAAGACGAAGGAAGAAGACAGTCGAGAACACTGAATAAAATAGGGCAAAATCAATCCACAGGGAAAGCTGAATAGAACAGTGCTAGATCAAGTCAACTAGGACCAAGTGTTTGGAGCGAGGAAGAAGAGAGCCAACCGCAAATGGCCCGAGAGCCATACGAACCGAATTCCTTATAGAGTGCAATGGTAAAATTAGTTGGGCAATGTGGGACTAATGTCCCAATCTGATTGTTAATGATGGTGCACGGGCAAGCGCAATCCGACGACTAAGATTAATCAAGGTAAAATATAGGAAGTACAGGAGAATCAAACTTGTGTAGATCTGTGTGCTTCAAGAGGCATAAGCAATGCGATAAACTATTTAATTCAATTAATTTCTGGACACAGTATACTAATAAATACAGGACAACTCACGCTTGATCCAATGGCCCAGATCAAGGTCACCTAGATCCAACGGCCAGGATTGATATCAAATGGTAAAATCGGGATGCAATCGGAAACGTCCATTTAAGGTTCCAAATCGAACGGTGATTGCTTTGTGTTCATTGCCCAAACGGTTAGTTCATTTTAGAGTCGTTTGGAGTGGATTTTGAGCTTAAATTGTGCTCTCTATAAATCGAAAATGATGAAGAACTCCTTGTCGTTACAATTGCTAAGTTCTCAAAGCTTTCAAATCACCACTTCGAGCAATTTCAAGTGCATATAGTGCTTCCAAATTTACAAAGTTAAAGCTGTAAGAAGAAACCCAAAATTAGAGGCTTTTGCTACCAATATTTTCAATTTCTATTCCTCCCACTTTTTTATTTTTCTTTGAATTTTTCGTTTTATTGAGTGTTTCTAATGCTTCTTTATAGTGTTTTTTGTTTTATATTTGTTGCCAAGTTTTGTATTTGTTTCTTTTGTTTAAGGGCATGCGGCAATTGTGTAAAAGCCCCGGGTTTGATTTGAGCTCGGAAAAAAACTCAAGTAGGTTCGAGATTAGTCGTATGAAAAATCCCAAGTATGTTTGAGATGAGGCGTACGAAAAACCTCGCTTCTAATTTGATCAATTTTGGTGGCTTTTTCCCAACACCTGTTGGGTTTTGATTTAGGCTCGATTTTGAGTTGGATCGCTTTTAAAATATTTTGTGTATTATTTTACTTCTCTTTCTCATTCTTGCTTAAAAGATTTAAGTTTTAATTTAAATCGAAAATAGAAAGAAAATCTCAAAACTTTATTTACCACAATTCACCCCCCTTGTGGGTGTACTTTAAGCACAAAGAACATCAATTTCATAGTCTATAGGGACATCTATGTTTTGCATCCATAAATAATTAAGGGACTAATGCTACATCTTTCAGCAAATATATGTGAGAACACAATAACCATAAATTTTACTTAAATCATATTAAATGATATATGTTTTGATTTTTTTTATTTAGAGTTTTAGAACGTAGGAATAAAAATAATATTAGAAAAGAATAATTACTAATGACTCATATCTAATTGATTTCTATAACATATATGATTAGATAATAGCTAATATTAACTAATCATAGTTTACTAAAATTCTCACTTAATAGAAAATAATACTTTTGAATTCTTTATTACAATTTTTAAAACTTTTTTTTACAATAAAATCTCATATTTTGAAGTTTTAATTTGGACAATTTGCCATCAAAATCATTTTATGTGTATTATTTTCTAAATCAACAAAATTGTTCATTTACTCCACCTAAATAAACTAAACTTCAACAAAATGAAAATTACACAATGTTCTGTTATACCCTTGTGTTTAATGAGTCAAGCATAAATATTTATATCTTATATGTCCTTACTTTAAGTAAAAGTATTAATATTCAATCAAGTCAAATCGTGAATTTTAAATGTTTGAAATAGTGGTCTTCAATGCTCTTAGAATCATGGCAAGCATCAAGGAAATTGAAGACATGCACTAAAATTTTTACTTGAATTTCTCTTTATTTTTCTTAAATTTGATTATCCAAATTTGGAGATGATGTGGCACATTAGTATTATTAATATTTGAAAACGTTATAAGTTTAATCAATATTGAATTTTTATTTTTGGGCCAAGCATTATTGATGAAAAGTAACGAAATTGGTCTTTGATTTTTTTAAATTATTTAAGAATTATTTTTCATGATTTTCTTTCTCGTCATTTAGGACACTTGTAATACTACAATAATATAAAATTATTTTGGTACACTTATATACAAAATATTGGTACAACAATTCTCACAAAATACTATAAACCAATTTAGTTTAGGGATTTTCACTGTAGCATAGGGCGGGTCAACCCGACCTGACTGCTGGCCCGTCTAGGCTTTAGCACTTAAAAAAAATAAAACAAAAATTTTTTGATTAACTCGAAGGGGCGAGCAAAGCCCGAAGGCGAAGGACTAAGGCTGCAGGGAAAGCTGAACAGAATAGCGCCTAATTAGCTCGAAGGGAAACTGAACAGAACAATGCGGCTTCTGGTCAACCAGGACCAAGTAATTAAACCTTGGTCGAGGCAAGGGGTAGCAAACCTCAAACAGCTGGGGAGATAATGGAGCCGAAATCGTTATAGACTTCAGTGGCATTGTATTTTCTATGATATGGGATTAAATTCCCATCCGATCTTCAAAGAAAGCGGAAGGGTAGGCACGATCGAACGGCTTATGTTAATCATGGTAAAATGATGCAATTAATTAGCACAATGACAAGCAAGGGAATCGAACTTGAGCAGATTTGCGAGACCATTACAAACAATTGCAGCAAACGTTCGAATACGAATAATTTTTGGACAACATATCCGAATACATGTAGGAGAAACTTAAGCTCAATCCAATGGCCTAGAACAAGGCTACCCAAATCCAATGGCCAACATTGATATCCAAAGGTAAAATCGAAATTCATTCAGAAACGTCCATTTCAGGATCCAAATTGAACGGTGACTGCTATGTGTCTGTTACGAAGCTACTAATTCATTTTAGAGTAGTTTGGAGTAGATTTAGAGTTCAAATTTGAGCTCTAAAAGTTGGGAAAGATGAAGAAATCTAAGAGGCTATAATTGCTTATGTTAATCAAGACCTGTCAAAATTCTATAATGCCACAAATCTGATAATATTTTTTAAATCTATTTCTTCAATTTAAAAAGAAATTAAGTGCTATATGTTATACTTTGAGATGTCAATAATAATTCACAAGGATTTTTATCTCTTTAAAAGATTCCTTTCATATAAAGTTAAGCTAATGTAACATCATGACTTTTAACATTAGTTCAACCTTTTAAAATTTTTTTTGATTATACTTGAAATATTGTTACGAATTTAACAATATTATTTTTATTTTAATAAGTGTTTTAGAAAGATATATTCTTCAAAATATAAAAAAAGATTAAAAAATCAAAACAAAAAAGAAATGAAGAGTTGAATAAGTAACTTATATTAAATTTTGTCTAAAATGATTTGGAGTCCATTTGATATGAAAATGCATAGATTATCAACATAGAGATCCCATCAATTTTTCTAATGATGTTATTAAACTTATTCTTATAATTATCTTTATACTTTTAAAATTTTTTATTAAAATAGTTATTGAAATTATTATGAAAATTTTCCCATCTTATATGATAATGCTTAAATGAATATTTTTGCATGCCAAAAATGTCACGTCATATAAAAAATATGCAAGAAATTAAATACCACAACAATATATAGTATATAACTTAACATCTACATCCAAATGTTAAAGTTGCCAAATTATTGATTCATAATTTAATCTCATTTAGATGTTAAAGGCTATTAATTTATACTTTCATCAACCACTAAGGATGTCTAAGAAAATTCAGTCACCTAACTTCAAACTTAATGTTGTCACCTTCCTTCCGACGTTGGCTCCACATGACCCAATTTGTAAAAGCCCCAATTTTTGGGATTTCACAAACATTTGTCGACATAAATTGCGTAAATTCTCACATAATAGAAAACTATAGTTTTTAATTCTTTATTGCAATGTTTAAAACTTAATTTCATAATAAAATCTCATATTTTGAAGTTTTAATTTGAACCATTTGCCATCAAAATCATTTTATATCTATGATTTTCTAAATCGACAAAATAGTCCATTTACTCCAGTTAAATACAATAAACTTCAACAAAATGAAGATTATACTATACTCAACATTTGTTTAAAGTTTCTTAACATATTCATTGCCACTAGTGGCTATTTCAAAAGTATTTGAACACTAATTAATTTTAGAATGAATTGGATTTTTATAAATGGGAAAATACTATATTTTAATCAAAATTTTAAACAAAATCTACTTTTCCTAAATCTTTTCATACAAATGATGTCCAAATTTTTTTAACAAATTGTAAAACTCATCAAACTATACCACACATAATTTTTTCTATTTTTTTTATATTTTTAATACTTAAATAACTTTTTAATAAAATTTAATTTCTTTTCTTAAAAAATTATGTTTTTTATATTTTTTATTTTTTTAAGATCATCATTTATTTTAATATTTTTCTCACCAAAATATTTAAAGTAATATTTTTCTATAATTTTAATATTTTTTTTGTGACAAATTTAATCTCAAATTTTCTGATATTACAATAATGAATTCTTAAAAATTTGATATTCCTTATTTAATATTCTTTTTCTTCCTCCATAGGACTCTTATCCCATCTTCTAAAAATTTATAATGTTTTACAAAGAAGTAATAAATCTCTAAGAGATATAAACTTTATAAAATTATTTTTTAATATAGTTTTTGACTTTTAAAGAAATAATGTATCTCCTTTCTCTTTAATCTCTGTTTTCCCATCCTATAAATGCACTTCATTAATTTATATTATAGATAATGAGATTAATCATAATAAAAATTTATTAAATAATACTCACACTATTAAAATTTTATATTATTACAATTAATTCCATAATTTTAGTCCTAATATATACATCATATTAAAGTCTACTTGTTCGATTGGATCATCTACAACCTATTAGATCATTTGATTTAATTCATTTAATTGTTCAATGTATGTCTAATGAGTGATAGATTTTTCCAACTTCTCTATTTGACTTGTGTTAATTCCTCATATGTCCAAGTTATACTATTCAATCCACATGTAAGGTCATTAAATTCACATTGAAAGATTATTGGATTGTCTAAGATAATGAAATGCTCATTGAAAGATTATTGGATTGTCTATTGAACATTCGATAAAGACTCAGAACACAAATAATGAAAAATTATTAGATTGTTTGATATTTTTCATTGGATCTTTCAATCATTTCTTGGTTTACTTGATGGACCCATTGAATATATAAGGAAGACTTTGTTTATTTCTTGTATTTTCTTTAAATCGCCAAATTCCCTTCTACAGTTATGATTTCTTGCACATAAGGCATAGTTCTCTTTACAAATCTTTCATACATGACTCCATAGTAAGAAAAAAGGAAACATTTATAGCTTGCATGAAAATACTTATATTTTCAGCTTAGATCTTAACTAGATCTCTTCAAAATCAATTGTAAATCATGGGGAAAACTTACCTTGTTTCTTTTAATTAGATTTTTCCCAAAGTGATCCTTTAATTCGTTTTCTTTTCTTCGCTACAACTAATTAGGAGTTATGACCAAAGCTTATACAATCTCTCTTTTTGATAACAAGTGAATATTTAATAGTCAATTTTATTAACTTAAAAATTCCTTCTAAATAAGTTTAAATTGTTTGGTTTGTGTATGTCATATTTGAAACATGACAATTTTTTATGAATAAGCTTTTTGAAAAGCATGCAAAGATAGTAATGTTAGAATACAAAATCTTAGTATATTATCATGAAGGATTCAATTTGAGAAATCTTCATATATACGGTTTATATTTTTCAAATGTGTTGGGTTTAGAATAAGGTCTAATAGAGACTTCCCATAGAATCGATAATTTGCCATATGTATGCCATGGATCATACGATGTGATATAGAGACCATACCATATGTTATGAAGATAAAAATGTTAAAGTAAACAATCTTGTTTAAAGATTATTTGAAATAGCTTTTGTAAATGCTTTTTTATAAAAAGTGGCAGTGACGACAAAAAATAAGATGAATTGTATAAAAAAATGAGAAGAGAAGAAAAAGGAAAAGGAGTTTCCATGGAAGCGATATCTCAAAAACAATAGATAAATTAACTAATTAATTATGATATAAAAGAGTTGCTTTCTTAAAGTCCATTCTATCATTATGTAATGACATCATGATAAGAGCATTAGCATAGCATGTTATCATTTGCATATGTTTTAATATTAAAATAGTCCTTTATATATAAATGTATAAAAAAGATTATTATTTAAAAATTAAGTAAATATTTATTAAAGCATTAGTGAGGTAAATTCAGTCGATGTAATATAACTAGATTAAAGTGATTCAAAAATCACATGCAAAGCAATAAAGATTTAAATAGTAATATATCCAAACCAATTAAAAATTAAAAAAAATAAGGTAAATTATATATGAAAGTTGCATTCCAAGGCACTAAGATAAATGAGTGTAACATCCTAAATCATCAAATTAGGTATGAATCAAAATGTCTCCAAGAGCATGCCAAACCTTTAGAAAATAATATTTAAAATTATTAAAAATAATATTTAAATAGATAAAGCTCATGGAGATGAGTACAACCACATTTGTTTCATCCCGATCGCCTTGTTTCAAATTATAGCAAATTATCAACATAAATAATCACAAAGAATAATGATGTATTCTTCTAACATTAAGTAAATATATAATAAAGCAAATTATAGAAAATTATCAACAATTTTCTTTTCATCATCGAATTTACATAGCTTTATTTTGCCTCACTTGTGCATTATGACTTACCTCAACTTTAGGCATTTGCCCTTTCTCTTTATTGTTCCAATAATTATTTAGGTGGTGCATTTAGAGGTGTCAACATGTTGAGCTTAGTAGCTTTGACGGTGGTGGTCACTTGGATAAGATTTTGAGGAAAGTTGTTATCAAGTCTTAGTCTTTTTTGCCATTAGATGAGACACTTTTAAGGCAAATATGCTTTTCCTTTTGGCTTCCCAATAAGTGCGAAGGAGAATTCTTTCTTATTAATGAGCCACAAAATTCTAGTAAGGATTTCTTGTGAGGACAATGGAGAATCCATGTTAAAGATTTCTCACTTGTGTAATGCAAGAATTTTCTTGATTCGCTTCCTTAAAGCATCATTGAAGAATTAGAGAATGGCATGAAGGCGCTCAAATTAATATTATCTTAGATTAATGAGGATTCAAAGAACTACTTAGGTTTAATGCAATTGGCAAAGAAGATAGAAAATATGCTCTTGTATTACTTAAGAGAGAAATTTGATATTGGAGGCTACTTTTATAATCATTTAGAAGTTACATCTTTTAAAAAAGTGAAAAAAACTTGCGTTTATATGTCTTGAAATGACTTGTAAAGAATTAATAATCTTGAACTTCTTTAGAAAAATACAAGGGTTTGAGTTAACAAAATAAAAATAAAAGTTAGGTAAGTAGAGTTGATAAGATCTACTTCTTATTTGGAGAAATCTCATACAAAAATGTGTAGATTATACTCGTATGCCTACAATTGGTTGGATTTCTGATCAAAATGATAAATGAATCCTCAATAAAGTAGAGTTTATATTGTCTTAATTTAGGTACCAACCCAATCACTTAATTAAATAAAAAATCAAGTTTTTTATGCATATAAAATATTAAGTGAGAAAGTAAATTCTATGTAGAGACATGACGATATCACAAAATCCTCAGTACTAACTAAAAAAAATTCATACAAATAAATTATCATCATAATATAATGTAGATATAACTTGTATAACAATATATATAAAGTTCAAATTGATGTTTTATTTTTACTTCCAATTACCCAATCTATAATACTAACTATTGCTCACTCTAAAATCTTATGAGTGTGGTCTTCTCTCTTGGTGTCAAATCCCCAAATCTCAATTTAATGGATGCATGATCTGTGATGTAAGCACAAATGATATTTAATTATTTCAAAAGATAAATCCAATAAGACAACTAAACATAAAGGAATGCTAAAATAAACAAATATGTTGAATAAAATAAAATAAATATCATAACCTTGACAATAAACCACTTGTGTAAGTTTGAAATCATACTAAATGTCATGCATACTATAAGTAAACTACATAAAATATAAATACTAGTTTTTCTATTCTTTCTAATTTTTAATATTTTATAAATCATCAAGTTCAGTATTTTTTAAATAATTATTATCGTTAGATCCAATAATTATATCAATATATAGCCTCTAATCATCATCTTTTTAATCCATCTAAATAATATTAGGTAGATGTCTAATCCAAATATTGATACTCTATGATAACTCCTTAGGTTTAGTACCCTATGATAAGTATGGTAGTTATCTCTTATGATAAAATTTTGTTGGATTAGTATCATCCATTATAAATAATGACATCATAACACATAAAATAGGCATATATTTAATGTGAAGATCAATACTTTATAATAACATTTATAGGGTTTAGTGTCATCAATATCATAACACACACTAAATAATGTCTAATTTGAAGATCGATACAATAACATCTCCTAGGCAAAATATTGAGGACAACATCTTTAAAAAGCTATTTTCTTATTTTTATTTTTCAGATATATAATATCGTATGATAAGATCGATACACGGCCCCATACTATCCCCGACGCCACACTAAATTTCCTCATTAGTTTCTCATCTCCTTCAATCCGAAGTTTGGGGCATCCCGTCTTCCCTTCGTTCCAATCTAGCACAAGCCATCATACTCCTTGCCAATGAGAATGTCCGTATTTTATTTTATTTTTTGGTCGAATCTATTACAGTGTTCGGTACACTTCAATTTAGAGGGCCACCATTATTCAACGAATTTCTATTCAACATTTTAATGGGTGGAAATATCTTTTCTTTGTACTGATTAAAGTTATATTTTGTACTCAGCATTGGAGAAAATGGGAAACTTCTGCTTCTTTGAGTTTTAAGAGAAGATTATAATTGTTGATAAGTTTTTAGACTTGATCAGGCCTTTCTAATTATTGATCAAGGTAAAAATTTGATTTCCCTCTACAAAGAACAAAACTGACACTTTTTTCCATAATTTCTTAAATATAGAATCTTAACAATTTCTTGTGAGGTTGTCTATTTCTTTTGCTAGATTCCAATTTTAAAAAGGTTTAGGCTGTCGACACTGAATTCATATTCTGTTATTATAATTACAAGAACAGTCCTTTAACACATCAAGTGAGGTTAGATACATCGATTCTAAGATGTTATTGTTTCTTTTCATTAACTGCCTTTCTTCTAGATCCAAAGTTGTTAAAGCCATTTCAAATAGTCAATAGTCATTTTATTGTTCTATATGTTTTTCTTTTTTATCGAAAAGATTCAGTAATCTACTTCTCTTATAGAATCACAAAGTAAACTTCTTAATATAACCAAACCATCTAGATTGATTTTCTTTAGGCTTGTCTTCAATTAGTAGAATGTCAACTTTCTCTGTTATAGTAAGTTACTCTTCAAACTTAAAAGCTTTATCTCTATGGCAATTATTCTATTTGTGTGTTTGTACTAATACATTAACATTTGATACCATTCAATCTTATAAATTTGCGTTTATTCCTGAGTGTGATATTCTGATGATACAAAACTCAGAAGTATGTTTTATTTTAGTCTTTTTTGTTCGATGCTTGGATCATATTAGTGACATTTTTTTGTTAATTTTTCTATCGTTTTGTTTTATAGGCTCAAAATAAGTAAATTTTTTATTTTTCCTTTTTTATGATAACTATAACAATCAATATGTTTTAAGAATTACTTGCCTATATATAAATTCCTTATATTTATTATAAGAACTAGAAATGCGATACCATTTAAATTTCATAGTTATTGTTCATAGACTCAGTTTTTTTATCTATATGGTTAGTCTCAGTTTTGATTTATCTCTTTTCTTAGTTTTATCAATTGGCATAAAATTATTAGCAAAATTTATAATAATGGTTTATCTTGAATTTTACAATTGCAACAATGATTAATGTAAAATTAAAGCTGTCTTTTATTGCTTATGTTGTTAGAAAGTATTATGAAAGGAAGTGTGCAAAAGTACTTATGAAGCATTATCTTTTTATGTGCAAAAATGGGAGTTGTGAGAAATTTTCAATCTGTTTTTGATGCTTTTAGTGCATAGGTAGAAATCATTTTTGAAATTAAGTTTACGAAGACACCCAAGGACTTAAAGCATAACCGTAATGAAATTCAATTGTAATTAAGAAATTTTTAATATGTTCTCCTTAGGCGTGCAAAATTTTTTTTAATATATGAAATTTTAATTTATTTTTATTCTTTTCTAATGCCTTATTGATATAGAGACTCCTTATACTGTCATTATTGCTTTGCTATACATGTTTTTCATAATTGCAATATGTACAATGCTTGCTTCTTTTTCTCCTTTTCTAATGCTTTTTCGAGCATATGAGGAAAATATCATTATAATAATTAATTTGAGTTCATGATGATTCCGTTGTAGAATTAAGAAAAAATATTTTTGTTCTTTGAAGTAATGATAAAAAAATGTTATAATCATTTTATGTTCTTCATTAAGTTCTTTAATCCCATAAAAAACATTCTTATATAATCGTTTATAGACTTATCAAAATATGTAGTAACCCATTTCTATTTCAATTCTTACTTGAGTATTGAAGCTTGAATCCTAAAATTTGTAATACCTTGGTTTTCTAACAATGTGCCTAGTTTTTTGCACAATAGTAACATTTATCTTCTAATGAATCATGATTTTAATTAACTTAGAGAAATTTATGATTTAATTCTAGTTTCTTGAAATTATTTCTTTATATGTATCCATCCATGATGTTGTAGGAATCCTTACATATTTTTAATTAACTCGTTGTTGATATTACCATCTTTGTTAACCTTTTAGTATATTTTGACAATATATCACATTGTTATAGGAAGTCCTAAGCATTAGCTTTAACACATTTTTGGACATACATTGCTATGATTTGGCAACCTTGAGGACCATGGAGAGGTACAAGTCATAGAAGTAGATGGTTGGGAAGCATACAAGATAAATGGAAAGATAGATCATAGAGTTTCCTAGAGGTCAGGAAAGAATTAAAAAGGAGAGATCAATAGGTGGGGTTTTTAAATGTATACTATAAGCTAAGAGAAATAGCTTATGTGAAATATTTTACCAACTTCAAATGCCTAGATGAAGGCTATGAAATTTTATGGGCTTAAATGAAATGATCTTAAAATAACCAAAATGGAATTTGTTTTCATAATATTATTTAGTATTGCAAGAGGAATGTTGTTCCAATGATTCTATAGAAATTGAACTTCTCTAACATGTTATTGGTTCTTCTTGTTTGTTTTGAAAGTTTATGCTTTTAATTATGTTTTGCTTATTTGTATAGGAAGATTGTTGAGTTGGATGTGCCTCTTCGATTATATATGGACCTTAAGATCATTGGTGATCAAAACCACTGAAAACTTGCATTTTCCTATGTTGTGCATAGTATTTGGCACATGGATAAAAAAAATAGAAATGAAGCAATAAATAAGAAGCTTCAAAATATTTATTTCTCTTTGCTACAGATGCGTGATGTCATATACACTTTATTTTTGCTTATTTTTTTTAATTTTGTTGATTATAATAACTGATGTATGATTTCTTGTTTGAAAATTATGGTTTGATGATCAAACTACTAATGCTATTTGCAAAGCATGCTTTCAAAGTTCTTGAAGGTTGATATTTTTCTTATCTCTGCAATTGGTTAAGTCCCATTAGTTATCTTATTATGCCTTTTTTATTGTTTATTTTTTGCAGAACACATGGTCATGGTATCGGCTCTATGTTTCCTTCTTGGTTATTAGCATGTTGATGATGATGATTACAGTGAAGACTAAAGTGATGAAGATGATGAATATATCCAAAATCCACAAATCGTTCTTAGTTGGGAAGCTATTTATAAGGCATGTAGTTGGTGTCTACAATTTATTTTTTTTTTCCTTTCTTGTGTGGAGTGATGAAGTCACAATAAGCATGATGTGATGTCATAGTTATTCCATATGATAATTTAGGTGGTGTTATAGTCCATGATATGTTGTGGCATTAATGGTCAGCAAACAATGATTAACATATATTGCACTTTAACTTTGAGATGATGATGGGGCTTTCAAAATATTTACATAAGGTCTTGGATTTTGGATCCAATATTTATATTGAAACTATTGTGCAAGTCTTGATTCAATAAAGTAAAGCCTTTTTGTTCTAGTTGCAGAATTGTCAACCGAGTATTTAGTTTTTAAGTTTTATGTCAATTTCCATCTGCAAGGATGGTCATTCCAGCAAGTTATTCTTTTTCTTGACTAATAAATGCTCTTTATTAATGTTTCACAAATCCTAAATAATTAAAAACTAAACTGTTATTCTAATCAGGTCTTTGTAGTTCGGTAAATTGGGTAAATTTCTTTAATATTGTTCAATTTGACTTGAGGACATTCAATCAGTTCTTTTACCTAGTCATTGACTCAAAGTTTGTTGTTTGGTTAAGACATTCTTGTGTTAGTTTAAGTGCTTCAGTCTTTTTTTCACATGTTTGAATGGAATGCTATATTGGAAACGGTTTTCTTAGTTGCTGATTTGCTATATTATTCTGATATTTTTTTGCTCTTGTGTATTAGGAAGAGTAGTTTTTGAGGCAATGCTCATTCATCATAAAGAATAACCTAATCACTTGGAGGTGGGGAAGTTGATATGCATAAATTCGAGAATTTTCAAATGTCATCGTTATACCTTAAGTCAAAAAAAATTCATAGATGGCATCTATAATTTTGTTGGGTGATATAAGCTTACCAAAAATATTTCAAAGAAATTGGTAATCAGAACTTCGATATGTATCTCCTCAATTTTTGCTCTTTTGCATCAATTCTATCTGTAGATTTTCATGTTGCCCTCTCTGTTTTGCTGAACTTTGAGCATGAGTTCACATTTTGGTTTTAACTGAAGTTTATGCTAATAAATTTAAAAAGACCTACTATTTCCACTGAAAGGTCTCGATAGTCTCAAGTTTTTTTAGGATTTTGTTTTCTTTTACCTAAAGTCTATGTGATTACAAAAATGGTGGAGATGGTAATTGTATTGTAAGGAAAAGCTTAACTTATGGAACACTTTCATTGATTAACGCATGTTTCGTATGATCATTGTTGTAGAATTGGGTTAGTTATTGGAATTCATAAATATTTTTCTAATAATGATATCTTTGTACATATTTGGCAAAACACAAGAGCACTACTTAGAGGAAGAAAAAGAAAAAGGCAAAATTGCAAAGTGTTGTTCGCGGTATGAAAAGGTAGCAACTTCAATCATTAAAAAATGAAGTAGCACACTTCTACCCTCCTCTTATTCATCTTAAAGATGCACTGTTAATAAACCTTTAATTGAAGTCCTACTTTTTTTTTTGAAAATTCTTGTTCCAAGCCATAATTCATACCTTGTCTAACTCCACAGGGCTTTGCTGAGATGCTCTTCTCTCATCTTCAAGTATGCAATGAACGATTTGAGGTGGTTAGCTTCTTTGTCGATCTCCATTTAGTTATTTTATGTCTTTTGTATGCAAGAACCTATTATATAATCATATTTATATTTCTTGGCCATGATTGCTTCTATAATGGTATTTTCTCCCTATTGTTAATGATGTCTGCTTCCCCTTACTTGGTTGAATGGTGATACCTATAGTTTGATGGTAGTATTTTGGTTCTCTTAGATTTTTCCTTTTCAGTCTTTCCTTATCACTTTTTTGATGATTTTTAAACTTCTTTTTGAGGTTTTAGATTGTTTGCATGAGTGTTTGGGGGTCATTATTATATATATAACTGAAGATTGAATGAGGAACATTGAATTAGATTCATAGTTCACCAGTCTTGTTAAAAACTACTTGGTTTGAAAATTTGTAATTGTACAAAATTATGTAGTATTTTTAAATTTGTTGGAATTTTTGACGTTTGTAAACAAGCTAACGAATCTTTGAAAAGCTTTAAAATGGGTCCAAATTTTTGTCAAGCGAGGTTAATTACACATAAAGCATAATATATCAGCCTTTCAAGTAAAAAAAGTTAAATATTCCTGTAGTTGAATTCGTATTTTTTTTAACAAAATGGTCTAAACAAGGTCATGATCTCTTGAGCAGTAGCTAGCGCTTCCTTTTATGATCTTTTTAATTTTAAAAATCTTTATTAATAATTGTTGAAATTTTGTTTGAAGCTTATGTTTACAAAAGGAAATTGTCAAATTATTTGCTTTCTAAGATTAGAATCGTACTTCTCTGCAAATTCTTTTTTATTCTTCTTTTGGCTGCTCAGAGATTGAATTTTAAAGTGGATAGCGTCTTAGGGTTGGTATAGAATGTTGTCAAATATGTTGGATTAGGGAGTGCATTTTTCCCACTCTGCCAATATTTAAGAGTTCTAATTGAAGAAAAATTTTAATCTCAATTTCTTGCCACTGTTAATTCTTTGAGTACATGGCAACCTATTACATTTCATTTCCCTTCTTGAAGTGACTTCTGTTTTGATATGAATGTAGTGAGTTATTCATAGTAGATAACAATACTAAGAATGATAGGTTTGGTTTTGGATTCCATTTACTGCATTTGCTGGTGGAGCTATGTTTAGTTATGGATGGACTAAATTTAATTTCCTGTCAATTCAAAATTCGAGTAAATAATGAATCAATTTGTGCGTGATCGTTCTCGTCCTGAGGTGTTTTATACTCTTTTTAGATATTGAATATTTTTTCATTACTGAGTGGTGTATTGATTTCAATCTACTGCTTGTGTTCTATTAGGCAATTGTTGTTGGGTTAAATGTGGTACGTGAGATGTGCTTGAGGATGCGATTAGTATGTGTTCTGTTCATCTAATTGGGCTTCTGTTGAACTTGTTATGCCTTGAAGCAATTTTTTGGTCAATTGTTTTAGACTATTGTCGAGTATTTTTGTGTTGTTTTAATGGATGCATTTGTCCTTGCTTGGTTTCCATTTTGATGAATTTTTGTGTCCAATTTAGTTTTTTCCCAGATGGTGCTGGCTTGCAAGTGGTTCCCCTTGAAAGCGACAACTCTGTATGCCTTTCTGCTAGCATCCAATTTGGTGTAGGTGGGAAAGAGCTATTGGTAAGCCAACAGTGTCCATGCATTCCTAAAGTTCACATTTATTGTATTAGCACTTTTGATGGTCTAATTGTCACTCGTCGTTTGGCTTAATATTAAAATATACGAACAATATCAGAACACTGTAAAATAAAGAGAGCATGTGACAAATCAAAAGGACACAATTCCAAAATTGAGTTGGGGCGATGAAAAGCATCAAATATCCAATATAATATCTTAACATAAAATAATAGCATAGAAAGCAGCAAACGTGATCTCAAGCTATCAAATGAAAGATAAGTTGAAAAGTATATAAATGTATATTTTGTCAACAAAGTATAACAATTGTCTTCACATTTAATGTCTTTCACAAAAGTTTAAAAAATAATATGTTATTTAATTCAAAATCTTAAGTTATATTTTAAGAACCCTTAGCTTTGTATATGTATGTATCTTGGCTTATAATATAATTAAATAAGCATAATATACTTAATTTGTAAACAACTAATTGCAAGAAGATTAAATAATATGGATGTGTGGTTAAATAAAGATGGAGCAATAATTAAGAATAATTTATGCTATCAATAAAAGATATAAAATGTTGAATCATTGTTTATATGCTCATAATACACATAATTGTCGTATAATATTAATATGATATATTATTTTTTTCTAGTTATCATATTTGTATTCCTTTTATTTTATTTTTAAAATTTTTTTTAATTATTTTTTTTAGATTTTAAATTTTTCATATGATCACTATCCTCACACAGGATTCCATATCAGATTATTTATCATGGAGCCATCATTCACATTGTCTAGTATTTAGTAGTCACATGGTGTTGTACTTGTCATGCTATGGCTCACAATTTAGCTACTATAGACAATACGGGTGATCGTACATATACCACTATACAATTACAAGCATTGTTTAGATCCCTGCATTCATGGTGGAGGGTCTTTTGTTTTTTCGTATCTCATAATTTAGGTACGAACAATACAAAAGGTGATTCTCTCATATCAAACAATCACGAGATGGGGTCATAAAGAAATAATCACATTCTTATTTCATCATTTTTATGTTCTAAATTTATTTAGTCAATCATTCTCTCTTTTTTTATAATTTCTTTTTCTATCATATGTTTCCATTTTTTATTTTATTTTTTAATTACCATAAGTGTGTGTATATAATTATAGTATGTTGTCATATAAATCAGAGCATAAGTATAGATAAATATATGTTATGTAGTATGCTCATACCATAGTACATCACAATCCAAAATAATATTTTAAAATAATTTATCAATTTAACTAACTTATATTATAGTTTTAGTTTGTTCATGTGATGACTCTTTTATGTCACTTTTATTACCTTTTCATTTTTTTATCTTTTCTTTTTTTAATAATTTTTATTACATGCTATTAGTAATTATTTATATTTTATTCATAAGATTTTTGAAATTCTTAAACATTATTTTAAGTTTTCTTTTCTTTATTATTTTTCTAAACTATATAATTTTTATACAATAAGTATTCACAAATATAGTTACAAAATGTTTTTAAATCCTTCATTTCCTTTATGGAACCATCCCCCACATTGCCTAGTATCTTTTATTTATGATGATAGTGTTGTTGTCATACCGTGGCTCATAATTTAGCTAAGAATGACAATAGGGTTGATCTTATCATATATCACTATAACATTGCCCATAATTCAGGTGCCAACGATTGTAAATGTTATTCTCTCATATCGTATGGTATATTTTTGCTTGTCATATTGTGCGATTAAGCTTAGTGTATGGTATGTGACATAGACTTTCTTAACAACACCCAAATTCAACCAAGTATTTGGTTACTTCAAAACCATCGCTCGAGAAGCTGAATAGAAAATTTAACAACATTCCATGGGAGGAAAATCTCAGTCAAAAGTATACTTTTAATAGTCCTTTTTATGCAATTCAAGATCTGAGCTCTTTTATGAAACTCCTTTCCTAGATTGAAGTAGCTTTTACTGTGACTTTCTTAGGTGATGCTTTGCTTATTGTAGACCTCCTTACCCAAGCACAAGCTATTATCTTTTTCTTTTCTCCCTTGCTCTTCTTTTTTTTTCTCAGACCTCCTCATGCATAGAGCATAGCTAAAAAGCATTGGGGAGGGTAAGCATATTTTTTTTTAACAATAAATGGGATAATATAAAATATTGTTTTAATTTTCTTTTTAAAAATTTATTAAGGAAAATTTAAAAGACTTCAAAAAGCCACAAATAATGTAATGACAGATATCCATTTCAAGATTTTCTTAATGGTTTGCCCAAGTTTCAAATCTAGGTATTAGCCACGTGATATTTTTTTTGAGATGCATCAAAATATATTGATTTCATAGTGTTGGATCTGTACAGTTTACATTCAACATTAAATACACAAATGCAAACGTATTTTGTATAATTAAATAATTTAGGCTATTACACTAATGCTCTTGCATTTGATGCAATTGCCTTTCAATTATACCTAAATATGTAAACATATTTAATTAAAATGGCTTGGATACTACCAAATGCACTTTTCGAGAAGTACCAGCATATGTAAAATACTAGATAGTGCACATGACGATATAGTAATAAATACTGCAATTTTTCATGAGTTACACCTTTGAAAAGATGGAAATATATGTGATTTAAGTGCCTGTATATCTTAAACAAGCATTCAAAGGAAAGGAATAGTAATATGGTTCAAATGCATGATAGATATATAGTTGGAATTAATGCATTATGGAATTTGCACCTTGTATGTTTACTCAAGCACTTCGATGACATCATGAATCCTTGTCTCTTTACATGATGATTTCCCTTCATATTTTCATATCAGTGGTAATTTATGAACTATTTTTCAATTTTCAATTCTAATATAGAATTTCTAATCGGAACTAAAAAAAGCTTCTAAGTGATCAAAACCTAGGAAACAAGATATATTTGTATTTATAGACAGCCTAAACTGAGCTGTTGCTCTTTCATTCTTAGTCTTCATAGCAACATAAGAATATTTGGATTCCTTTATTTTTTTACAACATGAAAAGAGCAGTTACCATCATCTTTCTTAATTTTTTGTTTTTTTTATTGTGAATTAGTTGATGAATGAAGACCTTCTTCCGGACTTGGTCTTGTACAAAAAGTCGCCTCAGAAAGTTGTTTCAATTGCTGCGTGCTCGTTGATCACATTATTAAGAGAGGTATGTTTTTGACCTTGCTATTTGTTTACGACATCCTTAATGGTGCAATTAAAAACAAATGAAAAATTTTTTATAATTTGGAAAAAATTTAATTTTCCTGTTTTATTTCTATAGATATGCTCTTCATTTTTTGTCAAGAAAGACTAAGGTCTTCCCATTGATTCAAAAGCCAATCCAAAAGCATTTGGAGAAGTCAGTGTTGCCAATGATGTGCCCAATGTTGAGTTACTTAAACAAGATGATGATAAGCCTTCATATAGTAGTTATGAGGATGAAACGACAACGTATGGTTCTAAAGCTGAAAATGATTCATCACCAGTTGACATTGATATCTGTGCTAGAGTTGCGTATGAAGAAGATGAGGATTTTGTAGAAAATGATGGAGAGTTTGACAATGAATTTTTCCCTCAAAGTGGACAATATAGTGGTATTGATGGTTTGGGAGATGATGCATAAAGGAATGACAGTGATGAAGAAGGTTCAGATGATGGGGAATTGGCTAATGTTTGTGACACTGAAGAATTAAATGAAGAAATAGAAGTGTAAGCCATATATATTGATGGGCAAGATGAAGATGTTAACGATGGGAAAGATCCGTCAAATAGAAAGAAGAGGAAGCTAAGCAATTTTGTTGAATGTCTGAATGCTGTTGATGCAAGTCCATGTTCTCTTAAAAGACTTGTAGTAATCAACACTGCTGATGTTTAAACTGATGAAGTTGATGGTATTGTTTCTAATGAAGACTTCCAATGTGTCAAAGAACTGAAGGTAGACTTCATCTTTTATCTTCTATATTCAATTTTCTTAGCAGCTCATCGATTATCTTGTATTTATTTATAGAATGGCTTCTGTAAAGATTACCTTGTTCATGTAGATGTTGTTGACCAAGCTTTTAAATTGAAGGCAGTATCCGGAGCTATCAAATTAATGTTGCATAAGTTATATGAAGGGTCTTCATGTCTTGACTAGAAGTTTTACTGGAGAAATCATATTCAAATGTTTATTAGGCAAATAAAGAGGCAAAGAAGGCCTTGTCTCAACATGGTCTATTAAGAAAGGATGAAAGCCATAAAGCAGCAACTTCTGAAATTCCATCTTTTGAGCAGCTAAGTGCAAAACGTTTGAACCCTACTAAACTTGAGGTAATTCTCTAACATGGTTGCTTTCTATTGGTTTGATGGCCCTTCTAATTTCACTTCTCAACATGCATTATTCATGCATATATCTTGGCTTTAAATGGCCTGTTGATGCTAATGTTGACCATGTGTGGAGAAGCGAAGCCAGATATTTAGTTCGACAGGTGTATCAGTCGACTTAGTATTAGAAGATGAAATATCGATGACGTGGTTTTATTGGACACATAATTCTTCATAGGATATAACTTAATTTCATTTTTAGGGGGATTAAGTCATGTTTTATATTTGACCATGCATTATTTGAAGTAAAAAGGGGCAATAGCAAGTAATTTCTAGCACAAGTAATTAGATTCAAATGGAGCTTTATTTCATCCAGAAAAAGCATCGTAGTTATAATCAATTTAGAAATTAGCTAATGGAAGCATTATTGCTGAGTTGTGTCAGTAATTTTATTGTCTTAAGCACGAAGAAATCTATGCTCAATGCTACACAAATATAGTTAATATGTTCCTGCTTTTAATGTCTTATAACATGGTTGCTTTCTTTGATGTTTCTCACCAGCCATTCTTTGGGAGTGATCTCATTGAAATGACAGGAATAAGAACAATCAAAACCTCTTGGATTTATTCAAGTTTATTTTACTTTTGAGATGAGTGCATATAGTGACGTTTCACCCATCAAAGTTCGTTTGGGATTTTTAAAAGCAATTTACTAAACTTCATTGTTTAATAAAAGATAATCATGTGTTGTGTTTAGGAACAAATCAGGAGCAAGCTCAGCTAGCAGGAGGGAGTAGCTTTCATTCGAGCAGGCAGAGGGGATAGAGAAATTTACGAGCCCAAAACTATGGTGGAAAAAAAAAGGTATGTCATAATAACATTTGCCATTTTTAATTGCACGAGCATCATGTTTTTTTGTTTTGTTACGTGATTTTGTTATTTCAAAGCTTATTTTTATCTTGGTCGACTTGAGATAAGTTGTTATTATTGTTTAAACAGACTGGTGGGCTAAGCAACAGGCAGAAGAAGCACTAGAAGGCGATGCCACTGGCTACCGAAAGAGCAAGAGCAGCTCATTCTTGTCAAAAGAAAAAAAAGCTGCAAAGGAAAGGTGGTAAGAAGTTTAGGGGAAGGAAAGCATGGAAGTGAAGCTCAGGAACTCCAATTAATTTCAGCAATCTGGGATCACATTTTTTGGTAGGACCTATATCTTTACTTAGCTTCCCATTTATCATTCGGATTAGTTTCCAAATCATTAAAGATATATGTGTAATGTATGAGGCCAATAAGTATTGATTAAGATTGAGTTAACTAATATTTTCGTTTTAAAGAGGTGTAAAGGATGTGTAAACCAAGGCTAACTTCAAATAATGTTTTGAATTTCATTTAACTTTTATATTCAACTTCTAGTATTACAATGATTTGGACTTTTTTAAGTTTCAAAGTTTAGAAATTTTTATGTGAATAATAATAAAGACTTAAGTTAATAGAATAGATGTCAAGACATTTGTTTAAATCATAACGAAGTATAAATGATAAAAAAATTTGTTAATGATATTTGTTTAGTATTTGAATTTTTAGCTTGTGGTTCATTAAGTATTAGATAAGTAATATGATAAAATTATTTTGTATATTTGAGGATGAATTGTGTTAATGAGGTGCTTTTAATTTAAAAAATTTCATATTAAAAGTAATGTATTTGTAGTAGAGGTTAAGAATAAATCTTAGTTGTGATATTATTAGAATGATTATTTGTATTTTGTTAGATTTTTAAGTTATAAATAAAAAATATTGAATTATATTTTTTTATTTTTAATGTTTATTATATTTGTGAAAGTTATTTTTCTGATAAGCACCAATAATAATCATTCTTAAGTTTTAGAAAGTTATGTAGTCTCTTAAGTTAATTCATGTGGATATTTGTAATAACTGAATATTTTATTTCAAAATAAAAATAGATGTTATTTATTATTTATTTAGGAACTTATTCATATGTGTTGGATATCTTTTGTAGTTCATAAATTAAAGGTATTTTAAAAATATGAGGAATTTGAAGGTTTTATAAAAATAAAAAATTTTTTTAATATAAAAATAATCTGAACTAACACAGAAGAAAAATTTTTATCTAAACAATTTGATTTTTTGCAAAAAAACATAAAATTCATAAGCAATTGTTTATTAGAAAAGTACCAAAATAAAATGAAATTGTAAAGAAAAGAAGAATAGAACAATTGTCGAGATTACTTACATTGAATGAGAAAAAAATTGTAAAATGAATTTTGAACAACTATTACTATTTTTCTTTATATTTATGCTTTGATAACTTTAAATGAATACAAAAACCTGAATATAAAGTGTAAAAAATATATTTTTTTATTCTTTCATGAAATATAAGATTTTTTTGTCATTGATATTATCAATTTACTATGATAAAATATTTCTATATGATTATATTATTCTTTATGAAAAACATCCATATATTATTTTTTCAATAAATTATATGTTCTTCCTTTCATCTTTCTCAACAAGCAAATGTACAAAAGCTATGCTTTGAAAGACTGTTTATTTTGTAGTGTCATTATCTTAAATATTGTTATGATGACAAATTTTTGTAGACCATTTGAAGGAGAATTTTTTATTCTACCGAAGTTGAATCTATGACAAATTTTTGTAGACCATTTGAAGGAGAATTTTTGATTCTACCGAAGTTGAATCTATGGATACATTATTCACACACTTTCCCTAGTCGTCAACAAAGCGGACAATTTCTTAAACATAGTTTAGTGAAGGACGATAACTTTTTGGCTATGTCCAGTGCACCACCCGTCATGTATCCGCCAATATCAAAAGCATCCACCATTCCCACATGCTTCACAAGTAGCAAAAGAAAAGTTAGAATGTCGCCTCCACCGCTGTGCATGCTCGCTCGAGTATTCTTCCCCCCTAGCATCAAAAGCTCGACCCATGCCGATGTGATCACTTACCACCTTTGTCCTCCCCAAGCACAAGAATTAGGTGTACAAGCACTTGTGCCATCTAAAACAGAAATGGATATGTGATCCATTCTATAGGTTCAATCAGCATCAGCCTGCACACCTTCCCCTCAACCTCATCATCGCAGTTCACAGTTGACGTCAAATCCTAATGCCGTTCGATGAACTGTACCATATCATAGCAAGTGTGCCAGTAAATCAGCAGGCTCGCTCCTCCCATGGTTGCCGTTATCTCTGGTCTCATCAACACCAGATACAACATATAATCGAATAGGCACTTGCATGCCTACATCCCGTGCCAAGTGCTCTTATGTTCTCTTAACCCCTTAGACTTTGGTTGTGTTTCATGAGGATGATGCAACGGGTGTAGCTCCTGGGGTTTGCAGTGTTAGCATAGCTATGTCGCAATGTGCCACACAAGAACTTGCTGATCGGCTGACAAGCCTTCTCTCAAATTGAGGAATGCAAAGACAACCCAAACCGGGGCATCAACTTGCGGAAGTGCAGCGAGCCCTGCCTTATCGTTGAACTACCCCCACGATATTTGTAAGCATTTCTGAGCATGTGTAGTGACGAGCTCTAGAAGTTGATTGCCTTTACTGACTTCTGTGAATATGAAGTTCAGGATGAAAATCAACTAGTCCATCTCGGGAACAATACTGTTGCCTCCTGAAATGCTCTAATGGGTCGTCTAAGCTTGGATTCTATTCTGCATGCCCATTTGTTTATCCTACTATTCTTCGGATTGTGTGGTGATACATGTTTCTTTGGCTGTACTGCTGCATTCCTGAAGCAGTTGGTGATCAAGTTGAGTTGCGGCATCTCTAAAGGACTCCATCTTTTTTTACGCCACAATCTTCTCCTTATTTTGAGAATGAGATGGGCAAGAAGCAAATCCCACTTGTCCAGTTTCTTAAATTCGAGAAGGAAGATCACTGACCAGTCGAAAAGCAGGAACAAGGGAGAAACCACGGTATCAAGACATATGGAAGCTCCAAGCAGGACTTAAATGATCGTGACGTCACTAGTGTCTAAGCCAAGCTTTGGAGAGAAAACGAATAACAAGAAAGCGAGAAGGATACCATAGAAGCAGATCACCCTGAGGATGATGCCGGCACGTGAGCAATTAACGACGGCATTCATGTACATCTCATCATAGGCATAGCTGAGTTCCATGCTTGTCAGGCCCAAAACTTCCTTGATAATCATCTCCTTCAACATGTCTCCGATTACCTTGTATACATCCACAAGTGGAATAACGTCCATGAAGAAAGGCCTGCAAACTGAGTAAATATCGAATGCTCCTTTTAAAGCATTCAATTCGTCTTTTTCATTTTCGTCCTACACACGTGCTACCATTGTCCTATGGTTGGAAGAAATTTTGTTTAATTGACTTTGCTTGCTTGAAAAGACCACGGAGCTACGAAAACTATTAGTGATGGCTCTATAAAGCAAGTAAGGCTGGTCTGCATATTGGGCGATGGTGACAAAGAATATGAGCATGGTGGGAGCGAACAAGAGGTTACTTGGAAGAAACTGGAACATAACATTGACAGAAATGATGAGCTCACAGGCGAGTTCAAGAAGGTGTCGAGCCCACACCTCATTGTCCTCCATGGAGTAGGTGGTAATGGTGTCTGGGCCACCAAGGTGAAGAAGAAGGAATGGAACCCAGAATGTGTCGATGGCATTATTGCTATTGTCGTCCATGTTGCTGCTTAGCAGGCTAAGAACGAAGTCGACAACCTAGTTGGCTGAAAGATAGTTGCTCCAAACATCCATTCTTATCCATGCTCTCGATGCTGATGTGTTTATCAAACTTCTAAGGAAGATGTGCACAATTTGTATTGCGAGGCTTACCATTATCAAAATACGTAGATCTTACTTGCTTTAGAGTTTCTTATATTTTCTTGGAATATCCATTAATTTTGTGTCTACTGTGAGATCGACTGATTGCAGAAAGGAAAAATAATTTCTCTTTCTCCATTCATTTTGATCCCCCTACTCCATTTTCCAGTAGGTGAGTGTGAATATATATTTGACAGGGAAACCAAGCAAGTTTGGAGCAATAAAACATGATCAACTTTTTGGTGTCAAAACAGCATGAAATATATATTTGTTTAGGGGACACCTCCGATTTATAATTGACATGCAAAGGTTAAATAAATTCCTTGCTTGTGTGGGACACTGCTAGGTAGTTAACATCCTTTCCTTGATGCCTTTCAATCATTCTTACAGTCATTCTAAAAAACTTACATCATTGATGACTCAAACCTTTGCAACTCTCCTCTATATCACAACTTTGCTTCTCAGTTTTCTTATATGAAAAAAGATCATTGGATTGGGCCTACTAGACTTATTTATAAGCAAAGACTAATGTCGTGATGACCTGAACTCTTCAAAGCTCACTAATGAATTAAGCTTGGGAAGTGAGGGCGGTTAAAATCATTTTTTATCCTACCCGTATCATGACAATTAAGAATTTGAAAATCTTATTCCCTATGAGTTTCAACATTACATTTTTATAAAATATCTAAATATTCTATTATTTACAAATATATCATCCTATTTAATATTCTTCTATAATGATATCTAGAAATTACATAACATATTGCCATTATGGTTGTAGAGGCAAATATTATTCATTTGTATTAGAGTACAGCATATGTGATTTTTGCATGCCATACAAGATGCTCAACATATTGTACGTTAGGTTACAGAAGTTAAAGAATAAAATTATTTTTTTAAATAATGCATCTATTAATTAAAAGAAAATCATAATAATTTTTCTTTGACAAGTGTGTCATATTTTTAAATGAAAATAAAATTTTATTAAAGCATTTAATTATAAAGAACTCTCTTTGAAAAATATAATTTTAGTGTGCTAATAATAATTTATGACCTACATTATTAATTACAATTTTTTGAATAATAGATATGTATATATTATGAATATTTAAATGGAAAATAATACTTTTTAATTTAAGCCAATTATCTTTAACATGATTAGTGTTAAATAAGTTATTACTAAAAGTTTTAAGTAGTTTAGAGATGCAGCTAATGAAAGGAAAAAGGAGGGAAAGGAGAAAAAGAGAAAATCAAGAGAAGAGGGAAGAAGAAAGTTTCAATTCAAGAGGACAACAAGAAAGAGAAGAAAAGAATTATGTTGGTCATGAGGAGTGCAGCAAGGAAGATAGAAAGGAGACTTATTATTACTGTAAGATTAAAGATGGGGAAGAACGTGCTAGAAAGCTACTACAATGATTAAAAATTGGGAAAAAAAGTTGAAATTATATTTTCTGTTGAATTTATTAATTTTTGTAATGGAATTAGAGGTTTTATTTTGTTGTACAAGAATGCTATGATAATTAATTATTGGCGTTTAGAGTTGTCTTATAGTAAAGTATAGTTGAATTTAAGCCTTATGGTTTTATTTGGAGGTGAGTCTACTATATGATTAGACTCATTATACAATATGATTATCAATAATTTGTTTAGGGAGTTAATAAACATATCATACAATTAAGAGAATATATAATATAATAAGAGTTAAGTTGGTTCAAGAAGAAATCTTATTGTGTGGTCAAATAATGTCGTCATATCATAGTTGGAGTGATCATATTGTATCATGGGATTCTCATGCAATATGATTAGATAAAGGTCAAAGAGTAAGATGGGCTTCTGATAACTATATTTAGGGAGTTGAAAGAATCATACAGTTTGATGGAGAGGCCATATAATACAATAAGCGAAGAATTAATAACAATGATTTAGTGAGATGCCAATTATACAACACGATGGGGGAATCATATAGTTGATGTTTTTGTAGTAGCGAAAGTAGAGAGAATGCTTTGGGTTATATAATCTTAAATAATTTTAGATATTTTCATTATTAAAGATTACATAATAACTCATGTGCATGCATCTATGAGTTTGTAGAAAAAGTAAAAGAAAGGAAAAGTGGATTAAGAATCTACACCTTGAATTTAGGTAGAAAAGTTTTATAAAGGTAATAGAAATATAATATTAAATTAATAGATAATTTATTTTTAAAATAAGATATCTTATCTGTCATTTTATGTTGTTTATTTTGATATATGACACAGTTATCTTGATAAGAAGTATTTGTATTACATTGGCTCATAGTTTTTAATATAATATATATATTTTACTTTAAGTTATGTCATAATATTTAAAATATGTTTAGATCAACTAAAATTAAATAAAAATTAATATTGAGTTTTCTGTTTCACCATTGTGTTTGAAGAGTCAAGCAAAAATGTTTATTTCTCATATGGGCTTGTTTTAAGTGAAATTGTTAATATTCAATTAAGTCAAGCTGTGAACTTTAAATGTCTAAAATAGTTGTCTTAAAGACTCTTTGGCAAGTTTCAAGGAAATTAAATGCAAGCTCCAAAATCTTTATACTTGAATATCTCTTTAGTTTTCTGGAACTTGATATGTCCAAATTTTGAGATGATGTGCCACACTAGTGGTATTAATATTTGAAAATGTTATAAGTTTAGTAATTTTTAAATTTTAATTTTTGAGCCAAGCATTATTGATGAAAAGTATAAACATTAGTATTTGATTTTTTAAAATTATTTAAGAATAATGTTTGGTGAATTTCTCTTCATAATCATATAGGACACTTGTAATACTATCATAATAAAAAATTATTTTGGTATACATATATTCAAAATTTTGACACAAAAATTCTCAAAAAACACTATAAAACCACTTTTGTCTTAGCAATTTTCACTGTAGCATTGGGCGGGTCGGCCAAACCTGACTGCTGATCCGTCCAGGCTTTAATGATTTAAAAAATAAAATAAAGTAAAATTTTTTTTATAGACCCGAAGGGGGTGAACGAAGCCCAAAGGCCGTAAGCAGAGCTTTGCAACGAAACAAGTGAGAAATTAGCCCACAGTTGCTAAACTGAACAAGTGAAAATTGCTCGAGGCACTAATGAACCAGACAAAGTTGACCAATGCAAGCACAAAATAAAGCCAACTAGGACCAAATGAGGAAATCTTGGTCGTGGAAAGGGGGAGCTAACCCCAAACAGCTCGAGGCACTAATGAACCAGAAGTGTTATAGAGAGCAATTACAAGAACATTTCGACGATATGGGACTAAACTTCCACTCGATTGTCAAAGAAGACGGAAGTGCAGGTGCGATCGGATGGCATAGATTATTCAAGGTAAATTGCTCCAATATAACAGAGTAAAACGCCAAGCAGGAGATTCGAAACTGAGCCAAATCTACAAGAGGATACAGAAACACTACAGTAAGTTTTTACTTTAGTTGATTTATGGACAAATTATTTTAATACATGCAGGACAAGAAATATGCCATCCATTGGCCCAGATCAAGGCCGATGGCATCAGGATTGATCTCCAACGGTAAATTCAAAATTCAATAAAAAACGTCCATTTTAGGCTCCAAATCGTACAATGACTACTTTGTGTCCATTACAGAAACGACTTGTCCATTTTAGAACCATTGAGAGTAGATTTACAGCTCAAATTATACTCTATAAATAGGGAATGATGAAGAACTCCTTGAGGTTACCATTGCTAAGATTGAATTCTTTCAAATAATAATATCGACAAATTCTAAGTGCATACGGTGATTCCAAAGTCACAAAGAGAATGCTGCAAGAAGGAACTCAAAATTGGAGGTTTTTTCTTCAACTTTTTTTCGATCTCAATTCCTCCTTCTTTCTGGTACTGTGCGTGTCTCATATTTCTCTTAAAATTGTCTTAAGTTTTGCCAATTTCTTGTATTTCTTTCTTTAGGGTAAGAGCATCCCAACAATTGTGCAAAAGCCTGGGGTTTGGGTTGAGCCCAAAAAAACTCAAGTAGGTTTGGAATAGCCGCAACTAAAATCACAAGTAGGTTTGAGCGTTACCGTACGAAAAACCTCGCTTGTAATTTGGTGATTTTAGTGTTCTTTTCCCAACACCAGTTGGGGTGGATGTAGGCTCGATTTTGAGTGAAACCACCTTAAAAATCTTTTGTGAAATATTCTTTCTTATTCTTGCTTAAAAGATCTATGTTTTAATTGAAATCGAAAATCGAATGAAAATATTATTTGATACAATTCACTCCGTCCCTCTTGTGGGATTATCTTAAGCACAAAGAACTTCAATTGGTATCAGAGAGAGGAATCCCAAATTACGTGAGTAACATCACGTGGGAGATCCACTTGTGCTAAGCGATAGCTTTCTCACATTCTTTGTGGTTTTGTGATTTTTTGTTTTATGGCTTCCTCTTTGGTTGATATGGGTGCAACCTTATGTCAAGGTTTTTCTTCAATTTGTCGTCCCTTGTTTAATGGAGAATTTTACTTATATTGGAAAAAATGCTTTAGAATTTTTATTCAATCTATCCATTTAGAATTATAGGAAGTTATGACTAAGCCTTGTGAACTTTCTTAAAATTCTTTTACTAATGAAGTCAAGCCCTTTAGTGAGGCTAATGTTGAGCATAAAACATTGTTTCAATTGAATGCTAGGCCCTTAAACTATCTTCATTGTGGAATTTCTCCTAGTGAAGTTACATAAATTATAAATTTGCATACGACATTTGAGGTATGGAAAAAACTTGAAGTAACTTATGAGGGCACCTCACAAGTGAAAGAGATGAAGATCAACATCCTCACTCAAGATTATGAGCTTTTTCAAATGAATCCTTATGAGAGTATTAAAAGTACATTTTTAAGATTTAATGACGTAACAAATGGCTTGATAAATCTTGGTAGGGCTTTCTTAAATGGTAACCTAGATAGGAAAATTTTTAGAATCCTTCCAAAGGAATATGATCCCCTTGCAATGGCTCTTAAAGCAGCTAAAGATGTCAAACTTTCATTGGATGAACTTCTTGGGGAACTTCTCACTACCGAAATAGAGATGACTAGGAGACTTATGGAAGAGGCTTCTATAAGCAATTTAAAGCATGAAAGGAAGAAGGAAGAACCCATGGCCTTCAAAGCCACCAAATGTGATTCGAATTCCACTTCTACCACTTATAAGATTTTGACGATGAGGTAAGTTTTCATGTTAATGGATTAGCAAAAAATTTGGCAAAAAATTTTCTTAATAGCAAATGGAAGAAAATGAGTAACAAGGAGAGGAAGAGGCCACCAAGTTGTTTAGAGTGCAGTCAAACCTGTCATATTAAACCAAAATGTCAAAAACTCAAGGACAAGCATATGAAAGAGGAAAAGATGAAGAAGAAGAACTTGAAGAAAAAGAAAGCTTTCCATGCTATATGGTGTGCTTCTAAAGATTCAGATGTTTCAAGCTCAAGTAGAGGAAGAGAAGGGATGATTTGTTTTATGGCAAATGAGACATCTTCAATATCTTCAAGTGAAGAAGAAGAAGAAAATGAGGTGAGCACTTGGACAAGAGATATTTTAGAAATTAATTATATTGAAATTATGAATGCATTGACTTCTTTAATGAGTTGTAATAACAATTTGCAAAAGGCTTACAAAGAAAAAGTTGAATTACTTGATTTTGTTATAAAACAAGATGAAAAAAAATAGAAAATCAACATATATGAGATGAAAAGGCTTCCCTTATCATTAAGAATACTTCTTAAGGCATGATATTTTACTTTTGAAAGAAAAATGCGATTTTTTAAGTATGATAGAGTAAGAAACACTTCACACACTTCTTATGCTTCACATGCTTATTATTCTTCATATGTCTTCAATTTTGAAAAACCTAAATACATAAGCATGCCTGGGCCATCAAATATTGTTTGTTTTTGTTGTTATAAACCTAAGCATATGAAAGATTGATTTTTTAGAAGAAATATATATTAAAAAAAAATTTAGATGGATAGTTAAGAATGAGAACATGAAAGCTCCATTTAGTGCTCAACCCAAGCTTTCTTGGGTTCTTAAGAGTAGAACTTCGAAGACTAGAATAAAATGTCTCCAAAATATTTAGAGACATTCTCGGATAGGTCTAGACATTTAAAAAACTTAAATTGATGATTTAATATAGTGGTAAGTTTCTAATTTAGATTTTACACCTTATACAAACAAAACCAAGAAGAAAATAAAAATTCACATCTTGGGTATTCATCTATTAAAAAAGCATATAGAATCTTTATCTAGAATCTCATAAGGTAGAGGAAATAATATATGTTGTGTTTGATGAGACTATCCAACAAGTTAGTGAGAAGTATTTAGAAGATGAAACGAAATTAGTAAAGAACTTAGATTTGAATAATAATGAAGAAAAATTAGAAAATTTTGAAATAGAAAAAGAAAAAACAAGTTACATAGAGGATGGAAATTTGCAATCTCACATGCAAAGGATTTGATCATTAGGAGATGACTTACTGATTGTTTAAATTTATGTTGATGATATTATTTTTGGTAGTACAAAAAAAGAATGTAGAGAATTTGGAAATCTTATGACTAAAGAATTTGAAATAAGCATGATTGGTGAGCTAAATTAATTTTTCTTAGGATTTCAAATAAGACAACAACTTCAAGGCTATGGTTTAGAAGTCACACATATACCTATTAGAATTGATGACACTAGTACATTAGCATTAGTCAAGAATTTAGTTCATCATTCTAAGAGAAGCACATAGATGTTAGATATCACTTTATTAGAGACCAAGTGGCCAAAAGATTAGTAGAATAAGAGTATGTTCCAATTAAGCTTGAATTGGTTGACATTTTTACCAAACCCTTACCATCAGAACAATTTCAAACATTAAGGGAACAATTAGGAATTTTAGACATTGTTTAGGGTTCACTCCCTTTTGATGGTGTCAAAGGGGGAGAATAGTTAGGAGTTAGGGGGATCATCAAGATAGGGGGCGCATGTTAATTCTTAATTTCCTCCTTAAAAATTTGTTTCTATTTTCTTTGTCACATATTTGTATTTAAAACATTTAAGTCTTGTCATCATACAAAGGGGGAGATTATTACACCCTTGTGTTTGTTGAGTGAAGCATAAATGTTTATATCTCATGAGGGCTTGCTTTAAGTGAAATTGTTAATGTTAAATTAATTCAAGCCATGAACTTTAAATGACCAAAATAGTGGTTTTCAAGACTTGTAGTGATGGCAAGCTTCAAGGAAATTGAAGGTATGCATTAAAATCTTTATACTTGAATATGTCTTTAATTTTCGTGAATTTGCTTTGTCCAAATTTTAAAATAATGTAGCACACTAGTATTATTAATATTGGAAAATGTTATAAGTTTAATAATTTTTGAATATTGATTTTTTGGCCAAGCATTATTTGATTAAAAGTATAGGCATTACTATTTGGTTTTTTTAAATTATTTAGGAATAATTTTTCCTAAATTTTTTTTCGTAGTCATTTTGGACACTTGTAATACTATCATAATATAAAATTATTTTGGTATAATTATACTCAAAATTTTGACACAAAAATTCTCATAAAATACTATAAAACCACTTTAGTCTCGGGAATTTTTCATTGTAGCGTTGGGCGGGTCGACCTGACCTGATGGCTGGTTAGTCCATGAATTAAGTATTTAAAAAATAAAATAATGTAAAAATTATTTGATAGACTCGAAAGGGGCGAGCAAAGCCCAATGGCCACAGGAAGAGCTGAGAACGAAACAAGTGAGAAATTAGCCCACACAGGAAGAGCTGAGAACGAAACAACTGGGAAATTAGCCCACAGCTGCTGAATAGAACAAGTGCGAACTCAGCCCACAGAGAAAGCTGACCAGAGTAAGCACGAAATCAAACCAACCAGGACCAAGTGATGTAATCTTTGTCTAGGAAGGGGCGAACCAACCCCAAATTGCTTGAGAAACAAATGAACCGAAAGTGTTATAGAGAGACATGGCAAAGACATTTGGACGATGTGGGACTATACTTCCATTCGATTATCAATGAAGGTAGAACAGCAAGCTTGATCAGATGGCTTAGATCAATCAAGGTAAATTTTTGCATGATAACAGAGTAAAACACCAAGCAGGAGATTCGAAACTGAGCTAGATCTGCAAGAGGATGCAGAACCACTGTAGTAAGTTTCTATTTGAGTTGATTTTTGGACAAATTGTTTTAATATATGCAGGACAACCATAGTACCATCCAATGGCCCAGATCAAGGCCACCTATATCCAACGGCCAAGATTGATCTCCAACGATAAATTTGAGATTCAATATGAAATGTCCATTTCAAGCTCCAAATCTAACCAGGACTGCTTCATGTCCGTTACCCAAACGCCTGGTTAATTTTAGAGTCTTTGGAGTGGATTTAGAGCTCAAATTAAGCTCTATAAATAAGGAATGATGAAGAATTCCTAGATGTTACCATTGCTAAGATTTCAAAGCTATAAAATCACAATATCGAGCAATTCTAAGTACATACGGTGTTTCCAAAGTAACAAAGTGAAAGCTGCAAGAAAGAACCCAAAATTGGAGGTTTTTGCTTCAATTATTTTTCAATCTCTATTCCTCCCACTTTTTGGTATTGTGTGTGTCTCATATTTCTCTTAAATTTGTCTTAAGTTTTGCTAATTTTTTGTATTTCTTTCTTTGGGGTAAGGGCATCCCGGTAATTGTGCAAAAGCCTGGGGTTTGAGTTGAGCCCAAAAAACTTAAGTAGGTTCGGGGTTAGTCATAGTTAAAATCCCAAATAGGTTTTAGAGTATTAAAAGTATGTTTTTAAGATTTAATGACACACTAAAAGGAAAATTTTGAGGAACCTTCCAAAGGAATATGTTCTTCTTACAAAGGCTATTAAAACAGCTAATGATGTCAACAAACTTTCATTGGATGAACTCCTTGGGGAACTTCTCATTGTCAAAATAGAGATGACTAGGAGACTTACGAAGAAGCTTCTACAGGCAAGTTAAAGCATGAAAGGAAGAAGGAAGAACCCATGGCCTTCTAAGCTACAAATGTGATTCGGATTCCACTTCTACCTCTTCCACGGATTTGGAGGATGAGGTAAGTTTTCATGTTAATGGTTTAGCACAAAATTTGGCAAAAAGAAATGGAAAATAATGCTTTTTAATTTAAGACAATTATCTTTAATAAGATAGTGTTAAATAAGTTATTATTAAAAGTTTTAGGTCGTTCAGAGATGTTGCTAATGAAAGAAATGGAGGAGGAGAACGAGAAAAAGAGAAAATAAAGAGAAGAGGGAAGAAGAAAGTCTCAATTCAAGAGAAGAACAAGAAAGTGAAGAAAAAGTTGTGTTGGTCATAAGGTGAGTAGTAAGGAAGACAAAAAAGAGTCTTACTATTACTATAAGAATCAAGAAGGGGACGAACGTACTAAAGAGCTACTAAAATGAGCGAAAATAGAAAGGTTGAAATTATTATTTTTATTGAGGAATTAGTGGTTTTATTTTATTGTACAAGTTAAGAATGCTATGATAATTAATTATGGTGGTTTAGAGTTGTCTTATAGTAAAATATAATTGAATTTACGCCTTATGTTTTGTTTGGAGGTGAGTCTACTATATGATTAGACTCAATATACAATATGATTATCAATAACTTGTTTAAGGAGTTAATAAGCATATCATACAATTAAGAGAATAAATAATACAATTAGAGCTAAGTTGGTTCGAGAAGAAAGGTTATTGTGCGATCCAACAATTTCATCATATAATAGTTGGAGCGATCATACTGTACCATGAGCTTCTCATACGATATGATTAAATAAAGGTCAAAGAGTAAGATTGGATTCTGATAACCATATATAAGGAGTTGAAGGAATCACACTGTTTGATGGAGAGGCCATATAATATAATAAGTGAAGAATTAATAACAATGATTTAGTGAGATGCAAATTGTACAACACGATGAGGGAATCATATAGTTGATGTTTTTGCAGTCGAAGCGAAAGTAGAGAGAATACCTTGGGTTATATAATCTTAAGGAATTTTAGATATTTTCATTATTAATGATTATATAGTAACTCATGTGCATGCATCTACGACTTTGTAGAAAAACTAAAAGAAAAGGAAACTGGATTAAGAATCTCACCTTAAATTTAGGTTGAAAAGTTTGATAATGGTAATATAAATATAATATTAAATTAATAGATATTTATTCTTAAATTAAGATATCTTATAAGCCATTTTATATTGTGTATTTTGATATATTACAGTTATCCTGATAAGAAGTATTTGTATTGCATTGGCTCATAGTTTTTAAATTTCTATGGATCTTTTACATGTTTATTTTATGATAAGGTACATGCATTAAGTCATACAGATAACATGAGAACTAGTTTATATTAGAAATATAATATATAGATTTTATTTTATGTTATGGCATAATATTTCAAATAAGTTTAAATTAAATAAAAATAAAATTAATTTTTCTTGGAACATTATTCTCATGTTATATGAATATATAGTTCCTTTGGGTGTTCAAGATACTTATTTGACATTGGCTCATCACATTATTTAGTGTCATTAATACATTGTGTTTGGTGGCTTAGGTATTAGTTTAAGACCTTGTACCTAAATGGATAATTTGGATAATATTATAAGTACTATTTTAGGAAAATAAAACTATTATTTTGTAGTAAAGATTATGATAGAGATTATTATAATCCTTTATCTAAACTAGATAAGGTTTTCTTGACAATCAAGTAGGTTATCCTTGTAAGTGTCAAATATATGACCCTTAATAACCAACTTCTTGAGGATTATGGATGCTTTAGATTACTTCATTAAATAGCTTAGTTAACTTGTCTAATAATTGAACCCAATTATTAATCTCAATGTTATCAATTGTTTCATTATCAATCATATTTGTCTCTTTGCAACACATGTACAATAATATAATCATGTTGCTTGATTTGCATGAGATTGGAGCATAGTTGTGGTGACCAAGCTTGCCTTTCTTGGGATTGGGTGTCACATCCTCTATTTTTTAATTTTTTCTTAATACTTTAATTTTGAAATGTACTTTTTATAAAAATTAAATAAATACATTATCTTTCAAAACATGCTCAAATATACAAAACAAATGAAAAAATATGCTTAACCTTCGAAATCAATTTTATGTGAAGCCAAATATATGAAACAACATAATGATCATATTACAAAAAGCAGTTAACATGTCCAATAAAACCAAGTAGATTTCTAACTTATTGTAAAACATTTGAGGCATAACAAATAAGAGGGGATGAGTTAATTATTTATTAAATAAAATTTTCATTTCTAAAAATTAGTAGAAAAACATTTTGACCTTAAAATTTTTTTATTGATGAAATAAAATTTCTCAATAATAAACAAAATACACACAATATTTTTTAGGTGCTTCAACCAAAACATGTGCCTGCATCCACCGTCGATCCCCGATCAGGCTTCCACTAACCATTTTCTTTTTGCTGAAGCTAGTAGAGATAAACCAAATACACATTAGCATTTTAGTAAAACCAAAATCAGAAAAATTCACGTTACTCGAAAAAATTTAATACTTTACAATTTTTTGTTTACAAAAATCCCAACATCTTTAATGCTTTAAACAATTAATATTTTAAAATTTAATAAACATCTAATAAATCTATAATTAAATTAATTAAAAAATAATACAACAAAATTAAACAAAATCAGTTAAAAAACTATTAAAAATAAAAATATTTTGAACAGTTAAAAAATAAATATTTAATTAGACAAAACTTATCGGGACGAGTGTAACCAAGTTTGTTCTCTCTCAATCTTTCCCTATTTTGAATGACTTTAAAAATACTAATTTAAATAACTATAAAAATAATAAATTAATATTTCAATATTTAATAAATCTAAAATATGATAAATTAAAAAATATAATATAACCAAATAAAATGAAATCGAGTGTAACATCATGGTTCATCAAATAAGATATAAATCAAAATATCTCGTAACCAATTCAAAATGCCAAGAAAATGAAACATTTGAAAATATAAAAATAAATATTAAATTGAAAAAAGCTCTTTAACATGAGTATAATGATATTTGTTATATGTTGATCAGGAATTGTATAGGATTATTGTGATTTATCAAGAAAAATAAGCATATATATTTACAAATTTTATTTATTTTTTAAATAAATATATATTAAAGCTATGATGAGATAAAATGAAAAAATGTAATATAACCGAATCAATGCAAGATAGACCTCACACAAAAGAAGATTATAGTTTGATACTAACATAACAAAATAAAGAAAAAAATTTAAATGTATAAGAAGGTTGCATTCAAAGAACCTAAGGAGATAGTGTAATATCTGTGATCATCAAATAAGATATGAATAGAAATTTTTCATAAAGCATGCCAAACTATTAAAAATAAATCATTCAAAAACACATAAATGAAATTTTAATTAAGTAAAGCTTGTTTAAATGACTCCAATGACTTCTGTTATAAAAGAATAAAATAATAAATAATAATAACAATAAAATTTTCAATATTAAGATAACATATATTAAAGTAGAAAAGAGACAAATCAAACCAACATAATCTAACCAAATCATAGTGATGTAATCCTCATAGGAGAGGTGACTTAAGTAATATAGTGATATAACTAAATCAAAACAAACAACTTCAAGAAATAAGATAATTGTATCAAAAAATTTCATTAGAAGATACCAAGGTGATAAGGAATGATATCCTCGATTATGAAGTCATTTATAAATCAAAAAAAAATTTAAAACATGATAAAATCTTAGAAAAAATATTTAAAAATATAAAAACAAAATATTTAATTAAAGAAAAAGATGTCTTGTATACGAGTTCAATAATATTTATTTTATCTTGCTCAGACTTAGCTTGGAATTACTGTGAATTGTAAAGTAAAATAAGTGCAAATATTTATTAATGCTAAAACGTTTATAAATAGAAATAATAAAATATGACCAAATCGAAGTGATGTTAAGTTTACATGAGTGGATAATTTGAGTTTCATAGAAATATAACATAATAAAGTGAAACATCCAAATATGATACAAATCCAAATATCATAAAAAGCGAACAAAAATCTAAGAAAATTAAATATTTTAAAATTCAAAAATGTATATTTAATAAAATTGACATCTTGTGGATGAGTTCAATAATATTTATTTTATCTTGGTCAGACATAGTTTGGAATTGTTGTAAACTTCAATGACAAATAAGAGTAAAAAGGTATTAACATTAAAAAGTGTATAAATAGCAACATTAAAATATGACCAAATCAAAGTGATGTTAAGTTTATATGAGTGGATAATTTGAGTTTTCTAAAAATATAACTAAATAAAAGTAAAACATTTCAAGAAATGAGATAAATTATATGACAAAAGTTGTATTCCAAAATACAATTGGAATAAATAAAAAAAATAATAATATAACAAAATCTAAGTGATATTAAATGTACATGTGTAGAGAATTTGAGTTTCACCGTAATATAATAAAATATTTTTTTATGAAATGAGATAAATTATTTCGAAAATGTTGCATTCAAAAATACTATGGAGGATGTGGGCAACAACCTTGTAAGAATCAAAATATCTTATAAGATTGCAAAAACCATGGATAATAAAACATTTACATTTGTAAAACTTATTAAACTAGAAAGGTGATGATGTTCGATGTCTCAATTTGTACTTGCTTGGATTTTTTATAAAATATCAATTTAAATAAGTGTTCATAATGATAAATTAGTATTTTATTATTTGATAAATATATAATAAAGCTAAAATAAGATAAACTAATAGAATTTATAATATCTAAATAAAAACTATGTAAATGTAACACCATAGAAGAGTTAGAGTTTCATAATAATATATCCAAACAAAACAAAAATCTTTGATCAAATGAGCAAAATTATTTCAAAAAACTTGTATGGTAAAGTTATCCTCCAAGGTACTAAGGAGATCATGTATAACATCTTCAATGATGGAATTAAGTATGAGTAAATGTATCTTATAAAGTAAGAAAAAAATATAATAAAAAATATATAAAAATATTAAAATAAATATTTAATTAGATAGAGCATATTGACACAAATAAAACAAACTTTTTTTTTATCTCATTCAAAACTTATTTTATAGAAAATATGAATTACAAAACAAAATAAACATAAATAATAATAAAGTATCATCTTAATATTAACTTATATATATATATATTATAATTTAAAGGAGTTAAATTAAAGTAATGTATTGCAACTAATAAAAGTGATTAAAAGGTCACATTGGAGATGTAAAGTTAATAAGCAATATAACCAAATCAAATAAAAAAATTTGTGGAAAAGTGATAAATATAATAGAAAAATTGTGATCCAAGATTTTAAGAAGATGGGATATAGTATCACTAACTATCACATGAGGTTTGTATTGAAATGACTTGCAAAGCATACAAACACTTTTGAAAATATTTTTTTTTAATTATAAGAAATGAAATTTTAATTGGGTGGAGCTCTATAAGATGACAATAATGGTATTTGCTTCATCTCCATTAAAACTTGTTTATAATTTCTTGAAATTACCAAAGTAATTAAATAAAAGTAATAATTAATCGTTATTTTAATATTATGTAAATATATGTTAAAGCTAAAGTCAGATAAATTAAAATAATGTAATACAACAAGACTATAGTGATGTAAGGTTACAAGAGAAGATTTAGAGCTTCATAGAAATTTAAGAAAATCAAAGCAAACAATTTAAAGAATTGAGATAAATTGTATAGGAACATTTAATTTCAAGTTTATTTGGTGGTTGTGTAACATTGTCAATTGTCAAATTAGGTAGAAAAATAAAATACCTCGTAAAAAGTGCAAAAATGATGGAAAATAAAATTTTAAAAAAATAATAAAAAATTATTTATAATGAGATGGTGCCAATGAAGTCGAGTTTAATGACTTTTGTTTCATCTTAATCAGACCTCATATTTTATTATTAAGAAATATCAAAATAAAAAAGCATAAATAATCATAAGATATTATTTTATTATTAAGTAAATAATTATTAAACTTATAATGATACAAATTAAAGCAATATAATATAAGAAAATCTAGAACATATGAATGTAGCACGAGAGATAAAGTTTACCAGAATGTTGCATTCCAATATACTCAAGAGAATAAGTGTAACTTTCATGATTATCAAATTAGGTAAGAATTATAATATTTTTATTAGGAATAAAAAAATACCAAGTAAAAACTATTTTACATTACAAAAATAAATAGGTTTTTTAATATTATATATACATATATAATAAAATCAAATCGATGTAAAGGCCCTACGAGGGTTATTTAGAGTGTCGTTATAATACATGAAAATCTAACTGAAAACTTGAAACAATGATATAAACTGTATGACAAAGTTAGTCTCCAAGATTGTTAGGATGTCAAGTGTAACACACTCAATAGTCGAATCATATATGAATCAAAACATTTGGTAAAGTTTACCAAAATTCCTCAAAAAAATATTTAAAAATATCAAAATGAATAATTCACATGATAGAGCTCATGAAGAAGATGTGTGTTATTTCTTGATCAAACCTAGTTTAGAAAACTTTGCATTACCGAAGTAAATAAAGATAAATCATAATAAACCATAATTTTAATGTAAAGGAAATATATATTAAAGGAGAAATGTGATATATTAAAGAAATGTAATGTAACCAAATCAATGCGATGTAAATGTCATATGAGATGAGATTTAGAGTTACATTATAACATAAAAAATCAAAATAAAACATTTGATGAAATGATATAAACTATGTGTGAAAGTTACATTCCATGATACAATGGAGATTAGGTATAATATTCTTAATCAAAAAGTTAGATATGAACAAGAGAATCAAAAAAACTTAGTTAAAATTCTTATTGAGTGCAATTATAAAAAACATTAAGTAATAACTTGGGGTCTTCTAGGTCGAGGATCCCAAAGGAGGACAAGAAAAACAAAGAGAATAAACTAAAATTCTATTTCTCTTTAGAAAAGTGTTTATTCTTAAAGTAGGCCAATTTATTGACTTCAATTAAACCCTAAGTGTCACTTTTTATTTTAGTTTGTACATCTATAAAGAATGGAAAATATTATCTTTCTTCTTTTTCCTTGGAGTTGTGTTGCATGTGGCGACACAAGGCATTATTAGAAGGATAGTTGAACCTTACACTTACCTCCTTAGGTGCCAACGTTGCCAGAAGCATTGTCTTGAGGGCAATGGTGGTTTATGATTAATGCACAAGACATGGGTACGAGATGGATGAATCATGTGCATTATCTCTTTAGGCGATCGCATTGCTAGCGATGACAACTAACTCTTAATTGTCCAACCTCAAGCTGTTTGTTGTTAAGAGTCTAACATTAAGTAAAAGAATATCAAGAGTTTGACTTTTACCATAAGGTTCTCAAACTTTACATCTCTATTATTTATCATATAACTATATTGTAGACTGATGACAAAAAATTGTGATGCACATTTATGCATTTTAAAATTATAATAAATTTTATCAATAAAGAAGTGTTTATTGATAGATTATTATTTAATAATAATATAACAAAAATATTACTGTGATAGAAATTTAGTAATAATACCCCAATCTTTTAATTAAATATATTATTAAATTGATGTTTTTAAAACATTTTAAAAATTTAAATCCCGTGCTAACGAGTAGAGCAATCCTCGTGTCGCTAATCAAATTCAAAGAAACACTCCCTTCTTTTGTTTAATAAATTATTAATATATAGTAATTATCTTTCGTAGTTAACAATTTTCCATCTCGAAACCGCATAAGCTCTTTAGCTTGGTTCTTCTGAGCTTCCCTTCGACTAGGGTTTTGTTAATTGTACTGTAGAACTGGCGACGGTGGCGAACCTTCTCTTACCGAATTACTTCTCTGCATCTGGAAACGCTGCCAATAGGCTGGGCCTTCCTCTGCTTCAATCTAGGATGAAGCTGGACCCAAAAGGATACGAGGTGGAGGTTCTCCTTATCTACGGCCACTTTGAATCGTCCCTAGATCTCCCACTTCAGCAATCCGTGCTCAGTTTATCATTGGACCTGGTGGTCTCGAAGGATCTTGGTGACCTCATGATGTTCCTAGCACACATGACCGCATACTATCCCAGACACCTCGTTGATTTTCCTCATTAGTTTCTCATCTCCTTCAATCTGAAGTTCGGACCCTCTTGGCTTCCCTTCGTTCCAATCTTGCATAAGCTATCATCCTCCTTGTCAAAAGAAGGTTCTTTGTTTTATTTTATTTTATTTTTTGGACGAATGTGTTGCAGTGTTCGGTACACTTCAATTTGGAGGGCTACCATTATTCAACATATTTTTGTTCAGCATTTTAATGGGTGGAAATATCTTTTGTTTATACTGGTTAATATTATATTTTGATCTGGGCATTGGAGAAAATGGGAAACTTCCACTTCATTGAGCATTAAGAGAACATTATAATTGTTGATAATTTGTTAGACTTGATTAGGCCTTTCTGATTGTTGATTAAGATAGAAGTTTGATTTCTCTCTGCAAAGAACAAAATAGGCACTTTTTCCCATGATTTCTTAAATATAGAATCTTAACTATTTCTTGTGAGGCTATATATTTCTTTCGCTAGATTCCAATATTAAAAAGGTTTAGGATGCCGACACCGAATTCATATTCTGTTTTTATAATTACAAGAACAGTCCTTTAACACATCAAGTGAGGTTAGATACATTGATTCTAAGATGCTATTGTTTCTTTTCAATAATTGCTTTTCTTTTGGATCCAAAGTTGTTAAAGCCATTTCTAATAGTCAAGAGTCATTTTTTTGTTCTATATTTTTTACTATTTTATAGGAAAGATTTCAGTAATCTACTTCTCTTATAGAATCACAAACTGAACTTCTTAATATAACCAAACCATTTAGATTGATTTTCTTTAGAATTGTCTTCAATTGGTAGAATGCCAACTTTCTCCTTTACAGTAAGTTACTCTTCAAACTTAAAAGCATTATCTCTATAGCAATTATTCTATTCGTGTGTTTGTACTCACACATTGACATTTGATACCATGTAATCTTATACATTTGCCTTCATTCTTGATTGTGATATTTTGATTACACAACACTTAGAAGTATGTTTTATTTTCATCTTATTTGTTCAATGCTTGGAACATATTAGTGACATTTTTTGTTAATTTCTCTATCATTTTGAAGTATAGGTTCAAAATAAGTAAATTTTGTATTTATGTTTATGATAACTATTACATTCAATATATTTTTAGTGTTATTTGTCTAAATATTAATTCAATATATTTATTATAAGAACTAAAAATGCAATACCATTTAAACTTTAGAGTCTTTGTTCATAGACTCAGTTTTGTTTTATCTATTTGCTTAGTCTCAGTTTGTTTTATCTCTTTCCTTAGTCTTATCAATTGGCATTAAATTATTAGCAAAATGCGTATTAATGGTTTATCTTGAATTTTATAATTCAATCAATAATTAGTGTAAAATTGAAGCTTTCTTTTATTACTTATGTTGTCAGAAAGTTTGATGAAAGAAGAAGTGTAAAAGTAGTTATGAAGCATTATCTTTTTATGTTAAAAAATGGGAGTTATGTGAAATTTTCAAAATGTTTTTGTTGCTTTTTGTGCACAGGTTGAAAACATTTTTGAAATTAAGTTTAAAAACACATCCAAGGACTTAAAGCATAGCCATAATGAAATTAAATTATAATTAAGAAATATTTAATATGTTCTCCTTAGTCATGCAAAATTATTTTTAATATATGCAATTTTAATTTTTTTTAATTCTTTTGTAATACCTTATCAATATAAAGCCTCCTTATACACTCATTATTGCTTTGTTATACAAGTTTTTCATAATTTCAATATGTCCAATTCTAGCTTCTTTTTTTTCCTTTTCTAACATGTGAGGGAAATATTATGATAAATAATTAATTTGAGTTCATGATGATTCTCTTCTAGAATTAAGAAAATGTTTTTGTTCCTTGAAGTAATAATAAGAAACTGTTACAATAAGTTTATGTTCTTCATTATAAGTTCTTTAATCTCATAAAAACATTCATTATGTTATCTTTCATAGACTTATCCAAAATTGTACTAACCCATTTCTATTTCAATTCTTGCTTGAGTATTGATGTTTGAATCCTAAAATTGGTAATAGCTTGGTTTTTTGACAATGTGCCTAGTTTGTTGAACAATAGTATTGTTTATCTTCTTATGAATCATGATGTTAATTAACTTAGCCAAATTTATGATTTAATTGTAGCTTCTTGAAATTATTTCTTTATACGTATCCATGCATGATGTTGTAGGAATCCTCACTTTTTTCAATTAACTCATTGTTGACATAACCATCTTTATTAATCTTTTAATATATTTAGACAATATAACACATTGCTTTCTAGAAGTCCTAAGCATTAGATTCAACATAATTTTGGACATACATTGCCATGTTTTTGCTACCTTGAGGACAATAGAGAGGGACAGGTCATAGAAATAGATGGTTGGGAGGTGTCTGGGAAAAATGGAAAGATAGACCATAGAGTTGCCTAAAGGTCAACTAAAAGAATTTGGAAGGAGAGATGGATATGTGGGGTTTTGAAGTATAGGCTATAAGCTAAGAGAAATGGCTTATGTGAAATATTTTACCAACTTCAAATGGACAAATAGAAGCTATGAAAGTTTATGGGCTTAAACCAAATGATCTTAAAACAGCAAAAATGGAATTTTTTTCATAATACTAATTAGTATTGCAAGTGTTATGTTGTTCCAATGATTATACAGAAATTAAAGTTCTCTAGCATGTTATTTATTTTTCTTGTTTGTTTTGAAAGATTAAGCTTTTAATTATGTTTTGCTTATTTTTATAGTCATATTGTTGAGTTGGATGTGCCTCTTGAATTATTTATGGACCTTCAGATCATTGGCGACTGAAAAAATAAAAAAATTTGCATTTTTTTTATGTTGTGCACTGTATTCGGCACATGAACAAAAAACATAGAAATGAAGCAAAAAATAGGAAGCTTGAAAATATTTTTTTCTCATTACTACAGGTGTTTGATGTCATATATACTCTATTTTGTTGAATTTTCTTATTTTTGTTGATTATAATAACTGATGTATGATTTCTTGTTTAAAGGGAGAGATGAAGAACTAAGGGTGAGGAGGTCACTTGTTGTACTGTGTGATCTTCATCGACAAAAAGTAGGGCTTGATGATCGAACTGCTAATGCTGTTTGCAATGCATGCTTTCAAAGTTCTTGAAGGTTGATATTTCCTTATATCTGCAATTGGTTAAGTCCCATTAGTTATCTTATTATGCCTTTTTTATTGCTTCTTTTTGCCGAACATAGTGTCATGGTAATGAGCTATCTTATTCATTGTAATGAGCTATATTACTTGAAAAGATTCTAAGTTTTGGTGTTTTAGCTAAAAGCTTAAGCATAAGGTAAAAGAATTAAATAGAAGAAAACAATCTCCAAGAGTGAGTTTCATGTTTAAAGGAGAGAGAGTAAATGACAAGTCAAAACTTAACAAGATGAAACAAACTTTTTTCCCAAGTGAATGGTATGATCAAAGGGGAAATACTTAGGTACTTAGAAGTTATAAGTAAGATTTTCACTTTGCAACAAGATAAGGTGAAAAGGAAAAAACTCTCAACCTCCATACCATGGGTTAGTGATGAAATTTGGAAGGAAAGGAAGAATTGTTTTTTTCCATTTGTAGCCTTCACATAATGGAACAATAATGAAGGAAATAAAAAGGGAAAGTAAGATTTATGCTTCTCAAAGCATGCTTACTATGTAATGGTGATGAAGATCGATGTAATAAAAAGTTCACATAAATGTATAACTCAATCAAAATTTGATTCAAATGATGTAAACCAAAGCAAGTTGAAATGGTTATTTCAAGTAATGAAAAGGCACTTGCATTTTTATTACTTGAGCATTACTTAAAAACCATTTATTATAAAGAAATTAATAGGTCTGATTATGCTAATAACTTTTATTGGGCCTATTCTCATGGGTTATTAACATATGAAATATAACTATCTAAATAAACATCAAAAGAACTTGTCAACTTGCTCTGTAATATCTAAATATGGATCGACCCTTAAACATGTTTCAAGTTTTTGTGACCCACTGGACGATTTGTTGAAGTAGGTTTGGGCTTAATATCAGTGCAAGACTAGGCTTTTGGATGATTTATGTTCTGACTAAAAAAGTTCAAGGCCTAAGTATTAAGTACACTCACATAGATTTGACTTATATTTTCTTGATAGAATTTTATATCTCGAATGATGATCCATATTTGATAAAGTTAGGTTAAGTAACTCAACAATAAATTGATTTTCCATGAGGTTTTCATGTCTTAAGAGAATATCAATAATTGAATGATCATCACTAACATTGACTTGTAAGGATGAAATATATTTAACTACAAACTAAATGTAATTAACTTAAAAAGTTGATTTGTGAATGTCAAGTGAGAATAGTTATGTTGATTTTCTACCAAAAGAAATAAAAACCCAAGTAATTTTTAATTTGATAGAGGACATCATATAACTTTTGATTGATGAATTAGCTCTAAAGATGACTTATTTTAAGATAAACTTTTTTTTAGTTAGCCCTCAAATGAGTTTGTACTTTTAAAGTACAATTTTAATGTTTTTAAGATACCTAAATATTATAATTAAACAAAGCGTGTTGACTTCGTTTATGTTAACAAAATCTTGAGAAAGTAAAATCATGATGCTATGTATGAAATTTTATTGATATCTTTAGTGAAAGTCAAATAATACCTTTGATAGTTAGCACAAGAAGAAAAGTGTGTAACTTTTAGCATATATAGAGCATTTTTAAGGGATCCTTACTCTTTGATTGTTGGAGCTCAACATCTTCCTCTTTATGAAGTTGATAGACATTTTTGATCAAGTACAATTCTTTCTATTTTGGAGCATGCTTATTGAGGCTTTATTAGTGTTGAGAGCTCTTATATTGCATAAGACTTATATTGTCTATGAACTAAATCTTTGACCTTGAAAGGACAATTCTTAATATGTAATATTTTTTCATACATTACTTTATATTTAGTTTCTTAACAAGGTCTGTAAGACACTTTTTCTAGATTAGGTCCAACTTTTGATGTGCTAGTTTCAATATGTTGAGGAGTTCAATACGCTCACAATATGTCGAGGAGTTCACCTACCCACCCACCTTTTTATCATCAAGACGAGGCTTTAAAATTTTTAAGATGACTTTGTTCATTGCTTTAGCTTGTCCATTTATGTGAGGATGAGAAGTTGAGGCATACTTAAAAGCACAACCATACATTTTGCATAAATCTAGAAATTCTTTAGATTGGAACATTATTGTGTCATTTGTAACAATTGCTATGGAAATATTAAACCTATTATAAATGTTTGTCTAAAGAAAACTTTAAATCTTATTAATAGTCTTACCAATAAGAGGCTTCACTTTGATCCATTTTTAATGGTTGTTAACCACCATGAGAAGGAACCTCCTTCCATTTCTAGCAATTGGAAATAAAAAATGGAAATTCATACCACAGTTTAACAAGAACCAATAAATAATTATTTCTTCCATCTTTGTGAATAATTAGTATGAAAGGGGAGCATGAACTTGACACCCTTTGCACCTTTTGGTAAATAAAGTAATATTTTTTTAATTATTGGTCAAAAAAATCCTTGATACATAATCTTTATGGCAAGTTTATAGCTAGAGGCATGTCCATCACACTCTCTTGAATGGATCAACTTGATCACATCTTTAACTTCAAAAGGTTGGCGTGATTGCCTTAGTTTCTTAAACAATTTTTCCTCTTCTTTGTTCACTAGGTCTTAATTCTTATTATTAATTATTTATTTCTACCAAAGTTAATTATATATATATATATATATATATATATATATATATATATATATATATATATATATATATATATATATATATATATATATATATGCGTGTGTGTGTGACCATAATTAGTTTGTTGATGAAATGATGAGTTTACAATTAAAAAGGTACATAAGCAATCAAATTTCTTTAAAAACTCTTTTTCTCACCACTTTTCATCCATACTCTTTGGGGCCAATGGTCTCCTCAATATATACATATGAAAGTATTAAATTAACCTTTTTAGAAAATATTGAATAATAAGAGGCAAGTCTACCATACACTTATTATGTCAAAAATAATAACTTCAAGCCAAAAATCCATGTTATCTAAACATATTATAATTAATCTTTTAATTGATATAACTTTAATGATTCATGTTAATGTAATATTCAAAGAAGCTAAGAATGTGTGACATATCATCAAAAGACACTTCATATAAATCAATAAAAATATTCATATAATCATAACAATTAGTATAATAAAAAAAATAACATGTTATGAGAATGTAAGCAAAGCAAGTGCTTGAGACTTGATAATAACAATTAAGAATGAGAGAAAACCATCCAATTATGTGGACATCATCCTTCATATAAACTATAAGAATGTTATCAAGCATCACATTGTTATATCAAGTATCACAATAAAAATGTCTTGTTATTAAAATGTCTTATGCAATTTATTCTAGATTTTTGTGATATTTTTTAATTGCCTTATTACTTCCTGACTATCCATTTAATTGTAAACTTTATTATAATGAAAACACTTATTTTATGATGTCTTTTAAGCTTACATGTGAAAATAAATATATACAACTAAGATACACCTAGAATGATAACTAGTATGAGGGTTTTCCCTACTCAATTATTACAAATAATATTAATACATGGTGCTTAACTAAATGGTTTTGCATTATCTTATTGTCACAAATTATTAATAGTGCCCGATCAAAAGATTATGTCTACCAGATTGTCATAAATATCAATGCACTAATTAAAGAGTTTTTCTTTACTTGATTGTCATAAATATCTCATTCATCTTATTAAAATAATATCAATCAATTGGTATCATTTCTTGATTTTGATGTCTATTGCACTTGATTATAATCAAAACTTTGATTTTATCTTTCAATTTTCAATACATGAAACTAAGAAGTATAATAATATAACCATTCTTATTAAAGTGTTAAAAATATTTTTAATATAATTTCATTAATGTTTTCTTGCGTGTTCTCACAACTTTATCGATTACAAAATATCTAATATCTCATATTCATTGACATATGTCCAACATCATATATGCATCATCACATATCATTATCATGTTCTCATGACATCTTATGTATATTATTTTATGTTATATTCATAACTTTTGTTCGTCATGTACTTAGTTCCAGCACAACTCTTCATACTTATTTAGAGTTCGTCATGATTGGCATTTAATTTACTCAAATAATATCATTTAATGGCATCATGATTCTTCAACATAAGCTATGTTCCATAAAATTTGTGCATGAAACCAAATTATGGAACTAAGTACCACAAATATGATTAAATATGAATAAAAGTATTTTATTAAACATAATAGTAAACTTTATTAGTCACTTATCTCAAGAGACACAGTTTTTATTGATCAACTTGGTGTCAAATTAAGCATTGGTCAATTTGGGTTGGTTGGTCATTTGGGTTAACTTGAGTAGTTGGTTAATTTTATATGCTAATGTAGGCTTTGGATCATAAGTGGCACCTACATTCTAGAATATTTAGTTGTTAGCTAAGACTTGATTTTTGGACAATTTATTCATATCAATATTATAAGAACCAACTTAGTTGAATTCACCAACATTATTAATAATATTATCTTGATGCTTTTCTTCCAAAAACTTTCTTTCCTCCCTTATCATCATCTCCCTCATCTTCATTTGTCATGAAAAAAAAAGTTTTGGATTTACTTCAATTTTTTAATGATATGCTCTTCTCATTAGCATTAGCTTTGTAGAAGCTCCATTAGCTCCTAAGTGTCCTCTCATGGGCACTCTCCCTTTCTCAAATTTCTTTCTCTCTATCTCTCTTGTCTTTTTTATTGAAAATAATCACAACTTTGTTCTCTCTCCTCAAGATCATCCTCTATCTATTTGTAGGAGAGTTTATACAAGAAATGGGTTAGCCATGCTTGTCCTTAATATTAATATTATTATCATTATTATTACTACAATTATTTCTCCTTGGTGGTAGCACTGCAAAAAGCTGTAAGGCATCGTAGTGATGGGTAATTAGCTCATCATTTTAGATCAGACCATCTGTAATGGATCGGCTCTTATGAAGTCAACCAAGAGGGAGTGTGACATGTTAAATTTATGATTAAGGATGTTTGGAAAAGTTTTAAAAGATTGCATTTTTTTCATCATTTAGTGAAATGCTCAATATTTTATGCGCTCAAATGATTTCATCTAAGAATTATGGTTTCAAAATAATATAATTTTTTTATAATATGTCAAACTTATCTAAGGTTGTCTTAGTTACTAAGATTTTTTAAAACATAACTATTAGCTTGATATAAAACTTTAAATGTCATAGAGGAACACATTTGTGTATGTCTTGAGATAGAATTTTTGATAATATTGTTAATCAACCAAAGTATATTATTGAACGTATCACTTGACCATTTTTACATCTAACTTTATAAGGGTTAAACTTCCAAACTTTAGAAAGAGTCATAGGGATTTATCAGTAAGAAGGCCTTCTAAGTCGAAGAACTAGGCGATTTAGTAACTCAATACTCAACTTCTTAAGATGACAAAAGTCTTCACTAGAATCTCTATTATTGGCTGCTATATCCACTTTTCGATTTTGTTCTTAATGAATAAAATGTAGATCTATAGTATTATACTTTTGGAGAAGAGGCCAAGCTAGTATTCATAGGATTTTAGTGTAAATCTTTACTTTTTAATTAGACAATACTTAGTAGTTAGTTGGAAACTACTAAAGATTTTTAAGCGCTTCATTTGTAGTCCTCAATCAAACTAGTGACTTGCAATCAAGGCTTCATGCTTAGCCTATTTGTTGGTAATAATGAAAACAATTATGATAACACCTTTAAGCATTACTTACTAAGAGCTAAGAAGGATTGAACTAATGCTACAAGACCCACACATGAAAGCTCCATCAAAAAAGGTTGTTAAAATTTTACAAGGATCTTAGTTTTTGAATCAAAATAGTTTCTCTCCATTATAAAACCTTTAAGAACTTGAGATTTCATAAATGAATAGGAAATGAAGTAAAGTTCAAACTCATTATGCTTAATTACCCACTTTTGCAACCTATCTATATCATCTATTGTTTGAAGGATGTGCCTCATAGGTTTATTGGTTGTCACATCTATGATGTGAATATTGGTATAACTGATAAGCTGACATAAGTAAAGCTAGGGTTAGATGCTCTATAAGAGTGTATCATAGCTCTACATCTTTTTGAGTGAGAGTAACATAACAGATTAGTTGTTGAAATCCATTATTCTCTTGAATTAAAGCAAAGTTAATATAAAACTTGAAGCAATTATATATATGAATGAAGACTCCCTAAGGACTAGATTGCTTAAGGTTGGAGGCTGAGATAACTATCAATTAAGCTCTAGAAAAGCCTTTTGACAATCTTTGATTTAATATTATCTAAATGTATTGTGGAGTAGCTTGATGAATTGTTGAAGTTTGTCTCCATTCTTGAAAATAAAAAGGGTGAAGCTGATAACTTTTTTTGCTAGATATTGAGCATCTCGATGAGCTTTTTAGGAAGGCATGTTTATCAAATCTTTTAACAAGTCTATATTTACTTAGAATCCTTTTGTTGAGACCATGAAGTTAAGAAACTTTCTCAATAAAGTGCTAAAATTACTTTTAAAATATTTAGTCCTATGGTACACTTTTTACATGTCTTTAAAGGTCTAATTTTTATTAAAAATTGTTTACATAATGGTATAAATTTTTGCATCTCTAACTTTAGAAGATAAAATCAATCATCATTTAACAAATAGCTCTAGTATTATTTAAATCAAATGTCATTCCTCAAAATGTAACAAAGTAATTATGGCTCATGTCATTTCTTTCTCTATCTTTTGATTTTGAAAACACATTTTTTTAAATAAAAAACCATTAGCATGATCATTTTTAAAAATAATAGTAAATCTAATATACATTTGAATATTTTGAAAATTATAACAAAATCAATATAAAAAATTTGACATTCTTTCAAAAGGTAAGTTCTTAAATCACTACAAAAATACAAAAACTAACAACTTAATAGAAACATAACAAACTACTAAATAAGATAGAGTATGACCTTTCGTTCCCTCTGATTGTAACATCCATAATGTGAGGGAAATTATTTGAATAATATATTGATATTTTAAATTATCATGTGCTTAAAATAAAAAAAAATCATAACCATAGGTTTGATTTTAGATCTTAAGAAGAGAAGATTTATAATATCCAAAACATAAAGAAAATTGAATTATTGTTATTTTGAATTATTTAGAAATTTAAAGAATTTTTGAAAATTTCAAAGTTTCATTTCATATTATTCAAAAGTTGAATACCACTAAAGGAACAACCCCTAAAAGAAAGAGACAAACTAAGAAATAAAACGAATAAATTATTTGGATATAATGATAATATGTTGACAAAAAAATCTTTTTAGTAGTAAAATAGATGATCAAAGATTTATAAGGATTAACTTATGAGCAAGAAAATTTTTTAAAATAATTAAAAATATTACATAAACTCTCAAAATTATGAAATTTTACTAAGGCATAGAATTTATAGGTATAAGCAAAGTAAAAATTCTGTCTAAAAAGGTAGGCATGATAGTCATTGAACCAAAAGTTAATGAGGATTTAAAAATATTTTAGGCTTGTTTAAATTATTTAAAAAATTAATTATTATTAAAATATATGAAATTTGGCAAACAGGTGGAGTTGGTTAAGAACAATCATACAAAATCAACCACTAAACTTTTGAAGTTCAAATAATTAAAAAAGGCAAGAAATCTTAGAATTTCCTAATTTTCATTAAATCTTATTTTTTTAATTTTCCTAACCTTATTGTACTGACAAATTTGACATGATAGTAACCTAATTTTTTGCAAAACTATTAAATTCCAAATGAAAGAAGTCACTAAACTGAAGATGTCTAATTGTTGAAGGGAAATGAAGCATCGATATTTAGTATAAGAGAGGATGTCCGTGGATGATGAGGGTGTTTTGAAAATAATTAAAACATTTTGATCATGCTTGACAGCTTAAAGACAAGAGGAGGGAGAGAAGTAATGTTGTTAAATTATTAGAAAGAGTTTAACTAGTCAAGGGAATTGAGAAATAATCTTGGAAATTAGGAAAGATATATAGTAGTAAGTGTAAAATACTTAAAATGAAGGAAATATGGATCATATAAAGGCACATAATTTGATATCTATTTTAAGGGGAGACCTTTACAGGAGGAATTGAGATAGCAAGCTTATACATCTAAATATACTTAGTATTATATAATTATTGGCAACTATAATAAGTTATGAAATGAAATCTATCAAATTCAAAGATGATTGACATTCATGCTTGTATTTCTTATGTTTGCATATAGTTTACTAAGCATCATATGATCATGATTTTATTATAGATGTGTAAAACATGTTACAATAATATGTATGATGATAATGGCCATTAAAAAAAGATGAAAAAAGGCAATGATTATTCTTAATATATTTAGAAAAGAAATTAAGAACAAAGGTTTCTAAATCGTAAGGCATGATTCTATAAGTTTAATGATGTTAGGTTTCAAAAGTGAAGTTTATCAATTAAATAGCTTAAATTATGACACAAAACTAATATATTGTTCATTCAATTTGGTTGTGTCTAGAAGATCAATTATTTTGACTATTCACTTGCTAAGGGGTTTGATGAAGAAATCTAAAATGGAAATGATAGAAGTCCAATAATAGTGTTTTGAAAGGCCTTGTGATAGGGAAAAGCTTACCATTAGATATATTGAAGTTATGAATGCATGCATATAAAAGTAATGATGCATATGTGAATTCAAGTATTGTTGATTAAAGATTTCTCTATAGTAATTTTTTGCATTGGTTCTATATTCACAATGGTGCTTTCTTATTTTTACTTTTAATGATGCTTTTTTTGATAGCACTAAGAAAGTGGTTATTTTATTATGTTTAACTGATCATGGAATTCATTTTTAATAAAACCAAAAAGAGTACAATTGGTAAGGATTACTATTATTTGATACAAAAATATTAAAAAATGAGAGATTTCATTATTTTTAATATAAATTTAAAATAATAGAAACATTTATTAGATGGTTATAATCTAATTCAAACATGTTGAAGGAATTGTGGAATGCTTTTGTTATATTGTGTGATCAAAATATCTTACTCATTTTTATATAAGCTTTTTAAAACAAAGTGGAATAAACAATATTATATGATTTTCAATATTGCTTGTGAATTCAAGTATACAAATAGAACATGTGGTAGATATACTCGAAATGATATGATTAAAAATAATCAAAGCGATAAAAATGTTATTACCAGGAGTGTTTGGTTGTATGATTTGAACATGTTAATTTTGGATCAATTAATTTGTTAAGAGAGAAGAGTTATCATAATTCTCTCATTCAATGGTGGAAGAGGAAGACCAAAAAGAGGTGAGAACAAATTAATATGAGGGACTTGACATTTTTGAATCTTAATATCTGCTCAATATGGTGCATTGGTGTCATAGAACTCATGTAATGGTCTTTGATAAATGGGATTGTAATGCAATGCACACTCAAAGGTTTAGAGTGGTGTCTAGTTGCAATCTTTGGGATTTTATGTCCTAGACAAAACTAAGGACACAAAGAATAAAATCATTGGATATGAAATAATGTACAAAATATAGTTTCCATAAAGCATGCCAAAGTAGAAAAAGTGAAACAATTTAAAATATTGAAATGAAGTTTTCATTTGATAGAGCTCATCAAGATGAGTCTAATAATATTTTTTAAATTTGATCAAGGCTCGTTTGTCATTACTGTGAATTTTTGTGAGAAGTGAGCATAAACAATAAAAAATTACTATTGTAATATTAATTACATATGTATATTAAATTTGAAATGAGATAAATTAAAATTATATAGTATCAATAGAACAAAAAATGCAATAATCAAAAGATTAGAATAATCGTTTCATAGTAATATAACCAAATCAAAGCAAAAAATTTATTAAAAAGAGAAATTGTACGAGAAAGTTTCAATCGAAGATATTAACAGAATTGAGTGTAAATCATAGATCAAGTCCTTTATGTATGAAATGATCATAGAGCTTAACTAAGTTATAGAGAATAAGATATTTAAAAAATATTAAAATTAATATTTAATGGGATAGAGTTTATTAAGAAAGGTCCAACAATGTTTGAATCCACTCAATTAGACATTCTTTGGAATTTATATGAATTATGAAAGTAAATATGTATACATAATAATAATATATAATTTAAATATTTAGTAAAGAATTAATAGGTTCTAAAAAATTTGGTAAGAATTAAAATAATGTATATGTCCCATGAGAATAAAGTTAGAGTTTCATACTAATATAACCAAATAAATGCAAAACATCTCAAGAAATGTGTTAAATTGCACTACTAAGTTGCATTGTAGGCTGCAAAGGAGATTGAGTGTAATTTATTTGATCATCAAAGAAGGTAAAAATACAAATGTTTTGAAAAATAAGATCAAACCTAGAAAAGTTTCATCAAAAAATATAAAAATAAATATTTAATTGGTTAGATCTCTTTTAGATGACTCTGAAGACTTTTTTTCATTTCTATTGGATAGTGTTTATAATTACTATGAATTATAGAAAAATATTAACAAACATAATGGGTAATTATTTTTGTAATATTATGTCAATATATAATAAGGATGAAATGAAAAAAATTAAGGCTATATATTATCACTAAATTAAAGTGATGTAAAGTTTATAATAGTGGATATTTAAAGTTATATGGCAGTATAATAGAACCAAAGAATGAAGAAATAAAATAAATTGTATAAGAAAGTTATATTCCAATAAACTAGACAGATTGATAGTAAAATCCTCTATCATTAAATATGGTACAAATACATGTTTGACACAAGTTACACAAAAAAAGGAAACTAAATATTGAAAAATATAAAATGAATATTTAATCAAATATAACTTTTCTTGAGTTTTGTCCAATGACTTTTGCTTCGACATGATTGGGCCAAATTTTTACTAAATTCATATCACCAAAGTGCATAAGAGTAATTAAAAATAAATTATTATTTTAGTATCACGAAAATATTTATTAAAGTTGACTTAGTATAAATTAAAAAAATATTTTATTAACAAACAAAAGTAATGTAGAGGTCACATGAGAGGAGATTTTTATTTTTATGTAATAATATAACAAACATCAAAATGAAACATCTTAAAAAATCCGTGTAATATGCTTGGTCATTAAATTAATATAAATAAAAATGACTCAAAGATATTGAGAAAAAAAAAGAAAAGCATAAATAAAAGTAAATTACTATTTTAAATTTAAAAATGTTTATATTAAAATAGAATTTATATCAATAAGGAAATGTAATATAGTGAAATATAAGTACTGCAAATGTCACACACGCTTCAAGATGTTTAAAATTATTTTGTAATTTAACAAAAATAAAGAAAAAAAATGAAACAAATTAGACAAATTATGCAGGAAATTTACCTTCCAAGATGCCAAGGAGATTGAGTGTAACATCCTCAACTATCAAACTAGTTATAAATAAAAATATCTTAAAATGCATTTCAAACAATCGAAAATAAAATAATATAATTACAAAAGTAAATATTTAATTCATTACAGCTCGTCGAGATCAGTTAGTTGATGTTTGTTTCATCTCAATTTGATGTGAAATTGTTGTAAATTTCGAATTATAATAAACATAAAAAATTATGAATTATTATTGTAATAATAAATAAATATTAAAGTTGACATGAGAGTTGATTAAAGTTTCAAAGTATTATAGCAAAATCAAAGCAAAACATTTGGCAAAATTGGAAAATTTTATAAGAAACTTTTATTCCAAGATATAAGAGAGAAAGTACAACCTCCTTACCAAAAAAAGGTATGATTCAAATTATCTCATGAAACTATGAAACCTTAGAAACTAAGAATATAATGATAAATATTTTATTAGATAGTTCTCATCAACTTCAGTCTATTGACATTTATTTCATCTAGATCAGACCTCATTATTAATTAATACAAATTATAAAAAATAAATATATATGAAAATAATTACTTATTTTTTTAAGATTAAGTAAATAGATATTGTTAAAAAAATGAGATAAATTGGTACAATAAAGTATAAATAGTTCAAAGTGATATGAAAGTCACTTAGTAGGAGATTTATAAAAAAATCATAATGTAAACAAATTGAATAAAAAATCTTGAAGAAATGAGTTCAATTGAGAAACGTTGCGCACAATGATGCTAAGGATACTGATTGTAACTTCTTCAATCACTAAATCAGATACAAATAAAAACTATTAGTAAGACATGGAAAAGTCATAGAAAATGAAATATTTAAAAATATATAAATGAGCACGTAATTGGATAAAGCTTATCAACATGAGTCAAAGGATTTTTGTTTCATCTCCATTGAAACTTCTCTAGAATTACTATGAACAAATAATTTAAAAAAGAAATCATTATTTGAAAAATACAAAAATGAATGTTTAATTTAATAGAACTTGTTAAGATGAGTCCAACAATGTTTCCTTTTCTTAAATTAGACCTTATCTAGAATTGTAGCATATTACTATAGGAAATGGACATAAATAATAATTAATTATTATTTTCATATGATGTAAATATAGATTAAAACTTAAATGTGATAAATTGATGCAATGTAATATATCTAAATCAAATCGATGTATAAGTCACATAAGAGTAAATTTAGAGTTAGATAATAGTCTAATAAAATAAAAGTAAAAATTAGAAAAAATTGAGATAAATTGCATAAAAAAGTTTAATTCTAGCATACTAATAGGATCAAATGTAACATCCTCAATCATCATGTCAAGTATGAATAAAAATGTTTCATATAGTAAGAAAAAACAATAGTAAATAAAATATTTAAAATAATAAAATAAAAAAAATTTACTTTAAAGGAGGGTTGGGATAAGTCCAATGACATTTGTGTGGTCTTAATCACACCATATTTGAAAATACTTTAAATTACTAAAGTATATAACCATAGATAATAATAATTTATTATTTTTATATTTATTCAATATGTATCAAAGCTGACAAAATAAAAATTGAAGAATTATATTATAGCCAATTCAAAGCAGTTTAAAGATCACTTGACATTAGATTGAAAGACATACTGTAATATAACTTAATCAAAGAAAAAAATTAAAAAAAAGAGATAAATTATATTTGAAAGATGAATTCTAATACACTAAGGAGATCAAGTGTAATATCCTCAATCATCAAATCATGTATTAATAAAATATCTTGTATGCTTGCCAAAGTTTAAAAAAATAAATTATTCAAAAATATGGAAAAGCATATTTAACTAGATAGTGCAAGTTGTGATGAAAACACATTTGCTTCATTTCAATGAAACCACATTTAGAATTAAAGTAACGGACAAAAATATAAATAAAAAAATAAATGATGTTTTAATATTATGAAAATATATATTAAAGTTAAATTTAAAAAATTAAAGTAATAAAATATTAAAAAAAATCTGAGTGATTCAAAGGTAAGAGAAGAAAAGATGTAGAGTTCAATAACAACATAACCAAAACATCATGAAAAATTCTAAACTGATAAGATAACTTATGCTTGAAAGCTATGTTCCAAAATGGTAAAAAGATGAATTTAACAACCTCAATTATCAAATTAGATATGAATATATATCTCAAATAAGGTGTACTAAAATATTCGAAAATATAATACTAAAAATATACAGAGAAATATTTAATCAACTATGACTATTGTCGAAGAGTCCAATAATATTATTTTGTCTTGATTGAACCACATTTTAAAAAAATTTAAATTGAAAAAGTTAAAAATCATAAATAAAAATAAATCATTCTTTTAATATCTAGTAAAAATATATATTAAAGCTAAAATAAGCTAAATTGAATTAATATAATTAGGCAAAATGAAAACTATAAAAAGTCAGAGAAGATCGGAATTAGAATTTTGAAAAAAAATTCCAAATCAAACAAAAATAATTTGAGAAATGATATAAATTGTATAAGAAAGATGCATTCCAAGATATAAAGAGACCTGCACTAACACCCGTAATTGCTAAATTAGGTATGAATCAAATTATCTCATGAAACTATCGAAACTTAAGAACATAAAATATTAAAAATGTATTAAAAAACAAAAATTTTATTAGATAGAGGTCGAGAAACTAAAGCAATAAAATGTTTTCATCTATGTCAAAGCTCATTATGAATTGCGAGAAACATTCATACTAAATAAGCTTAAATAAAGATTAGTTATTTTTTTAATATTTAAAAAAATATATAAGTGTAGCCAAAATGACATAAATTGAAGCAATATAATATAAGAAATTCAATGTGATGCAAAGATAACATGAGCCAAGATTCATAATTAAAAGTTTATATAACAAAATCAAAACAAACACTTTGAGGCAAAGAGATAAATTTCATGGAAATACTGCACTTCAAGATGCTAAGGAGATCATGTGTAACATTCTTGATTATCAAATCATGTACAAATCAAGAGTACTAGTGAAATATGGCAAACTCATATAAAATAAAATATATAAAAGAGTAAAGATAAGATTATTTAATTAGATAGAGTTTATCAAAATAAGTACAATCATAGTTGATTCATTTTGTTCAAAATTTTCTTGGAATTACTAGAATTACCAAAGTAATTAAAGATTAATAATAATAAATGATTATCAATTTAGAAAATGTATATAAAAGGTAAAATAAGATAAACTGAATTAATGTAATATGACAAAATTTATGTGATGTAAAGGTCACACAATAGGTGTTTTTGCATTCTCTAGTAAAATAAAAAAACTTGGTAAAAAACTTTAAGGATTAACAAAAATAATATAGTGGAGTAGTGTTCTAAGATACTAAAAACATCTAAGGTAACATCCTTGATCGTTAGGTCAAATACAAAGTGAAATGTGTTCCAAAGAATGCAATTGTTAAAGAAAAAGTATCTTAAAAATAAAACTAAATAATGAATTAGATATTTTTAAACAAGACAAGTCCAATGATGCTTATATTACCGAAATTAAACTTCAATTGTAATTATTATTAACCAAAAGACAAATAAGCATTAATGTTAATTAACTAAACTTTTAATATGAAGAAAAATATATTAATTGCAAAATGAGATAAGTTTAAGAAATATCATATGAAAAAGTCAAATTGATGTAATGGACTCATGAGAGTAAAATTAAAATTTGATAATAATATAACCAAAGAAAAACAATAAAAAATGGGGTAAGATTTACAAAATTTTGCATTCTAAGATACCACGGAAATCAATTGTAGCATCATTGTTCATAAAATTAGAAAAGAAATTGAAATAAAATGTAAAGTATGCCATACCACTTGGAAATAAAATAATTTAAAAAATTAAAAAATAATTATTTTATTTATTTCTCAATCAAACTTCAATCAAAAGTTAATAGGAATAAAAAATAATATTACTATTTTAAAAATAAAAAAGGACATATCGATGGTAAAAAGAGATTAATTGAAGTAATATAATAGAGTAAACTCAAAGAGATATAAAAGCTACATAAGATGACTAATACAATTTCATAGTTGTATAACACAATTCAAGTGAAAACGTTGAACAAATGAGATTAATTGCATAGGCATATAGCACTCCAAGCAACTAAAGAGCTTGAGTTTACCATCTTTGATCTTTAAATTAGGTTTGAAGAAAAATGACTCATAAAGCACATTAAAACCATGTACCAAAAAATATTTAAAACTATACAAATTGATATTTAATTAGAAATAGCACATGAAAATTAGTCAAGAAATTTTTTCTTTGTTTTTAACAGATCTCATATTATCAAAGTAGAAAAAAATAAATAATTTATGATTTTAATGTTATATAAATTGATATCATTATTGAAACGAGGTAAACTATAACAATGCAATATGTCCAGATGAAATCGAAGTAATCGTCACATAAGATTTTCTTTGGAGTTACATATTCTTGTAAACAAATGAAAACTAAAAACACGACGAGATAACTCTTACAAGAAAATTTCCCTACGACATAATGAGGCCATACAGTGTAACATCCTTGATAGTAAAAAAATGTTTCAATAAAAAAGTCCATTAAATTGTAAGAAAATAAAACAAGTAACATATTTCAAAAAACAAATATAAATAACTATTTAATTAGATAAGCATTATTTATATGAGTTCAATGACCTTTTCGTGGTCTCAATCAGACATTGTTTGAAATTATAGAAAATTACCATAATATTAAGTAATTATGTATAAAATAAAGATAAGATAAATTGAACTAAAGTAATATAATAAAGCTAAATTGATTTAAAGGTTTCATGAGTAGTTAAGAGTTATATAGTGACATAATCAAATCGAAATAAAAACCTTGAAGAAATGAGATAAATTGTGCCAGGAAAATTCATTTTATGATAATAGAGAGATCAGGTGTAATATCTCTGATCATCAAATCTGGTGCTGATAAAAACATCACATGAAGGATTCCTAAGGGCAAAAAATATAATATTTAAAAATGTAAAAAATTATTTTTTAATTTGGTAAAAGTCATCAAGACAAGTTAAGGATATTTGTTTCATCTCAATTGCACCTCATTTTGGACAATTACAAATTACAAAAAATATGAATAAATAATAATAAAATTTATATATTGTAGCAAAAATGAGAAAAGTTAAAGTTATGTAATATAACTTACATAAGGCAATGCAAAGGCACACGATAAGAGATTAGAGTCACAAACCATTTTAAGCAAATAAATGTGAAACTTTTGGAAAAATAAGACAAATAATATGGAATTTTTCTATTGCAAAATATTAAGGAGATCTAAAGTTAAATTTATTTATCAATAAATAATGCTTAGTTAAAAATGTCTCATGAAACCTCTCAAATCCAATGAGAATAAAATATTAAAAAGTTTTAAAAATGTCTAATTCATCGGATTGGACATGCTTAAATGTGTTCAATTACCTTTTTCATCTTGATCAAACATATCTTTTAATTATTACAAATTAAAAATAGTGAGTAATGATAATAATAAAAAAATTTTATTTAAATATTAGGTAGATGTATATAAAGTTGAAATGAGGAGTGTTTAAGTAAAGTAATTAGAATTATATGAAAGAATAACCAAATCAAAGTGAAGAGGTGTAAGAAATGGGATAATTATATAAGAAAGTTATATTTAAAGATACTAAGTTGACTAAGAGCAACATTTGGGATCATCAAATCATATAAGAATAGAAAATGCTCGAAAAAAATGTTATAGCCACAGAAAAAAAATATTTAATATTAAAAATGTATATTTAATTGAATAAAGTTCATCTTGATTAGTCAACGATGTTTGTTTCATCTCCATTAGATATTGTGAGGTAAATAAAAAATTAAAAATGAAATTATTTAAATAGAAGCAATGAAATACAAACCAATAGATGTAATCCACAATTGATGAGAAATAGATTTTTAAAGTAATATAATTATATTAAACAAAAAATTTTAAATAAATGAGATCAACTATTTTAATAGAAAATTCATTAATATTAAATCTAAAACAAGAGAAATTGAATTGTTGTAATTTATTTTAATAAGGGCAATGTAAAGGTCATGCATAGTTGGAATTAGGGTTTTATAGTAATATAACGAAATAAAAGGGAAACATTTAATGGGATGAGTTAAAATTATGAGAAAGATTTAATCTAAGATATTGAGGAGAACAAGTGTAACATCCTCAATTATATAATATGTTAGAAAATGAAATGTCTTATAATGAACATTAAAATCATATAAAATAAAATAATGAAAAATATATAAATAAATTTATAATTGTATTGAGCATTTGAGATGAGTTCAATGATATATTTTTCATCTAAATAGGGCTATGTTTGCAATTACTATGAATTAGAAAAGTGATTCGACAAAAAATAATGATAAATGATTATATCAATAGTAAAAACATATAAATGAGATAAATTAATGTAATACAAACAAATCAATGTTATGTAAATGGGATTACAAAAAATTTTGGTAAACTGAATTGAGAAGTCACATTCGAAGAAGTTAGGAAGATCTAGAATAATATAATCAATTATCAAATTAATATAAATCAAAATAGCTTCTAAAATAAGAATAAATATTATAATGTAAAATACTTTTAAAAAATTTAAAGATTAATATTTAATAAGATATAGCTCATCAGGAGTTGTCTAACGATATCTATCTTACTTTGATCAAACCTCATTTGGAATACTAATAATTACAAAGGGAAATAAGCATAGATAATAATAATTTTTTATTTTAATAATAAATTAATTTAAAAAAGATAATGTGAGATAAATTGATGAAATCTCATTAACTAGATCAATATGTTGTAAAGGTTACGTGACAGGAGAATTAGGATTTCCAACTAATATAATCAAATCAAACTAAAATAATTAAAGAAATAAGGAAAATTTCACATGAATGTTCCTTTCTAAGATACTAAAAAGCTTTAGTGTAACATCCTTGTTCATCAAATCTACAATAAATCAAAATATTTGATGCATACCAAAACACTAGAAAATTAAATATTATAAGAATATTGAGAATATTTAACTAATATGATATAAATTGTTCTAAAAAGATGCATTCTAAGACACTATGGAGGTCTAGTGCAACAACCTCGATGTTAAAATTGACAATGAATCAAAATATCTCATAAAATGTATCAAACAAGGTATAGAATAAGATATTTAAAAATATCCAAAGCATTAATCGATCTGAGAGAGTTTTTTAAGAAGAGTCCAATCACATTTGTTTCATATTCATAAAACCATATTTGAAATTACTTTAAATTAACAAAGTAAACAAGAATAAATAGTAACAAATTATTATTTGAGTATTAGTTAGGTATATATTAAATCTAAAATGAAATAAATTGAAGTAATGTAATGCTACTAAATAAAAAAAACCATTACGTTTGTTTGAGAAGAGACTTAGAGTTACATCGTAAGAGAAAAAAACAAAGTGAAACACTTGAAGAAAGGAGATAAATCTATGAAAAAGTTGCATTAAAATATGGTGAAGACACTGTCTTTAACATTATCAGTCGTGAAATTAAATATGAACGAAATTTCTTCATCAAATATGCAAGCACTAGAAAATAGAATGTTAAAAAAATTCAAAAAGAATAATTAATTGGGTAGGGCACATCAAAACAACTATAATGATGATGATTTCATTGTGACTAGATAAGCACAGATAATAATAAATTATTATTTTTATTTTGGGAAAATATATGTTAAAGCAAAAATGAAAAAAATTGAAATGACATATCATAACAAAATTGAAGTGATATAAAGGTCACAAGTGAGGAGATTTTGAGTTATATAGTACTATAAATAGATCAAATAAAGTTTTTTTTGTCAATGAAATGAATTGCATAGGAAAGAAATATTCATTGAAATAAGGATATCATGTGTAACATCATCAATTATCAAGTACAATATGATTCAAAATGTCATGTAAAATGTTTCTACCTTTGATCAGGCCTCGCTTAAAATTTTAATGAATTAATAAAGTAAATAAGCACAAAATACGATAAAGTATTAATTAAATATTAAATAAATATATGTTAAAGATGAAATAAGATTAGTTGAAGCAATGTAAAAGAACAAAATCAAAATGATATAATGCTCATAGTTTAGGAGATTAATGGTTACATTGTAATATAATGAAATTGTGATAAAAACTTTGAAATGTTCTCACAAATTATATGGAAATTTGCATCCCATGATTCTAAAGAGATTTAGTGTGACATCATCAATCATCAAAACATGTATGAAAAAATTGACTAATATAGAACTTAAAAAACATAAAAAAATTTTAAAGTATCAATGGAATAATTAATTTAATAAAGCTCATCGAAACAACTCCATCGACATTTATTTCTTCTAGACATAAAGTTGTTTTGTAATTATCACAAAATTACTAAAAGAAATAAGAAAAAGAATAAAAAAATTATTATTTTAATATAGAGTAATGATATCTTAAAGTAGAAATAAAATAAAATGAAGAATTTATTATAACAAAATCAAAGCTATTTAATGGTCACATGAAAGGATATTTTGAGTTTCATAGTAATATAACCAAATAAATGTGAAAAACATCACAAATCAGGTTAAGTTTATGGAAAAGTTGCATTCAAAGTAATTAGGAGATCATATGTTCCAATAATGATCATAAATTTGGTACAAATCGAAATGTCTAGTGAAATATATAATTAGAGAGAGCTCACCAAAATTAACCCAAAAATATTTGTTCCGTCTTAATCAATCAATATTTAGAGTTATTATAAATTATTAAATTAAATAATAATAACTTTTACTTCCATATTATGTAAATATATGTCAAACTTCTAATGACATATATGGAAGTGGTGTGATGCAAACAAATAAAAGTGCCTGAAGGTCATATAGGTGGTGATTTAGGAAATTTGAAGAAGCCAAATAAATAGTAAGAGAAATTTTTGTTCCATGATTCTAAGGAAATTAAGTATAACTTTTGTGTCATCAAATTAGGTACAAGTAAAACATTTTTATAAAACATACCAAACACTAGAAATTTAATTATTTAAAAATATAAAATTAATATTTAAATGTACGAAGCTCTTTGATCTGAGTCAATGATTTTTATTTTTCTTTAAAAACACTTCATTGGAATTACTATGAATTAACAAAGTAATTAAACATAAATAATAATAAAATAATATTTTAATATAAATAAATGTCAAAGACAAAATGTGATAAATAAAACAAACATAATAAAACCATATTAGTATTATGTAATCGTCATAGGAGGGGTGACTTTAAGACACATACTACTACAACAAAACCAAATAAAAATTGGAAGAAAATAAAGAAATTGTTTTGGTAACATGCATTCTATAAAACTAAGAAGATTGAGTGTATCATCCACAATAGTCAAATAATGTACAAGTTAAAATAACTCATACATTTTGTCAAAATTCTAGAAGATAAAATTTTTTAAAAATTTATAATTGTATTTAACTGGATAAAGCTTATCTAGAAGAGACTAACAACTTTTATTTCACTGGATAAAGCTTATCTAGAAGAGACTAACAACTTTTATTTCATCTAGATTGAAACACATTTGAAATTTTGAAAAATTTTAAAAATTAAAGAAATATTGATAAATTTTTTTTAATATTAAGTAAATATATATATTAACATAGAAATGAGATTAATTGAAGCAATCTAAATAAGCAAATAAAAACTATGTATAGCTCACATGACACAAGATTTAGATCTACATAACAGTATAACTAAATTGAAGTGCACCAATGAAATGAGATAAATGTTGTGGAAATATTGCATTGAAAACTTTTAAGGGAATATAGTGTAACATCTTTGATCATTCAAAAAAGCACAAACAAAAAATGACTTGCAAATCATACCAAGCACTACAAAATAATATATTTAAAAATATTAAAAAGAATATTTAATAAGATAGAGCTAATTAAGAAAAGTCTAATGACATTTGTTTCATCTAGATTGAACATCATTTAAAAATATTATGAATGATCAAATTAATTAATAAAAAATAGTAATAAGGAAGTCAATATATATTAAAGTTAAATTAAGGTAAATTGAACCAAAGTAATACAACTAAATAAATGTATAGGTCACATGAGAGGAGATTAAAAGGTTTACTATAGTATATACAAATCTATGTGAATAGTTTAAATAAAATGAAATTAATTGTGCAAGAAACTTGTATGATAAGATACTAAAGAGATTGAGAAAACCATCCTCAATCATAAAGTGAAATTCGAATTAAAAAGGCCCCTAATCTATGCCAAAACCATTAAAAATTTAGGAATATAAAAATAAATATTTAATTAGACAAAACATATTGACAAGACAACAACAACATTTTTCTAATCCTTATTGGACCTCATTTCAAATTGCTACAAATTGTTAATGTAAATAAATATTAATAAAAAATTATTTTAGTATTAAGTAAATATATATTCTTATGAAAATAACATAAATTGAAATAAAGTAATATAACCAAAAGTAATGTGATATAAAGTTCAAATAAATGAAGATTTGAAGGAATATGGTTATGTAACAAAATAAAAATAAAAAATTTGATGAAAGATAAATAGTTTGAGTATTTTATATCCTAAGATACTAAGGAATTCAATTGTATCATCCTCGATCATCTATCCCCATAAAAATTAAAATGTCTTAAAAAATGAATAAGTTGTGTAAAACAATATATTTATGAATACAAAAATAACTATATAACTAAAGAGAGCATGTCATGATAACTTCAATGATGTTTGTTTTGTTTAGATTGAAAGTTGTTATATTATTATGAATTAAAAAAAATTAAAAAAAGAAAGAATTATTTTAATATTAAGTATTTACATATTAAAATTGAAATGAGATAAATGTAAGCAATTCAATATATAAATATCATAGTGATATAAATTTTAGACCAAAGAACATTTAGAGCTATATAGTAATATAAATTAATCAAGGTAAACATTTTAATAAAATTAGATAAATTACCATACCCATTCATCAAATCAAGTATGAATAGAAATGACTTATAATGTGCTAAAACTTTAAGAAATAATATAATCGAAAATATATAAATTAATTTTTTAGCCTCAATCTATTCTGGTTTGGAATTACTATGAATTACAAAAATAATTAAACATAAATATTGATAAATTAATGTTTTAATATTTTATAAGAAATATTAAAACTAAATTGAGATAAATTTATATAATCTCAAATAAACAAACAAAATTGATGGAAATGTCACACTAGAGGAGAGTTAGAGTTTTGTAGGAACACTATCAAATTAGTGTGAAATATTTGAAGAGCTAAAAAAAGTTTAAAGGAAAGTAGCTCTACATGCAATGAAGTTTTTTGTGTGGCATTCTCAATCATCAAATCATGTATGAATATGGAATAGTCATAAAACATGACAAGACCTTAGAGAATATGATATTTAAAATTAAAAATGAATATTTAATTAGATATAGCTCATTCTTGTATGAGTAAATACATTTATTTTTATTTTATTATACCTCAATTAGGAATACAACAAATTAATAATTTAATTAAACAAAAATAATAACCAATAATTCCTCTAATATTATGTAAATATATTTAGTTTTAAAATTGGATAAACTGAAGCAATTTATTATAACAAAATCAAATAATTTTAGATATCATATGATAAGAGAATTTTAGTTATAGAGTAATACGAACAAATAAATGAAAGTAATTTTAAGAAACGGGAAATAAAGTATTTTATTAGATATAGCTACTAAAGATTAGTCCAGTGATGTTTGCTTCAACTTCGTTGATGACATTAATAATTGCACGTAAATAAAAAAGAAATTAAAATAAAAATTTGTTAAACTTAAGTTATGAACCATATGAAAGTAAATCAAAGTAAAGATCACAATATAGGAGAAAAAGGGTTTCAAAGCAACAAAACTAAATCAAAGCAAATAAAATTTGAAGAAGCAAGTCAAATTGTTTAGGAATGTGGCATTCAAAGATGCTAAAAATATCAGGTGTGGTTTACTTAATGCTCAAATTAAGTTCAAATAAAACTATCTCATCAACCATGCCAAAATCTATGAAAATAAAATAATATAAAATATAAAAATAAATATTTAAATTAATAGAGCACATTGAGATGAGTCCAAAAAAGTTCCTTTCACCTAAATTTGACCTCATTTTGAAATACTTTAAATTACCAAATTAAATAACGATAAATTATGGCAAACTATTTTTTTATTACTAATAAAATATTTATTATACCCAAAAAAAAAAGATAAATTGAAACAATGTAAAATAATCAAGTGAATGCGAAGTAAAGGTCAATAAATACAAAACTAAGTGCTACATATGTTATATCCAAATGAAATTGGAACTTTTAGACAAATGAGAAAAATAATACAAGAATGTTATATTGTAAGATGCTAATGAGATGGGTGTAACACTACAATTTAGTAAAGATATAAAATGTTGTTTATAGTATGCCAAAACCATATGAAATAAAATATTTAAAAATTTCATACAAAATATTTAACTGGATAGAGCTAACCAATATGATTACAATAACATTTGTTTAGAATCAATGATATCTCATCTATCATTATAAAAACTAATCGACGCAAACAAAACTCAAATAATAAGAAATTATTATTTAATTTTAATTAAATATGCATTAAAGAAGAAATGATTTAAGTTAAGGAAATATAATATTGCAAAACAAATGTAATATAAAGGTAACACGATAAAAGATTTAGAGTTACATAGAAATATCACGAAATGAAAGAAAAGTATTTGAATAAATGAGATAAATTTACAGCGAATGATTTATTCCAAGACAATATGGAGATCGAATGTAAAATTCTAGATCATGAAATTTGAAATTATCAAATTTTTTAATAAAACATGTTAATGATATAGAAAACGAAATATTTGAAAATATAAAAATCAAATTTTAATTTTAATAATGCCCATCGAGATAAGTCCAATGACGTTGATTTGGTCTTGATTGAAACATGTTTAGAATTACTAAAAACTACTAAAGTAAAATAAGATAAATTTGAATAATGTAATATAACCAAATCATCTTAATAAAAAGTATAGATGAGAAGAAATTTAAAGTTAAATAGTGATGTAACAAAATAAAAATAAATAATTTAAAGAAATGAGATAAATTATACAGTAATGTTGCATTGTAGATAATGAAGAGATCGAGTATAACATTCTCGATTGTTAAATCACGTATGAATTAAAATTTCTTGAAACCAATCAAAAACCTTAAAATATAATTTATTTAAAACTATAAGAAATGAGTAATTTATTAGTTATAGCTCCTTACATGAGTCCAAGGTTGTTTTTTTTGCTTGATCAGTCCTGATTTGAAATTATTAGAAATTAACAAGGAAATTAAAGATAAATAATAACAAAGTATTATTTTAATTTTAAGAAAATATATATTATAGCTAAAATAAGAAAATTAAAAAAATCTAAGACAACCAAATCATACTTATGTAAAGGCTACAAAAGGGTAATTTATAGTTACGTAGTATGATAACCAACTCCAATAAAAAATGTTCAAAAATTAAAATAAACTATTTGGGAATAGTGCATAACATGATACTAATGTGATTTACTGCAACACATATGACCATGAAACTATGTACAATCAAAATGTGTAGTAAAGCTTGTCAAAATAAAAGAAAACAATTTTTAAAAAATTATTTAATGAAGAGGAAAATTAATTAAATATAAATAATAAAAAATTATTTATTTTTAATTTTTAATTATATAAATATATTAAGTGAGATATAAGAAAAAGTTAAATAATGTAACATATAAAAATCAAGCATGTTAACGATAACACAAGAAGCCAAATAAAGTTTCATAGTTATATAACCAAAACAAAGCAAACATTTTCATGCAATGAGATAAATTATGAAAGGAAACTACATTTTATGAAACATAGAGTTCAACTAAAACATTCTAAAAAACAAGATATTTAGATAAATAAGAATGAACATTTAAAGGGATGGAACCACTTCGTATGAGTTTAATGATATCTATTTCGTCTCAATTAAACTTGTTTAGAATTTAAATGAATAACAAAATCAAATAGATGTTACAATAAAAATATTATTATTTTAGTATAAAAGAAAAATATATTAACATTTAAAATAGATAAATTGAAGTAATGTAGTACAACTAAATCTAAATAATGTAAAAAAATCACATGAGAAAAAGTTGATTTTTATAGTAATACTACAAAATCAAGGAAAAGATCTAAAAAACTCCAATTAACTTTATGAAAAAGTTATATCCCATGGTGATATGGTGATCACATTTAACAAAATCGATTGACATATCCCTTATGAAACAAATTATCTTGCAAAGCATGTAAAAACCCTATCATACAAAATTTTTAAATTTATGGAAATTAATATTTAATTGGATAATTCTTATTAAGCTGTGTTTATCAATGTTTGTTTTGTCTTGATAAAAACTTGTCTGTACATTTGCTAAAAATGTAAACAAGTATAAAAAAGATAAAGAATTTTATATTAAATAAATATTTTGTAATGTTGAGATTATACAAATTAAAGTCACTTAATATAACTAATTCAAAGAAATTTAAATGTCACATGAATGGGGAAATAGAGATCCATAATAAAAACCAAATTAGAGAGAGCATTTTGTTAAATGAGATAAATTGTAAAGGCAAGGTCGTTTGACCCACCCATCTGACCTTTACAATGTTTTTATTTGGTTAAATAAATTCCTTCAATTTATTCAATTCCCTTAAATGTTTTTCTTTGATTTTGACATATAATTATAAAACTCTAAATCTTATCTCTTATGAACTTTACATAGTATTCAATTTGTTGTCATACATTACTTTAATTTATCTATTTTAACATAATATATTTTTAATTAATATTTTAGTGACTTTTAACACATACCAAATTTTTATAAAGTATTAATAATTATAAAAGTGAGTATTTATATGGATGGAGCCCTTTGATATAAGTCCATTCTTTTTCATTTCATCACAATATAACCTACATTTAAAATACATTATATTACAAAATCAATAAAATAAATAAATATTGAATTACACTTTGCATATTAAGTTAACATATATTAAAGCTAAAACAAAATAAATTGAAACAATGTAATACAACCCAATCAAAGTGACATACAAGTAACATGAGAAAAAATTTAAAATTACATCTAATTCAAACAAATCAAAATAAAATTCTAAAAAATGAGATAAATTGTATTAGAAAGTTGTGTCGTATGATATTAAGGAGATCAAGCATGACAACCTCGAAGGTCAAATCATGCACAATTTGAACTGTTTTGTAATGTGCCTTAAAATACTATGAAAAAAATTTAAGAATATTAAATGACTATCGAGTGAGATAGAACTTGTCAAGAAAGTCCAATGATGTTTTCCTTGTCAAGATAAGATCTCATTTGGAATTAGAACCAATTACCTAAGTATATAAGAGAAAACAATGATAAATAATAATAAATTATTATTTGAATATTAATAAAATATATGTTATAACAAAAATAAGATAAATTGATGTGATGTTAAATAATCAGGTGAATTAAATGTAATGGCCAAAACATACAAGATTTAGTGTTCCAAATATTATAACCAAATCAAATTGAAAATTTTTAACAAATGGGGTAAACTATACTAGAATGCTGTAGTCTAAGATGCTAAGGTGACGAGTGTAACCCACTCGATTAACAAATTAGGTGCAAATATTAATGTGCTGTATAGTTCGCACAAACCATAAAAAATAAAATATTTAAAAATATGGAAAAGAACATTTAATTGAATAAAGCTCACCAATTCTCATTTACTATTACAAAAAAGTATCTAAGTAAATAAACACATAAATAATAATAAATTATTTTTTATTATTAGTTAAATATGTATTAAAGCTAAAATAATATAAATTAAAAAAATGTAATATAACTAAATAAATGTGATGTAAAGGTAACATAAGAGAGTTATATAGAAATATAACAAAATAAAAGCAAAATATTTGAAAAAATGAGATAAATTGTTTGGAAAATGTTGGTTCCATGATAATAAGGAGGTCATGCGTAAAATCCTCAAACATCAAATCTATAACAAATTAAAATTTCTAATAAAGCATGCCAAAGTTAAAGAAATTGAAATATTTTAAAATATAAAAATCATACTTTAATTGCATAAAGCTCATCGAGACTTGTCCAATGACATTGGTTACTCCTTGATGAGAACTCATTAGAATTACTACAAATTACAAAAGTAAAATGAGATAAATTTAAAGAATATAATATAAAAAACTTTTTGATCAAAAGCCACTTGGGAAAGGATTTAAAGTTAAAAATTAATAAAATCAAATAAAAAAACTACTATAAAGCATGCCATAAAACGAAATGTAAGTTATTTGAAAATGTTAAATAGAATATTTTATTAGTTATAGCTCCTTAGATGAGTCTAATGATGTCTGTTTGTCTTGATCATGCCTCATATGAAATTATACAAATGAATAAAGTAGTTAAAGATAAACAATATGAAATTATTATTTTAGTATTAAGAAAATATATGTTAAAACTAAAATGTGTTAAATTGAAGAAATATAAAATAAAAAAATCATTCAGGAGGGGAGATTTAGAGTTACATAGCAATTCAATCAAATCAAAGCAAAAATTTTTAAGAAAATAAGATAAATTATGTTGGAAAATTGCACTACATGATGCTAAGCTGATTAGGTGCAACACATGTAATGAAGAAATTATGTACAAATCAAAACATGTAGTATAGAATGTCAAAACTAAAGGAAACATTATTTAAAGGATTTTAAAAATGAATATTTAATTTGATAAAGGTAGCTGAAATGAGTTCAATGACATTGGCTTAATTAATTTAGACCTAATTTTGAATTACAACAAAGAAAAAAATTAATTATACATAATTAATAAAAAATTATTTTTTTATATTAAATGAGAATATAATTAAAGTTAAACAACAAAATATTTCTAAATCAAGCATTGCAATGGCAACAAAAGAAGGGAATTAAAGTTTCCTTATATAAAAATATAAATTTAACTATTTCTAGAAATGAGATAAATTGTAAAAGAAGCTATATTTATGAAATTAGGAGATCTAAACCACTCTCAAAAGTAAAAAATTTAAATACATAAGAATGAACATGTTATTTGATAGAGCTCTTCAATATGAGATTAATGAAATTTATTCCACATTGATTAGAACTCATTTATAATTATTATGAATTACTAAATTAATTAAATTTAAATAATTATATATTACTATTTTAATATGAAGTAAATATATGTATTAAAGTTCAAAATAGATAAATTTAATTAATGTAGTACAAATACATCAAGTGATGTAAAAAATTAAAAGAGTGAAAATTACATTTTTATAGTAATACTATAAAACCAAAGAAAACATTTTGAAAAATTACATAAACTTTGCAAGAAAATTTCATTCCAGGGTGCTAAGGAGATCAAAATTAAGAACCTTGATTATCATATTATGTTTGAAACTAATTGTTAGTAAAGCAAGTGAAAAATGCAGAATATAAAATTTTTAAATTTTTGGAAATTAATTTTTAATTCAAGAAAGCTCATTAAGATCAGTCTATCAACATTCGTTGTCGAGATCAAACCTCATTTGTAATTTTGGTGAATTACCAAATTAATCTAGAATAAATAATAAAAAAATTATTTTAGTATTAACAAAATTTTAATTAAAGCTGAAATAATACTAATTGATGTAATTTAATATAATTTAATTAATGTAATTTAAAAGTCACATTATTGGAAAATTAGTGATTCATACTAAATAACCAAATCAAAGAAAAAAATGTGTTGAAAAGCGATAAATTTTGTAGGAATGTTGCATTCCAGTATAACATGGTCGTTTGACTCAAGTTACCTTTATAATGTTTTTATTTGGTTATATTAATCTCTTTAATCTATATAGTTTTTTCAATTGTTTTTTTTTATATTGTAATATTACTATATAACTCTATTTGTTTTCATGTGTGATCTTTCAATAGTTTTCATTTTGTTCTCACACATTTCTAAAGTTTATTTCATTTTAAGTTAATGCATTTTAAAGTAATAATAAAGTTATAATTAATATTTTAGGGAATTTTACAACATACAAATTGCTTTTAAAAATTATTTATAATTACAAAAGCTAATATTTATTTTGATATTGCTCACTTTTACTAATACAATGTTATTTATTTCATATCAATACTACATTTTTGGAATTATAGTGAACCACCAAATAAATAGAAAAACATAATAATTGATTGCAATTTGAATATTAAGTAGATATATAATAAAGGTAAAGCAAAATAGATTAAAGCAATGTAATGCAACCCAATCAGTGTCATGTAAAACACACATGAAAGAAAATTGAGCTACATAATAATTCAATCGAATAAAAAAAAATTTAAAAATGTAATAATAGAATGGGGAAGTTGGGTTGCAAGATACTAAGAGATCGAATTTAACAAACTCGATCATAAAGTAATGTGAACTAATATACTATAAATAAATATTTTAAAATATTAGAATGAGCATCTAATTAGATGGAAGTCATTGAGAGAGTTCAATAATGATGTTTTTTGCCTTCATTAGATGTCATTTAGAGTTATGATAAATTACTTAAGTAAGAGTAAAAAATTATAGATAATTATTTTCGTTTGAAACAAAAATTAATTGAAGTTTAAATGATATAAATGGAAATGAAGTGACATTTCCAAATTAATATGATGTGAAATTAACTTGAGACTGGATTTATAATGACATAGTACAAGTACAATAATAAATCAAAAAACTTTAAGACATAAAATAAATTGTTTGAGAAAGTTACATTGATATTAAGGAGATTAAATGTAAAAAGAACTTAATTGTTAAAGTTAGTACTAATCAAAATATCTCAAAAAAATGCTAGAACTCTATAAAATGAAAATGTTAGAAATTTAATAATTAATATTTAATTAGATATATCTTGACAAAATAGGTCCAACGATGTTCCTTTTGTCATGAATGCACCTCTTTTTGATTTATTATGAATTAAAAATGTAAAAAAGTATAAATAATGATTAATTGTTATTTTAATGTTAACTAAATATATATTAAAGTTTAAATGTGATAAATTGAAGTAATGTAACAAAATAAATTCAAAGTGAATAAAATGTTGCAAAAGAGAAGACTTAAATTCACATATATAACAAAATTAAAAAGAAAAAATTCACAAAATATGATAAATTTAAGGAACTTTACATTCCAAGTTATTCAAAAGATAGAGTCTAACATGCTCGATCATAAAATAAAGTACAAACAAAAATATCTTATAAAGCATACAAAAAAATACAAAATTTTAACTGCATAAGCCTTTCTAATTTTGTGCAAAGAAGGTTTTTCATCCTTTAATATACCATGTTTAGAATTATTATGATTACCAAAAAAATAAGAATAAATAATAATAAATTATTAATTAAAGGTAAATTGAACAAATATAAAACTTAAAATGAATGATATTGAAGTAATGTACCATAAAAAAATCAAAACAATGTAAACATCACATTTGAAAACCATAAATACATTGCATGGGAAACGTACATTCATAGATACTAAGGAGATGAAATATAAGAGCATTAATTGTTAAAGAATGTATGAATCAAAATTGCTTCTAATACTTGTCAAAACTATATAAGAGCATTAATTGTTAAAGAATGTATGAATCAAAATTGCTTCTAAAACTTGTCAAAACTAAGGAAAGTAAAATATTACAAAATATAGAAAAAGTATTTAATTTTATAGAGCTAATTGAGAATGGACTATCGACATTTATTTCAACTCCAACAAATGTCATTTCGAATTACTACAAAACATTGAATTAATTTAGAAAAAATAATAGTAAATAATTATTTTAACATAATAAAATAACCAAGTTAAAATAACAAAAGAGAAATGTGGAAAATATTGTGGGTTCTACAATGTTACATCCTCAATCAAGAAATTAGGTACGAATAAATATTTTTCATAAAGCATATGAAAACCTCATAAAATAAAAGATTTAAAAACGTTAAAATGATTTTTAATTTGATAAAGCTATTCTATTTGACTCCAACGATATTTCTATTGTATGGATCAAACCTTTTTTTGGAGCTATTACAAATTTATGAGGCATGAAAGAATAAATAACAATAAATTATTGTTTAAATATTTCCTAATTGTAAAATAATATAAATTGAAAGATTGTGATATAGCATATCGAGATGGTGTTAAGGTCACATGAAAGGTGGTTAGAGCTACAAAATAATACAAAATATTATATAAAAATAATTAAATAAACCTAAATATAATGCAAATGTTGTATTCAAGGACATTTATTAAGGAAATTGAGTGAAACATCCTTGATTGTTAGACCTTTTATGAATCAAAATATATCACTAAATGTTCCAAAACTATATAAAATAATATACATAAAAAATTTTAATTTATTGGAGTAAGACCAACTCCAATGACAATTGTTTCATCTCAATTAGACCTTGTTTGTCATTACTACTTGTTACAAAAGAACCTAAGTGTAAATAATAATAAAAAATCATAATTTAATATTAAAAAGGCATATGTTCAAATAGAAATGAGTTAAGTTTTAGCATTATTATATAACAAAATAACAATGATATAATTGTCACATAAGAAGAGAATTAAAGGTTCATATTAACGTAACCCAATTAAAGCAAACAATTTCATAAAATTAAGATAAATTTAATACGATAGCTCAAATCTAATGTACTAAGGATTTTGAATGAACCACCTATGATCATCAAATCATGTACAAATTGAAATAATTTGCATAAGTGTCAAAGCATAAGAACAAAAATTTTAAAATATAAAATAATATTTAACCACATAAAGCTTATTGAGTTTTGTATAGTAATATTTGTTTTGTTCAATTGGGCCTCGTTTGGAGTTATCCCAAATTTAAAAGGAATTCATCAAAAATAATATTATGTAATTATTTTTATGTTACTTAAAACTAAATTAAAGTACAATATTACAAAAAGATCAAAGCAATGTAAATGTCACATGATGGGAGATTAAGTGTTGCATAGTAATATTATTAAATCAAAGTGAAAATGCTAACAAAGTGAGGCAAATTTTATGGGATTGCTGCATTCCAAGATAAAAAGGAAATTAAGTTTAACGTCCTTGATCTTAAAATAAGATACAAATTAATATTTCATGTCAAACAAGTAAAAAACATTAAAAATAAAACTTTGAAAATAAATTTGAACATTTAATTAGATAATTTTCATTAAAAAGAGTTTATGATGTTTATTTCATTTCAATCAAACCTCAAATAGAATTACAATGAATTAATGAAACAATTAACATAAATATAAAAAATTTATTATTCCAATTTTAATTAAATATGTATTGAATATAATATAAGATAAACTAATATAATATAACATAAACAAATAAGACCAATATAATGGACACACAAGTCGAGAATTATAATTTTATAGTGATGTAACCAAATTAAAATGAAACTTTGCAAGAAATGATACAAATTGTATAGAAAATTTGAGCTCAACATAGTAAGAAGATCGAGTGTAACTTTTTCACATGATAGGACAATTAGAATAACAAAATGATATAACAAAATAAAAATAAAAAAATGGAAGAAATTTGATAAATTATATGGGAATCATGATAGTAAGAAGATTTAGTGTTACATCCTTGATTACAAAATCTGATTCGAATAAACCTTTTTATAAAGCATGTTAAAATCCTAGAAAATAATACATTTAAAAATGTTAAATTAATATTTAATTGAATGAATCTCTTTAAGAAATGTTTAACAAAATTTCTTATTTGATGAATCCATATTTAAAATTACAACAAACTTATAAAAAAATAACTTTTAATGAAAGCAAATTGTTATATTAAAATTTATTAAATAAATACTAAAGGTGGAATGACATAACTAGAAGTAACATAATATAACCAAGTCAAGTCATACAGAAATCACAAAGAAGGAGATTTAAATTTACATAATAACAAAACTAAATTAAAGCAAAATATTTAAAAATATAAAACATTATTTGGAAGCATTGTATTCCAAAATATACAAGTGATTTAGTGTAACATTTCTGATAATTAAATCATGATTCTAATTGTCTCATAAAATTCACTAAAATGTTAGAAAATAAAATATTTAAAAATAAAAAATAAGCAAATAATTGCATCAAACTCATTGGGATGACTTGAATGACATTTGTTTTCCCTGGATAATGCATAATTTTCAATTATCATGAATTAACAAATTGATTAATAATAAAAAATATTAAATTATTTAATTAATATCTAGTAAAAAAATATTAAAGCAACAATGGCATGGATTGATGGAATGTAAAATATCCTAATTTGAATTTATGTAAAGGTAACATGAGGGGTGAATTCAACTTACATAGTAATGAAAAACAATAAAAGAAAAAATGTTAAATTCTCTCCATCATACCTTATTTTGAATTAGTAGTAATTACCAAAATAGTTAAACACAAATAATACATGATTTGTCTTTTAATATTCAAGTAGAATTGAAATAAAATTACGTACTATAATAAAATGAAAGCATGGAGATCTAAAGGTGACATACAAATGGAGTTTGAATTTCATAACAATATAGAATATAAAATTTTTAAATATATGTAAATTAATATTTGGTTTGATAGAGTTCATTAAGATGAGTCTATCGACATTTGTTTTCTCTCGATCAACCCTTGCTCATAATTTTAGTGAATTACCAAATCAAGATGCATAAATAATTAAAAAAACTTTAATATTAAGTAAATATTTATCAAAGCTAAAATGACACAAATTAAAGCAATTTAATATAAGTAAATCAAACAAATTTAAATGTAACATGATTTTCGAAAATTTGAAGAAGTGTGACAAGTTATATGGGAATACAACATATTAAGATAGTAAAAAAGTCGATTGTAATATACTCAATTACAAAATTAGGTTTGAATCAAAATTTTTATAAAGTTTGTTACAACCCTAATAATACATTTAGAAATGTAAAATTGATATTTAATTACATAAAATATTTTGAGAAGAGTCTAACAATATTTCTTCTGTCTTGATGAAACCTCATTTAGAATTACCACGAACTTGTAAAAAGTAACTATTAAAAATGATAATTATATTATATTAATAATTAGTAAATAAATATTAAAGATTGAATCAGATAAAGTAAAGTAATGTAATTCAACCAAGTCAAGTCATATAGAATTTATAGAAGAGATTTAATGTTATATAATTACAAAAATAAATTAATTCAAAAGATTTGAAAATCTAATACAATTTGTTTAATAACATTTTATTCCAAGATACACCACAGATTGAGTGTAACATTCTTGATTATCAAATCTGAATCAAAAAGTCTCATAAACTTCATTAAAATCTTACAAAATAAATTTTTAAAAATAAAAAAATAGCAATTAATTGCATGGAACAAATTGTCATCACCAGAAAGACATTTGTTTTTTCTTGATAAGACATCATTTGGAATTACCATGAATTAACTTTTTAACATAGTATAACAAAAATTACTAATGTTTTAATATTTAGTAAACAAATATTAAAGAGATAAAGAGATAAATTGAAGGAATGTAAAATAACCAAATTTAAGGTGATGTAAAGGTCACATGAGAGGTGAATTCAAGTAATGTGGTGATGCTAAATAATAAAAGAAAATATAATTGAATTCCTTCCAGCATACCTCATTTTGAATTAATAGTTCTTACCTGAATAGCTAAACACAAATAATACATAATTTCTCTTTTAATGTTAAGTAAATATATATTAATGTAGAAATGAGGTAAAATTAAGTATTGTAATAAAAGGAAAGCATAGAGATGTAAAGGTGACTTATGAAAAGAATTAGAGTTTCAAAGTAATATAGAATATTAAAATTTTAATTTATGATAATTAAGGCATAATTCGATAGAATTCATTAAGATTAGTCTATCGGCATTTATTTTGTCTCGATCAAACCTCATTATTAATTTTGGTGAATTATAGAATTAAATAAGCATAAATAGTTTAAAAATATTTTAATATTAAGTAAACATTTATCAAAGCTAAAATGACACAATTTGAAGTAATTTAATATAAGTAAATCAAAGAAAATTAAATGTCACATGATTTGAGTATTAGTTATTTGCACAAAATAACCAAATCATTGAAAAAATATGTTGAAAAGCAATAAATTATACAAGAACGTTGCATTCCAAGATAACATAATTGTTTGATTCGTGTGACCTTTATAATATTTTGATTTAGTTATATTAATTTCATTAATTTATCATGTTTTTTCAAATGTTTTCCTTTGAGTTCAACATATTAGTATACACTCTAATTCCAATCTCAAGAAACCTTTAGGTAGTTTGCATTTTGTTGCCATATATTACTTCAGTTTATCTTATTTTAACTAAACATATTTCTAATTAACATTAAAATTATAATTAATATTTTATTGACTTCTAAAACATTCCAAAGGTTTATAAAAGTATTTATAATTGTAAAAGTGAACATTTATATGGATAAAGCTCATTTTTAATAGTCTAAGGTTATCTATTTCATCTCTATCCAACCTTAATTGGGTTTATAGTGAATTACAAAATCAATTAACAAAAATAAGGATGAATTCAAATTTGAATGTTGAGTAGACATATATTAACACTAAAATAAAGTAAATTGAAGCAATGTAATGCAACATAATCAATGTGATGTCAAAGTCACATGAGAAAAAATTTTGACTTACAATATAATTCAACCAAATAAAATTAAGATTTTAAAAAATGAGATTAATTGTATCGGAAAGCTGTGTTGCAAGATATTAAGGAGTTTAAATATAACAACCTCAATCATTATGTCGCATACAAATAAAAATGCTTCATAATGCATACTAAAACACTAAAAAAATATATTTTAAAATATTTTAAAGAGCATGTGATGAGATAGAACTCATCGAGATTGTTTAACGATGTTTTTTTTTCTTTATCAGACCTCATTTGGAATAATGATAACTTACCTAAGTAAATAAGAGTAAATAATGATAAATAATTATTTTAATTTCAAGAAAAAATTTATTAATTTCTAAATGATACAAATTGAAATAATGTGAAATATCCAAATTAACAAGATGCGAAATTCACTTGAGAGGAAATTTATGGTGACATAGGAAAATTACCACATCAAACTGAAAATTTGAATAAACAAGATAAATTGTTCAAGAAAGTTACACTCCAACATATTAAGGAGATTGAATGTAAAAACTTCAATTTTTAAATTAGAACTAATAAAAATATCTTACAGGTAAACCTCCACCAAAAAAACTAAAAATTTAATAGTTAATATTTAAATAGATAGAGCTTGCTAAAACAAGACCAATGGTGTTCTTTTCATATCGAATGGATCTCTTTTTTATTTACTATTAATTAAAAATTAAAAAAGTATAAAAATAAGTTAATTATTAATGTATATCAAAGAAATATCCATTAAAGTTCAAATATGATAAATTGAAGCAATGAAATAAAACCAATTCAAAGTGAATAAAAGGTTTCACTAGAACACATTTAAATTCACATGTATAACAAAATTTAGAATAAAATATAATTGAAATATGATAAATTGTAAAGGAACATTACATTCCAAGATTGTGAGAAGATTTAGTATAAGAGGCTCAATCATCAAAAAGTCTACAAATTCAAATACCTCATAAAGCATGCAAAACAATAGAACTAAAAATACTATAAAATATAACAAAGACTATTTAATTACATAAAGCGCTTCTAGTTTAGTTTGTCGATGGTTTCTTTGCTTTTATCATATCATGTTTAGAATTACTATGAATTATCAATGTAAGTAACAATAAATAATAATATATTATTACTTAAATATTACTTAAACTAATGTCAAACTTAAAAATGAAAGAAATTGAAGTAGTCTACTATAAAAATAAAAGAAATGAAAAGGTCACATTAGAGGATATTTAAAATTACCTAGTAATATAACCAAACAAAAGATAAATATTAGAAAGACATTAAATACATTGCATAGGAAAGGTGCATTCCATGAAACTATGGCGAAAAAATATCACATCATAAAACATTAAAGAAGCTATAAATCAAACATGCACACAAAGAATGCCTAAACAAATGAAAATAAAATTTTTAAAAACATAAAAATAAATATTTAATTTTATGGAGTTGACTGAGAATGGTGCAACAACATTTATGTCTACTCCAATAAGCATCATATGGAATCACTACAAATCATTGAATAAATTTAGAAAAATAAATAATAAATTATTTTTTAATATTATGAAAATATATATTAAAGATAAAAGCATATTATTTTAAGTAATGCAACAAACCTAAATCAAGGGGATGTAAAATTCATACAAGATGAGAATTAGAGTTTGATAGTAATATAATCATGTTAAGAAATAAAATAAATTATATGGTAGAGTTCAATTTCAGAAAGATATGGAGAAAGAGTATAACATCCTCGATCATAGAAGAAAGTACAAAGTTTAAATATCACATTAAATCTCAATTGGAAAATGAAATATTTAAAAATATGAAAATAAAATATTAAGAAATAAAAAACTTTTCTTAGTTGGGCATCGCTCTTTGATATGAAACTGATTATGCTTGTTTGATCACAATTAAATCTCAATTGGAGTTAATACAAATTAAAAAATCAGTTAAACATAAATAATAACATATTGTTATTTTAATATTTATTAAATATATATTATAGCTCAAATGTGAAAACTTAAGGTTGTATAATATAGTGCAAGCAAAAAAATGTGTAGGTTACACGAGCGGAAAATTAGAGTTTCAAAGTAATATAATAATATGTATTAAAAAACTTTTAAGGAATAAGATAAGTAATATATGAATGTTGCACCTCATGATACTAAGGTTATTGAGGGAGACATCCTAAATCATCAAATCTTGTATGAAAGAAAAGTTTTTGTAATGCTTTCCAAAATAACATAAAAACTTATTTGTAGAATAAAAAATATTTAATTAAAATAATCTCATAGAGATGAATTAGACGACATTTCTTCCTCTTGGTTGCTAATGTAAAAAACTTAAACAGGCATAAATAATAATAAATTTGTAGAATTATTAAGACTTACCAAAGTTTATAAGTTTAAATGATACTAAACCATCATTTTAATTTATAGTAATTGTTTGATGAAGGTCAAATATGATAAATTAAAGTATTATAATATAACAAAATTTAAGTAATGTGTTGTTCATACAAAAATATCTTAATATTAAAATAATTATATAACGAGGTTAAACCAAAAAATGTAAAGAAATGTGGTAAATATTATGGATGATGTAGTGTGACATTGTCAATCATTAAATTAGATACAACAAATATTTTTCATCAAGCATTTGAACACCTTATAAAATAAAAGATTTAAAAATGTTAAAAAGATATCAAATTTGATCAATCTAGCCAACTCAATTGCATTGTTCTTTCTATTATATCGAGGAAACATTCTTTGTAGTTATTACAATTTTATGCAAAAAGAAAAATAAATGATAATAAATTATTTTTTAAAATATTTAATAGTAATATACTAAAGATAAAAAAAGATAAACTAACTAATATAATTTAACCAAATCATAATAAAATAAAGGTCACATTTGGGAAGATATAAAATTACATATTAATATCACAAATTAAAAGCGATAAATTTGACGAAATGAGATAAATCTTATGGGAGACTCACATTCAAATGTAATAAGGAAATAGAGTGTAACATTTCACAATATCAAATGATGTATAAATGGAATTATCTCTTAAAATATTCCAAAATCTTAGAAAATAAAAATATTTTAAAATATAAGAAAATTATTGTTAATATGATGGTGGTCTTTGAGAACAATCAAATGATTTATGTTTTTTCTCAATCAGACATTATTTGGAACATTAATGAATTAAAAAATAATTAAATATAAATAAAAATAAATTATAATTTTAAAGGTCAATAAAAACTTAATGTTGAAATGAGATAAATTTAAAGAATGTAATGTAACAAATAAAAATAGAGTTAGGTTCACTAGATGGAAGGTTTACAAGCCACAATGTAATAAAAGAAATGAAATACAAAAATTTAAAAAAAGGTAAATAACAGGCAAAATTTGTACTCCAAGATTTTTATAAAAGAGATGGAGTGAAACATTCTCAGTTGTTAAATCTTTTATTAATCAAAATATATATAAAATGTGCCAAAACTATAAAAAATAAAAAATATAAAAATCAATATTTAATTTGACAGAGTAACTAAGAAAAAGTCCAATGATGTTTATTTGATCTCAATCAGACTGGGTTTGCAATTATTGTTTGTATAAAAAGAAATAAATGTAAATAATATTAAAAATTTATTATTCAATATTAAGAAGACATAAGTTAAAGTAGAAATAAGATAAATTTTAGCATTGTTATATAACCAAATCACACTGATATAATGGCCACATGAGTGGATAATTAATGATTCATACTAACATGACTAAATTAAAGCAAATAATTTTACAAAACGAAGATAAATTTAACTAGATACTTGAATTCTTAAGTACTAAGGTGATAGAGTGCATCATCCTCGATCTCAAATCACGTACAAATTAAATTATTTTATATAGGTGTCAAAACATAAGAAAATAATTTTAAAAAATAAAATAATATTTACCTACATAAAGCTCATTATAATGAGTCAAATAATAAGTTATTATTTTAATAATAATTAAAAGTAAATAAAACAATTAATGTGATAAATTAAAGTACAATAATACAACAAGATCAAAGTAATGTAAAAGTCCCATGAGGGGACATTTAGAGTCACGTAGTAGTACTACCATATCAGTGTGAAAATCTTAACAAAAATGGATAAAGTTTATGGGATAATTCTTTTTCATGATAATAAGGAGATTGTGTAATGTATTTGATCTTAAAATTAAGTTCAAATTAAAATTTCATGTAAAACATATAAGAAATCAAAGAAATAAAATATCAAAAAGTAAATTGAATATTTAATTAGATAAAGCTAATAAAGATGAGTTAATGATATTTGTTTCATCTCAATCGGACATCAGTTAGATTTACAATGAATTAACAAAATAATTAAACTTATGTAAAAATAATTTATTATTTTAATATTAATTAAATTTATATTAAAGCTAAAATATAATAAATTAAAGTAATATTGAAAAACAAAATCATTACAATATAATTGACACATTAGAAAAGAATTAGGGTTTTATAATGATATAACCAAACAAGGTGAATTTTTTAACGAAATGAGATAAATCATATAGGAAAGTTTTGCTGATGATACTAAAGAGATCGAGTATAACCTTCTTTATTATCAAATGAAGTATGAATCGAAATATTTTTGAAGATTTTTTAAAAACCTCAAAAAAATAAAATTATTCAAAATATAAAAATTGATATTATGGATTACGGATTTAATTTTATAAAGCTCATTTAGATGAATCCAATGACATTTGTTTCACCTCGATCAGACACCTATCAGAATTTTAAAAAATTAATAAAGTAAATATACACAAATAAAGATAAGCTATTACATTAACATTAATGCAAAAAGGATATAATTTCAAGAATTGTAATTTTAGAAAATTAAAATAATGTGTCCATCACACGATAAGGCATTTAGAATAGAAAAACAATATAGAAAATTTAAAATAAAAAAATTGAAGAAATGAGATAAATTATATTAGAATTTACTAATCCAAAATAGTAAGGAGATCCAATGTGACTTCCTTGATTACAAAATTGGGTTCGAATCTAAATTTTTTACTAAGCACATCAAGACCCTAGAAAATAATACATTTAGAAATCTAAAAAATTATAATTTATTAGGCAAACCTCTTTGAGAAGAGTGGAACAAGGTTTCTTTTGTCTTGATCGAATCTCAATTAGAATTACTACAAACTTATGAATAAAAATAACTTTTAAATAATAAATTACTATATTAATATTTAGTAAATAAATATTAAAGGTGGAATGAGATAAATTAAAATAAATAATATAACCATGTCAAACTCAAATAATTCTCATATAGGAAGAGATTTAGGGTTATATCATTACAAAACTAAATTAAAGCAAACGATTTGAAAAATAAGTCAAAATGTTTGGAAAAGTTGCATTCTAAGATACAGAGGAGACTGAGTGTAACATGATGGGTGATTTTGACTGACGTAACAAAGTAAAATAATCAAAGCAAAAACATTGGTTCTCTCCATGAGATCTCATTTGGAATACTAGTAGTTACCAAATTTGTTAAAGTCAAAAATACACAATTTTTTTTTAATATTAAGTAATTATATATTAAAGTAGAAATGACATAAAATTAATTAATCTAATAGGATGAAAGCATAGAGATGTAATGGTCACATGCAAGGAAAATTTTAGTTTCATTGTAATATAACCATTCAAAGTGAATAATTTTAAAACATAAGATAACTTTTGCGAGAAAGCTACATTCCAACATACTAAAGTGAATGAACATATCTTAAAAAATTATTAAATTAAGCACAACTAAAAAAGACACATAAAACATGTCAAAACTCTAGAATTTTTTTTAATAAAAAACATAAGAATGATAAGCACTACATAGAGTTCATTAAGATAAGTCTAATCACATTTATATCATTACCATTGGACATCATTTGGAATTAGTAGGAATTAAAAAGTAAATTAACAAAACTAATAACATATGTTTTCAATATTAGGCTAATATATATCATAAATCAAACGAGATAAATTAAAGCAACGTAATATATCCAAATCGAAACATATAAAGGTCTTGTGAGAAGATATTTAGTGTTACAAACTAATATATCCAAATGATGTGTAAGATTTGAGGAAATTAGATATAATGTGTCATAAAGTTGCATTCTAAGATATTAAGGACATCTTCCATAACATCCTCAAAATTCAAATTAAATCATATCATCTACAGTTCAAGTCATGCACATGGGTTGTGTAATACGACATGATCTAAAGGTTATTTGAACAACTAACATGTCCCCATTTTATTGATATTGGAAAAATGATATCTTTAGCCCTATAATACTAAAAAATAATTGATTGATGGGTAAACACTTCCTCTTTTCTTTCACTTTATTTAAATACACTCAGGACACTTATCCTGAATCTTCGAAATGATAGATCTTTGAGGCCACACCACATATAATAAATCTTTGGATATTTTGTGCAAGGTTGCAAAATCTTAGCATCTATGAATTAAATTAACAATCATTTTTAAAAGTGAGATAAAATCTTTTTTGGGGAAGAAGAAATTCCCAAAATGGCCACCAGATTTATACATTCAATGATTAGAAATATTTTTTACATGCAATACACATGGAAGCTACTAAAGTAGTTTTCCACAAAAGTTATGTTTTTAGTTCCTTCATTTGAGATACTTGTATAATAGACACACCCATAGTCAGATCACCTAGGTAAATCGATACCTTGCTTCATAGAGCACAGAAAATGGATTTATCAAAAAAAATTTAGTATGTTAATCTACTTTGTCGTGTTCAGGGCTAATGATGCAAATAATAGAAAATGGCTTCAAAATTGGTAAACTAGATGGATGAGTTTCATTTAATAAACTACGTTTGGATGAAAACCATAACATGGAATGTTGATGCAATATAAAAGTTAGATAAGGTAATGTTGCAAAGGGATCACTTATATGAAGCTATTGAGTCTTAGTCATAGCACAAAACTTTGGTGAGGGATCAAAATTAAAGCTTCATTAGACTAGGAATTTGTATAAGAGTCTCTTCAAAATCTTTCAAGAATTAAATTAGTAAATTTATAGCCACACAAAATCTTAAATTAGATGATGGCACATCATACTTATGAAATCTTAGAGTATAAAAAGACATGTTTCCTTAATGACTATTTTAAAAACTTGATCTAATAAAGTAAGGTAACAATTGATTTTCAATTGCTTAGAAAGTTAAGTGATAAGGTGGAGAATTTAACAAGTATTTTGGGGCTACTAAAATATAAAGAAGAAGTATTTACCCTTGTCATAAGTAAATGTTCATAAGGGAAACAGAGAAAAGGTTAAGAAAAGGAAAATAGCCTGAATGGTGCCCATAGAAGCAACCAAGCCATTCAAATTATTGATAAAAAAACTATTGAATGGCATCCTTATTTGTAAGACAAATAAGTCATTAAATAAATGCTTAGTGAGCAAGTTAACTTACCTAGTTAGAACAAAAAGACCATGCTTCTTCCACTGACAAAGCAAATGTTGCATACGGGAAAAACGTCTCAACTAGCTTTGAATCTAACTTTGACAACCATGCATTCAATATGTCTAAAGAAGGCTTGTGTATTTTGGAAAGAAGATTTAAAGTATAAAATCTTAATTGATGAAGAGAAACAAAATGATTTGCAACTAGATAGTTTGCTAAGGAATAGATCTACAAATTGCACTTTCATTTATGTTAAGAGCTCAAGTATAGTTGAGAGCACTATAGAATAATCGTATTGACATTATAGAGGTTATGATTACATTGTACCTTATTGGAGATGATTTTAAAGATTTACATTTATTAATGAACACAAGTATTATTTTTCCTACAAGATGAAAAGAATGTACTAATTTTCAAACTGTATAAGTCAATGAAGTTTAAAGGAACAATCTTTTTTAAGCCCCATTTTTAGATGGATTGGTAAAATAAAGGGAAGGTGGATATCAAAACTATTGGATAGATTATTAGTCAAGAAAAAGTATGATCTGACGATAACTCATTTCTTCTACATTTCGTCTTTAGTTTTCAAAAAATGAGCCTAACAAAATAAATATTCACGCAAATTATGGAACAATATTTGCAACTAGTTTAAATTCTTAGACATTTTGATGATTCCTTTTAAACTAAAAAGATTGAAGGATTATCATAATTATTGAAACTAAGATAGGTTTGGAAGTACTTTTAGACAATTAGACCTACAAAAGACCCAGTAAAAGAGAAAGAAAATGCTACTTCAAAATTGCCAATATAATGAGATATTAAACATGCTAAACAATGCTAATGATTACCTTCAAATGCAATTGTTAAAAAGGAAATAATTGGCAACAAAATGTAACAATTACATGGCTTGAAGAAAGTACCAAAAAGTATTCCATCAAATGGCAAAAAATAACAGCAAAAAACTGAAATAGAATTAGATAAAAGACTCCATAGAAATTTCATTAACAAATTGAAAATAAAATGTGTGATGTTTTATTTTAAGATATCTAATAGTTTTTAACATCTATCATCATTAGAAACAATTAGAAGCTACCAAATTGTAGTCCTCCCTCTAGTCATAAAGAAATAAAAATTGTGGTTTAAGAAGTAGATCCCAATGGCAAAAATTTGATAGGCTACATTTCAAATGAATAAATAAAGTGCTTCATGATAAGAATGATAATACGAACAATTCTTCACAAGTTAATAAGAAATCATAACACATGATGTATTAGAAGTTGCTCAAGGTTTCCTAAAAGAGACCATTTTTTCTAAAAGAATATCAAGTACAAACTTAATCGTAAACCAAAAAAAGAGAGTCCTAAAACATTTAGTCACTTTTGGCTTGTTTGTTTATGTAATTTTACAAAGAAACTATTCCACAACATATTGGTAGTAGGTATTACAATTTTCTCCCAATGCTCAACACTTTAAAACGAAGTAGGTTTTGTTAATGGAAGTGAAAAAAATGAATTATATTATATTGGCCTTACAATATTTGTTTTGTTAAAAAACATTGAGTATGTTGTCAACTTGGAACTCAAAAGAGCACATTATTGTCTTTCATTGGAGATCTTATACAGTGTTCTTACATGTTTGAACTTTATGGTGCAATTCATTTAGATGGTTTAAGATGAACTCAGTAGCATATGCATTTTCAATAACAAAAAAGGTCTACCCAATGATTTCCTCAATGTATCATGCTTCTTAAACAAGAAAAGGTCATCTCATAAATATTATTTATTCTAACAATGGAAGTGTTCAACTAGGCATTCATCAAGTTCATTAAGTATGGCAAAGAAGTGTGTTATGCTCAATATAGATGATGTCATATTGTTTCTCATCTAACATATTTAGATCACATCATAAACATTTATAGGACAGACTTGAAAACCATTCATAATACATATACACTGCTTAATAAATTTCCAAAAATTTCCAGTGCCTAAATTAATCATTAAGAAAGAATGTTATTTCACTAAAGAAAAATTGAAATTAGAATGAGGAAAAAGTAAGGCCAACAACTCAGGTTTGAAAATGATGAGTTTCACACTAATCTCCATAAGTTGCCTTCCTTTAACTAAAAGAAAATTTGGGCTTAGCATCAATGAATAACATAAAAAATTGAGAGGAAATTAGTAGGTTAGAAGAAGAAAATTTTTACAAAGGGGCAAAGACTGACACAAATGAACTAAGTTTTGTCTTTAATCATAATGTATTCTTTATTGACGATTGATCTTTCTATCAATAAAGTACACAGAGTTTAAAAGAAGATCACGAGCTTCTTATCGAATGACATCAAAAAATGTGCACAATTTCCATTAAAGTGAAAGAGAATAAATTAGCGATCGAACAAATACAAATGCTTTTGGCCTCCAAATGTTTTAAAACAATATGATTACATTCTAAAAAAAATTGTGCGAGAAACTACTATGAAATAATTCACTTATCCAAATAACATAAAAAATATATATGTCATTTTGGAAAATAAAAGAAATAAATTAGATTCCTTGGTCGAACAATGAATTATGCTTTCTTTTGTATGTAGTTAGTATAGAGAGTAATCTAGAGAAAAATTGAAAAAACCTTTCTTATGTGGTTTATACTAGATTTCTCCTTCCATTTCTTGAGAAATTAAAGAAGTTTATCTTTCAGCTAGTGTTTAAATTTTGTTGCCACTATAAGGAAGATTAATTTCATCAACTAGTTCTCAATAGAAGAAGGTAAAAGTAAGAGAATGCAAAAAATAAAATTGTTCTACTCAATAGCTTGTGGGAATCAGTAAACTAGCATGATACTTCAAATCAATATCATGATTAAAATCCATCATTTTCTTTCACTCATATAGCTTTAAAAGGATCCACCATTAGCTCAGCTCATATTAGAACCCCTTTACTCCTTCAAGAAGTACAATAACTAAAAAGTGAGAAGATAGATCCTCTCACAAACACAAAAATTGATGGTAAATATAAAAAGTACTATGAATTATAAGATGGAATACACTAGTTGTAGTGACATTATTAAAAACCATAATTTGAAAATTTTTTAATCCTTCTACTATGTAGCAAAAAAATAATCAAAATTACAAGTAATTAGATTCTCTTTAATTTTGAGGCTGAAAAGGTGTAACATTAGCAAAGTCCACTTGATCATAATTTAATTGAATTTTAATGCAATACTCAAAGTGATACAAGTTTTGTTGATGATAGCATGGATTATAAAATGGAAGAAGTTAGATAACTTGTATGATAATTCTAAACAATATCATGTACAAAATCCATCTTTAGATTTTTTTCAGTCATATAACTTTAGGAGGAACCACCATTGGCATAGCTTAGATTAGTACCCCTTTACTCCATGATGAAGTACAGCAACTAAAATGTGATAAAGTAGATCCCCTCACAAACACAAAAAATGATGGTAAATATACATGGTTTTACTAACTATAAAATGGAATACAATAGTTGTAGTCTCTTTATTAAAAACCACAATAGGAAAATGTTTTAATCTTATAGTTATGTAACAAACAAAGAATCATAATTACAATTAATTAGAATATCTTTGATGTTGGGGTTGAAAAGGTGTTACATCAGCAAAGTTCACTTGATCATGATTTAATTGAATTTTAATGTGATGTTCAAAGTGATGCATGTTTAGTTAAAGATACCATGGATTATAAAATTGAAGTTAGTCAATTGGCATGATACATCTAAATAATAACATGACTAAAATTCATCTTTAGATTTTTTTCACTCGCATAACTTTAGGAGGCCCACCATTGGCTCAGCTCAGATTTGTAACCCTTTATTTCTTGATGAAGTACAACAACTAAAAAGTTATAAAGTAGGTCCCCTCACAAATAAAAACAATGATGGTAAATATACGTGGATATTAATTATAAAATGGAATTCACTAGTTGTAGTGACATTATTAAAAACCATAATAGGAAAATGTTTTAATCCTACCATTTTGTAACAAACAAAGAATCACAATTACAATTAATTAGAAAATCATTGATTTTTGGGCTAAAAAGTTGTAACTTTGGCAAAATTCACCTAATCGTAGTTTAATTGAATTTTAATGTGATGTTCAAAGTGAGACAATTTTAGTTGAAGACAAAGTTGAATATGTCCAAAATTTTATAAACAATGAGGAATAAAATCAATTCTCTTATAATTCACTGTTGTAATATTTACAAAGAGAGTAATACTCTGGCCAACCATCTCGCAATAGTTATGTAAGGATATAGTTAAAGTTGATGAAGTTTAAATTGAATACATTACTTATTACAAAATCTATTCCATTGCAAAATGCTTCTCATCAATAACTTAATGTAAAAGAAGAATTTAATATTTCTAATTATTATTTAGCATGGTAATTTATAGTTATTCTAAACTAGGTCTAACGAGTCAAAACAAATGTTGTTGGTGTTTTCTCAATGTCCTCTATCCAATTAAATATTCCTTTTTAAAATTTTTAAAGCACTTTTTTTTGCATTTTGTACACTTTACAAGAAATTGAAATTTTTAGCTGCTTTGATGATCAAGGATGTTATAGCCAATTTCTTTAATATTTTTAAGCACAACTTTTCTATGTAATTTATCTCATTTATTAAACTTTTTCTCTACAATTTTTTATATTACTATGTGACAATAAATCTTATCTCATATGACTTTATATAACTTTGATTTGGTTATATTAGTTTGTAGTACCTAATCTTATTTAAACATTAATATATATTTAAAATAATATTTTTTATTATTTTTCCTTTTTACTTTGGTAATCATAAGAAATTTTAAATGTTGTCTAATAGAGATGAAACAAATATCATTAGACTCATCTCAATAAGCTCTATCCATTTAAATAAATGTTGTCTAATAGGATGAAATACTCTTTTTTTTTATGTACTTCATTTTCTCGAGATTTGGGACACTTTATGAGACGTTTGACACATAATTAATTTAACAAATGATAATGTTGCATATGATCTCCATAGCATTTTGGAATGCTACTTTCCTTCACAATTCATTTTAGGCCCTAAAAATTTAATGATCAACACTGTTACATTTGAGTATATTTTGTTT